>JALAZF010000027.1:6600000-7057500 GCA_022829125.1 Lathyrus tuberosus
CTCAAACGGGAAAATCTTTCTCATATCTACAAAATTTACAAGAGAAAAAATATAGTTAATATATGAGTGATTGAAACGTTGTTACATGTAGCGTAGGTTTATAGGAAATCAACCTGACAGAATACCGGAAATGACATCAAAAGTAAATGTCTTTGAAACATCTAGTGGCTCCTTGCACGATGGTGATGGCCAAAGATCAGGATACCCGGTACCCCTACACAGAAAACAAAAACATTAAATATTGGTGATGAATGCTACTTGGCAGTAACTGATGTTTAAGTCTCAGATCGGAAGCATGATCAGAAACAATAATAACCATATCGTCAACATACAAAAGAAGTAGGACAATTCCTATAGATGTGCTATGAATATATAAAGAGAAAAATGTTGAAGGGAAAAAATAATCAAATCATTTACTAACTTATTAATATAAAGAAAATGAAGAATTCAGTAGCAATCATAAGAATGATACTTAAGGAAAACAAAGCATTTTTTCAAAATAAAAATTGTAGTAAATTAAATTGTGAAAGGAAAAACAAAATTTTGGTCTTGGCGTGTCACAGTAATGACGCCGATTATTATCATACTATCAAGCTATACTTAAGGAAAAAGAATAACCAAGGTGTGTTTTTTTACCATGATTCTGCATGCCCAGGGACGTCGATTTCTGCCATCACATTTATACCTGTTTTGAAGCAAATACTCGTTAAATATGCGATCATCGTTATTTTAATAGCCATCAGAGATAGCGTCATCAGAATATCCTCATTTGCTTTTATTCTTATAATAAACTGTTTTTGCAAGAAGATGAAAGAGACTAAAGAAAAAGGATAACGAAAAATCTGAAACTGTGATCAACTGCAAAATGCCGAGGATATTATGTGCCAGAAACGTCGAAAGGAAGTTCAGAATACCTCACCTCTCATTTGGGCAAAGCTTTATATCATCCGTGTGAAACATGGAAAGAAATCACAATATCAGTTGTTAATACTTAATACAAGTTTGAGAATAACATTTACGAGTTCAAAATTGTTAGACATAGAAAAGTTAGCAATGCATTAACAATAGATTAGTTGTAGTATCAGGATATTGGTTCTAAATTGCAGTTGCAGTAAAATGCGGTTGTGATGCCGTGGTAGAGAACTATAAAACTATTAAATTGCTGCTGCAATGCGGTTACAGACCGCAATTTAGAACCATTTTCAGGATTATTTAAGCTGAACAATTTGAAGAAAAGATGATTTGGATAATGAGTCTTACTTGACAATTTCGTATGCATCTTCTACTGTGTAACGTTCCCACTTAGTATACGAACCTTTCCATAAATTTGGATATGTAGGTATCTCGAGCGGAAACGACTCTTCGTCTATGATGTGCCAATGCAGAACATTCTACAAAGCATAATTTTTTTCATATTCAGCATAAAGTGAAACAAAACATCAAAATGTGCTAGTCACGTGACACGTCTTCGGTTTCCAAGAGTCAAAAACTGCATGGAAGGAAAAGAAAAGAAACTGTGACATTTATCTTACAAGTTTAGCATAGGACATAGATTCAATAACTTGCTTAATTACACTAATTGGTAAATAGTGTCTCGATGTATCTGCAAAAATAGATAAACAAGAAAGTGTTCGTATCAATCAATATCTTTTGGCGATAGTATAAAATCACTCGATATATATTAAATTTTGTCGTTGCAAACATTGTGCCTCACCCAACATAAGACCACGGTATGCAAATCTAGGTTTATCTTGGATGGACCAAGGCGCCTTGTGGATTTGTACTGTTTTAGTTGTATAATCGAAATAACATAGCTGGCTGAATGTCTGGTGCATCATGCAAAGACAACAATAGTTGAGTTTCGATTTTCAACATAAAGTAGATGAAGATAATCTCACTTTAAGTAACTTAAACTTACCATACGTAGGTTAATAAATATACAGGTTAAGTTTCGTACGTAAAGGTATAAGAAGGAAATACATTTCAAGGCCTGTTTGAATTAACTTATTTGAGATTATCTACTCAGATGATAAGTACTTGTAAGATTCTTAGTCGTCTCAAGTTTTTGGAGACCATATCTAGGTTAGCCGCGGTTTAACCAGGGCAGGGCAAAACAAATAGAGACCATCTTTAATCACAATTTAACCGCGACAATAATTTATGAGACCATTTTTAGCCACGATTAAACCATGACAAGTGTTGGACCTATGTTGTAGGCTGCCTTGCACACCTTCAAAAACGGTCCTGATAAGAATGTTTGGAAAAACTTATGGAAACAACTTATAAAATATCCAAAAGCTATTTTCAACTTTTATAAGTTCTCTATGAAAATAGTTTCTTTATTCTATCTTGTTATAGAAATAAGCCATAAAGCAAGACAATTTAAGTATTAAGCATGAACTAACTCCTCACTATTCATTATTCTCATCATTCTTAGCAAATTCTATGCATACCTCCAATCCACGCAATGCACCATACGCGGTATTTGCCTACAACATGTAAAATCACAAAGTTAGATAAATCACAACTATCTAAAATGAGAATACCAAAGTACATCATATTTTTTATTAGAAAAAATGCTAGAGTAGAGAACAAACCACACATTCCATTCAAATTTAACTTAAATTTGTTGAGTCCAAAATTACTAAGCAAAGCACAATTGTATCTCATTCTTCATTTAAAAAACAAGCAATAGGTCCAAAGGAAAATAGAAGCCAAAACTGTAAACTACAATGAGTAATACACAACACACCTCAATGGTGGCTTCTCCACCAACAGAAGACTCATTGGCTTTGGAAACTACCAAAGTATAGCTTTCATCCACACCAAGTTGAAGCTGCAAACGGAAAAAAAATAAATAAATCTCAATTCACAAAACCATACACAGATATGATATTTTCATTTTGACACGCAAATTTGACCAAACAAAACGGCAACAATTGAGACGTTAAGACGTAATTAATCAAGTTCATCGAATGCTTATTGAAAATTCATTGCAACTCATTAACCATCCATATAAAATCAACACGTAGGATGAAGATTCTTTCCACTTATAAACAAATATCCAAATCATATATTGTCTGATGTAAGACTCTTAACACAACCCCTCACGCCCAGGACGGGACATTTGAAGTGTGAAAATAAATGGTGGCTGACCCAATAACAAAAACCTGATAGCAGATGGTCCACTAGATCTTAAATTTATCACTGATACTATTTTAAGAAATATGGTTAAGCCTAACTCAACCATACAAAACCTAATATTTGGATGAAGTCAGTTATAAGTACACTTATAAACATATCTTCAGATTATAAACATATCTTCAGATCATATATTCATCGTTCATGGAATTACTAATAAATTGCAGCATCATGTTCTATTCATTAAACTATGTCTTAACAATCTAAATTGTTGTCATGTTTCAAAACAACACATAACAAAGCTAACCAAAACAAACCACCCTTCAAAAACCCATAACCCAAACAACAAAAAGAATCAAAATTGATCAACAAAAAGTCAAACAAATCACCTCTTCAACATTCGAATGAAGAACAATATTCAATGTAGTAATATCATAAGGAATCCCACTAACACTCTCCCTTAACTTCCTACTAAACCCTTTACCAAATCCAACCCCACCATGCTTGAAAATGATCCCTCTATATCTATCAAAAGCAGAATCAAGAAGTGGAGAGTAAGCAACACCGCCATTTCCTATTACAGAGTGAGTAAGTGAAGGGTCAACGGAGAGAGAGTAAGTTCCTGAAGTGAAATTTGAAGGAAGTGGCCATAGGTAAGTGAGGGATTGTTGTTCATGATTTGGTGTGGTTTTGGAAGCAAAAGAAATTGAAATGAATAAGAGGAAGATGAAGAAGAAGGAGAAAATGGGTGAAAAGAAGGTTCTGGGTTTGGAATGAAACATCATCATGGTAATGTGTTTTGTTTTTGTTTTTGAGGATGATGTGTGTGTCAGTGTTGAAGAGTGTAAGAAAAGGAAATTGGGGATTTGTTTTTTGAAATGATAGTGTAGAAAAGAAACGTGGTATGACTAGTATTTTCTTTATCAAGAGAAAATGTAGGTTGCGTAGTTAGAAACACTTTAAAGCTAAGAAAACACTAAAATAAAATAAAAATTGATATGATCTTTTATTTTGGAATAAAATATTCTTACATGTGAGTATGCTCTAAAATTTCCAAATATTTGATAGATGACAAAACTAAAAAGACATTTTATAATTTGAGAAATATCCTCATTTATGTGTTAAACGTGAAAGTGTATTATTTAATTTCACATCATAAAATTATACAATTAACGTAAAATGTTTTTCAAGTGTTTTATGAGAGTATCAGAGATATTAACGTAAAATGGTCTTCAAGTGTTTTATGAGAGTATCGCAGATGTAAAGGAATGTAAAATTAACATGTTGTCAGAGTATATGAACTATAATGTATGGAATCTAATGACACTGTGGGATCCATATGTTTTATTTAACATACATTATGTCCTCTACTGAAATAATTCATTTTGTTACATCTTTCTCACTTTTTTATCAGTGGAGCATGGTCATCCTGGCTCCTTTCCTCCCGGCGCTAGCTCAACTAAAGTCCATGCTTGTAGATGTAGATTACTTCATCAAGTGGATCGAGGCATAAGTAATGTCCAAAATCATGTTAGAGAGAGTCATGTGCTTCTACTTGAAGCGAATTATCAACGGGTTCGAGTTGCCAAATAGTTTCGTCTCAAGTAATGGAACCCATTTCACTAACTCAATCGTGGTAGCGTTCTTCCACCAGCTTGGAATCTAGACAAAGTTTGTCTTAGTGGTTCAACAACAAGGCAATGCACAAGGCAAGTCACCTAATTAGGTAATTCTCAATGGAATAAATGAGAAGCTTGATAAAGCCAAAGGTTTATAAGAAGAGAAATTACATGAGGCTCATTTTTTTTCATCTATCCTAAATTGGTTTTATACTTCCTCCCTCCCTATGCCATGTGATATTTTACTTAAATACAACTTCTGAAAAGGTTTTTTTTGCTCATATGTCACGATGCCACATTCTTTCATTATAGAAACACCTTTCAAGATGGTATATGGCATAGATTCCATGTTGTTGGTTAAGATCGACACATCCATATGGCGGTGTAAGCATTTCAATGAATAAGGAAAGGCATATCTGCTAGCGTTAATGTTTATTTGTATACTAACAAAGTGTCTAACCATCTTAGACGAAAGTAATTGTATTTATGTATGTAAAGAGAATGAAATATGCTTAGATGTGTGTTTGATCTTCTCTAAGAGACTCTAGAAATTGCCCACGTACAAGAGTTCACACCCAAGTAGTTATCTGTTATGAGGTATAACTCCAAAGAAGTCTCAAAGGAACATGAATTATGGAAACCTTGTGCTCAGACAAGTGGTTTCCCCTACCCATATTTGAAAGTTCATCCCCAATTGAGAATGAACCTATAAAGTACGTGATAGACTACCACATGACGTATACAAACTAGAATTGTTTGATGGAAATCTTGTTCCTAGAACCTAAAACTCGGTAAATCTGAGGCTTGATTATAGTTAATTTATTATTTTTGTTGATAAAAAAAGGCAATGATATTCATTCCACCAATCTATGTGTTTTCAAAACATTTTTAATTAATAACAGAAGTAACGTGACACTTTTTCCCTTGTAAGGGCAGGGGTTGTCAAAGTGGCGCCCTATTTTCTTAACTTGATCTTCCATTTAATAATTTCTATTTATGTTACATTTATAAGTCAATCTCTCTTAATTCTCGATGAAGAATCACTGCCTCCCTAAGAGGAAATCTCTCTTGATTGCTAACGAGGAATACCTTTTGAAGCAATCTCACTTAATTCCAAATAAAGAATCTAGCCTCGGTTAGCCTTTTTCTGAGCATAAAGAGTGTTCCTCTTAGTAATAGTCATCAGGGGTATCCTCCATGCAAAAAAGGAAAATAAAGGTTAGATAAAATAATCATACCAGACATAACGCCCTCCTACACCTAAGACTTACTAAAAAAATCTTCAATTTTGTTATCTCCATCATCACACTAGTGATACTTCACAATTTCCCTCAGTTCATAATATATAACTCTTTTAAAAGCTCAAAGACCTCTACTTTATTCTCATTCAAGAATTCATAAAAAAAAGCCATTTATTATCACAAGGTTGTTTGTCTAATGCAAATGGGAATTGATATTCATTAGTGAAAGCTCCTGGGGTTTGACTAAATTTTGGTTAAAACTTGATGAAGAATGCTGCAGGCAAAGATGTCGAATACAGTGTTTCAACATCCAGATTCGACAAATATTGAAGCTTTTAAATCTGGTGCAAGAATCAAGGAACGATCACAACAGTGGACTAAGGGATCAATAAATAGAAGATTTGAAGCCCAAGACAGTAAAAGATTATAAAAGAAGACCAAGACCTAGGACTGAATAACTGAACCTATTGTAACACTTTTGTAAAGTAGAAAATAGGGTTTAGGGTTTGAGAGTCGTAGGGTTCTCTTGTAAGTCTTCCTCTGTATCGATTTGATACATTGTAGAAGACATAAGTACTTGTACAGATTCAGAAACCTGTAGGTAATGAATCGTGTATTGTTCTTGGATGAAACTTTTAAGCAAATTCAAGTTAACTTGTTATTCAAGAATGCTTTACTGAACTTTGCATTGAAAGGGGTGTCTTTCAAGTAGATTTAGGGAGTGAGATGGGTTTCTCTTATCTAGGATGAATTTCTTAGATAAAGTTTTCATTGGGTAGTGATAGGTAAACCAGAGGTTGTTTACTGTAAACCAGCGGTTGTTTACATAAAACTATACTACTGATAGTGGATTCTTCTTCGTGGCTTGGTATGCCCCCAGATGTAGGTGATTTGTATCGAACTGGGTTATCATATTCTGTGTTGTTTATCATTCTGCAATTTACAGTTCAGTTTTGATTAACATGTTGTAACAGATGTCGAAACATTTGTCTTGCTGTTGCTACTGATATTCTGAATATCAGTTTGTTGTTCTGTTCTTGTTTTAAAGTTGTGCAGAGAACAATGTCTTGACATGTGTTAGGACATCTGCTATCTGCTATGCCAGAATTTCAATTGGCATCAGAGCAGGCATCCTGTCTGTTTCTGGATGATATCTTGGGAGATACTTTCTGGCGCTTTAAACAAGGAGGAATTTTGGAGATCAGATCATTCACTCAAACATACTCAAGGGTATTAATGGATGGGATGGATGTTCTGGATCGAAGGTAACAACTATTGGTGGTTGTTCATGTTTTCTGAGGAGTTTCAACAACAACTGCAGGAGAAGTGGCTAGTTCTCTTGTTGGGGTGTCTTATAAGATATTCTGACATCTTATTAGGGCATGTTGAAGATGTTCCTTGGTGGTTCTGTTGAAAAGTATTTCGGGGGGGTGTTTTATCGTATCCACGGGGATTGTGTGATATTAATGCTTGTCGTTCAATAGTTTGTCATTTTAAGTAAAGAGTTTTTCAAATGATTCTTGGTTTTGTAACATAAGTTTGTAGCAAAGAAGTAAATTAGAGCAAAGATGTTGTAAGTTTGAGAAAAACATGTCAAGAATAGATTTCGCTAATCCTTTTCATACGTATCCGATTAATCAAGCATATGAACTTAGTTTCGATCAATACAATCGCGTATCCTCACAAATCAGTTTATGTCTAAAGCAAATTCGTGGGTATTATTGTTTAAATCGTTAGATGATGTCACGCTAACATTCGAAACAATAAACGTTAAGACCAATACAAAGCAAATATTAAACCCCAAATCTATATCTAGAGTTTGGTTTTCAAGAGATGAAGATATTAGGTCAAGATTTGGAAAATCTATGTCTAGAGTGATTCAAACCATAAATATGACATTAAAGACAAACAACTTCATCATATATTGATCATCAACCTTGTTCATATACAAAAGATCAAAGAAATACATGCAATCAAGATTAACTACCTCTAATCTTGACACAAATGGTGTTTAGCTACACATTTTCATGGTAGCTTGCTTCACAAGTTTCGGGATGAGATGAAAAAGCATCTGCGTTGAATAATTGAGATCGGATGCAAATCCAGCTTCTCAATGAGAATTATCACCCTTGGATGAAGAAAAGTCAGAAACTTAGGTTATGGTGTGAGGAAAATAAGTTATGATCCCAAGAAACATCAAAAAGTGTATTTATACATCACTTAAAATATGCCAAGTTCGCAGTGCGAACTTTTTATTCGCCTAGCGAACTACCAAATAGGAACCTGAGGTGCCTCTGATCTGTTAAACCGCCTCTGAGTTTCTGCATAAGTTCGCAATGCGAATAATTATTCGCAAAGCGAACTATTCGCCTACAAGTTTGCAAAACGAACTTAGGTCCCTTTAGCTACTGCCTCATCCTTGGTGTCTTTTGCTAGGCCTTTGCTGGAGCGATGAATCAGCGAACATTCGCTGGAAAGTTCGCAAAGCGAACTTATGTCCCTTTTCTTACTACCCAAAGTCTGGGAGCGTTTGCTGGAGCTTCGCCAGATGTTCGCCCAACGAACATTTACTGGCAAGTTCTCAAAGCGAACTTATTGAAGCTTCTTCATTTCTTTGGCAACTTGGATCCTTTCTTTGTGTCTTACTTCTTTGATAACTTAATGCCTTTTTCTGCACAATAACACACACATTACAAGCACCAAAGGTATTTTCACAATGTTTGAAGAATGACAACAATTCAAGAATAAAATCCAACAATTCAACATAAAAGAGTTGGAAAATGCCAAGTATTAATAAGAAGTATAAGGCATGTTTGACATCTAACAAACTCTCCCCAACTAACTTTTTGCTTGTCCTCAAGCAAAGTATGCCTCTCATTGAAAACAAGAGGATTTGCTCTAGCATTTTACTCAACCAAAAAAAGATTTAAGGCTCAAATAAACAACAATTGCAAACAAGCAACGATTACAAATTCCTAGAATCGAACAATGCAAAAGAACTTGATTCTTAAACAAATATCAGACAATGATTCAAGTAACAACTAAACTATCATGCTCATATCACTCTAACACTCCTCTTAGAAAAAGAATTGAAGGAAAAACATGCTTACAAATGCGGGGCAATTTCGTTCATCTGACAAATGATGCAAATACAAACCAATTTATACAATATATAAACGATCAATAAAGAAATCAATGAAGCAACAAGATCACTAAGGGCTTTTAAGGTTGTAGCTTGGTCAGGTTAACAATAAAGGGACATTTCTAAAGGCCATTGAATCGAAATTTCCGATGCAAAAGAACATTCACTATACAAGGTATTCACGCATCTCAACTTCATTCACCATTTTCATTCCTTTACCACAAACCTTCTCAAACTTCCTTATGCACAATTATTTGGTCTCTATTTTTCTCTTTCAAGCAAGCATTCTTTTTCTTTGTTTTTCACATTCATATTCACATTTTCTTTTTCTTTTCATGCTTGCTTGAAATTTTTCAAAAGTTTGAACAATTTACCAATCTTCTTTTTCATTCTCCCCAACTTATTTTCAAGTAAACCTTAAGTGAATGCTCCTTGCTTTTTAAGGCAAGGAAATCAATGAAAACAATGTTCCAAGGTTCAAGAAGAAATTTTTTTAGAATCTCTCAAAAATTCAATGATGAACTTAATTTTCAATTTATGTACATACACAAAGTTCATCACTAAGACGAGGTCTAAACTGTTTAGGCTCAAAGGGCTAACGAATGCTCACTACTCACAGGTAAATCACTGTTTGGAAATGGGTGTGCTCATTATCAATAAATGCCTTGATCATTTATAATGCTTACACAAAATCACACAAATCATAAGATAAAGCATTAATTAAAAGTATAAAACAAAATTCATGAGCAATCCTATGCATATAGTAGACCATGGAGGTTTCTTACCATTTTGGTTTTTGGACCTAAGTGACATAAGCAATCAACAAAGTTTCAACAAGAAACAAAATTACATTTGCAAAAAGACAAGAAGTTCTAACACATTATAAATCCTAGAAATAGGTAACCATATACCTTGCCAACAATTATAGGCTTAAGTACTATATTGCCATCCAAACTTGGAAGAATCTTCTTTGATGAACAACAATCATCATCCTAAAAATTCTTTCAATTCCACACCCAAAAATGGAAACATTAAATTTCCACAAGCATACCAACATAATACAATAATAAGCATACCAACAATTTAAGAGTTGAACATTCTTTAACTGAAGAAGTCAACTCTTAACAACAATAATAACAGAGAAACGAAAATAAAATAAAAATTGAATAATTCAACTACATAATAATAATAATAATAATAATAATAATAATAATAATAATAATGTCATGGTGTAGAAACACCAACAAAAGTCATCAGTACCTCACAAAGGTACATAGTACATCATATATCAAAATAATCCACATAATGGATGAAGTACAATAAAAACTGATACAAAAAACATAATAATAAGCAAACTTCACTTTGAAGATCAAAGGAAGCACAAAATGTCATCAATAAAAAACTAGTCCTCCCCAGACTCAGAACCAGACTCCTCAATCTCTTCATCACCAGACTCAGATCTAGAAACCTCAACAACCTCATCATCATCATCATCATCATCCGCATCAGCATCAACATCCTTTGGCTCAGCTGCCTCTCCCCCCCTCCAAAAACTGGCCTGGCCTCAGGCCACCCAACATGAGCTAGGAATTGCTCCCTATTCATCATAGAGTGATCTACGAAGGGCTCTCGAATATGTAACTGCAACACCTGCATAGAATCGTGCAAATCCATCATGGCGCACTGAGAAGCCGTCATCCAGTCCCAGTTGTACTGGCATATCTCTTGCTGATACGGGTAAAATCCTTGAAATTCAGAACCACTCGACCCATCACCAGTACATGTGCCGGCATCAGTACCAGCACCAGAAGACTCACCTTGCAACCCCTTCAGTTTATAAAATTTGTCTACGTACCTATCATCAATAGCGGCTGGGATGGTAACCTAACGGCGGATGGGGACATTAACCCCCGCATGCACACAAAGAGCCATGATAAGACAAGGAAAGACAAGAGGACAATTCTTCTGTGAAGTCGAACTAAGTCCACTTTCCACAATAACCCGCATCTCGTCAGCAATAATCTGGGCCACATCAATTTGGACATTTGTCATGATGCTATGGACCAAATGAGCAAGGGGTATGGTAATAGTCGAAGAGTGCGACTTTGGCTTGATGTTTGTTAGAACCAATAATAAAATCAACTGGGCCAAAGGACGCATGTCCTCTCGACGGTACCTGCGTGCAACCCCAGATGGGTTTAACTCAATAGTCTTTCCTTCACACAATAAGTCTCGAGTGATTTTATATGTGTCTCTATGTAATCTCAAGGTTTGGTGGTAGGCATTGATCTCATTCTCTCTCAAAGGCAGCGGGTTCCCAAGAATCGTGTTTATTGTCGCCCAATCAAACATCACATTTGTTCCCAAAACCAAAGTCTTTCACGCAAATTCCTCACCATCATCCGGGAGCGCATTTGCGTAGAATTCTCGGATCATCTCAACATTATAGCTGTCCACTGGAGTTATAAACCTCCCTCACTTCTTACTTTCAAGGAGTGAAGCTGCCGCCCAGTAGGCTCCTTGTGGGTTCAAGTTGAATCTTTTCTCAGGCAAGATAGTCCTTCTCTCGAGTGTCAAATAACGGGCAGCCTGTTTTGCCCCTCTAAAACGGACATTATCAAACTGTATAGGGATTGGTCGTGCAGAGCTTTCGGTCTTTCTTTTTTTCCGAAGGAATAACTTTTGGAGCCATCTGCAAAAACCATTAGAAAAAATAACAACCAGCCAGCAAACAGTTCATTAGCAAAGGAACAAAACAGTAAAACCAGAATTCTAAAAGAAAACATCAAAAACAATTGGAGAATTATGTTCTGTTTGCCCAGAAGTTCGCAAGGCGAAGCCCTGGCGAACATTCGCCCCAGATTTGCTAGGCGAAGCTCTGGCGAATATTCGCCCCAGGTTCGCAAAGCGAACTAGTGGCGAACCTGGGATTTTCAAACTTAGCAGTTTTGTCCACTTTTCCAACAAAATCAGTCAATCTTTCACAACACAACCTCTATTCTTAACGTTTGATAAAAAACCACATGTAACATGTAAGACCCTAATTTTTGACCCCTAAGATTCCACATATCATTCGTATCTCATTTGCATTTTACCATAAACAAGATCATACTTTGGTTCCCTTGTCTCTCTCATCTTTGGGTTTATGCCTTGCAGGGTTTACCGAGCATCTGTGTGTTTCTTATTCACTTTATTGCTTTATTTGTTTATATTTTACTAACCTTAACCAAAATCCAAAAATATTTTGTTGACATTTTCAGGGGAAGAACAGGTAAAAAATGCCAAAATAACAGTTCCATAGCTCGAATGAATTTCAGCTGAATAAAGTCAAAGTTGATCCGCAATCATGTCAAAATTATCTGATCAAGAGTTTCCAAAATTTAATTGATTACTATTCAAGAGACTCCAAGGTTCATGTGTTTATTTCCATGCCTTCTTTGACAAGCAAAAGAATCGAGCCGGAACCACAACAGTGCAACAAAATGCTCATTTTTCACAAATTTTGCACTGAGTAACCGGTTACACTGTGGTGAGTAACCGGTTACCCTCGTGAGATTTTGAAAAAAATTCAGCAAATTCAAATTCAGCAATTTTGCACCAATCTCAGCCCTTGATCACATTTGGAATATTCTAGGCCATCTCATTTTAATTCCCCTACATCACTTTGATCATTTCCTACCATACACCTTCACTAATCACCACTATTTTATAAATTTCCCTCCAAATTCAAATTCCAAGCCTAATTCTCATTTCCAAACCAAATTCCAAACCACCAATTTTTCCAAGCCTAAACTCTATAAATAGAGCCTTCATTTCATTCATTCTTCAAGCTTTTGAGAGCCAAATTCACCTTGCTAAAATTTCATTCAAGCTTTTGATAGCCAACAAACCTCTTGCAAATTCTCTTCCCAACCACAAAATTCACCAAAGCTCACTTTTCTTCTTTTGAAAGTTAACAAGAATTCACATTGAATCTTTTTCAACTTTGAGCTAAACCTTCATCCAAACTTGTTTTCTTCATCAATTCTCATAGATCAAGGCTTTGGTGTTTGGATCTTGAAGCAATTTGAAGGAATTTTCAGATTTGAAGTGGTAATTCATCTTCCACCATTGAAGTTTCATCTTCATCTTCCATAATGTAGATATTTGGAGATCTTTTTTACTTGATCCTTTGGATCTTGTAATTGTGTTTAATTGCTATTTTTCACTATTGTTTTACTTTAAATTTCGTGCAATTTCAGTTCCATTATCACAAGGTGTTTGTAAAAAGTTTTGAAAGTGGATCATGCTGAATTTTGCACAATTTTCTGCATTTTGGTGCAGAGTAACCGGTTAACGTCTGGTGAGTAACAGGTTACTCTGTGTTAATTTTGAAAAACTGTGTTTATTTTGAACTAAGTAACCGGTTAACGCCTGGTGAGTAACCGGTTACTTCAAAACAGAATGCACATTTTGGCTTGTTTTTGGGACTGTTTTGGTTCTTTTTCCATTTCCTTCCCCTTCCCTTTGTTCTTAGCCTTAGATCACATAATTGAGTGGTTTAATTTGGCTTTCTCTTCATCTATTTCCCTTTTCTTTTGACCGATGAAAGTCTTATGGATCATAGAATTCCGTTGTCGAATTTTGATCAAGATGAGATCGTTACTTTATTTTCTTTTCATGCGGTATTGCTTTCGGATGACGATCTACATATCGTTCATCTAGAATGCATTAGCACAAAGAGCTATTGACCGACCTCATTGTAGGGTAATTACTCCATAAATTACTCGGCGATTTCTTAACATAACGCAACATTATGTCCCGCATCGGAAAACAACTCAATGTTGATTGATCTTTTGTATTAGGTTCAAAATCTATGAAGCTTGTTGTTGTAGAGGCTTTGATTCTATCAATCTTCTAATAAGTCTGCATTAACCTTGACCTAAGTGCAATTATTCAATTATTATTGATCACTTACTCTAACAACTAATTACTAATTACTAACTTCTAACTTCTTTACAATTCCTTCTCGCTCCCTATCTCTCTTTTACTTTTATGCAATTTTTCCTTTGTCCGTTGGACACATGTTTATGCTTCCGCATATTTTTCCTTTGTCCGTTGGACACATGTTTATGTTTCCGCAAATTTTCCTTTGTCCGTTGGACACATGTTTATGCTTATGCCTTTTTCTCTTTGTCCACTTGGACCAAAAAACATTAATAAAGGCCAAAACCTCTAAAAAACTTGTGCTTCTAATCTTGGACTATGGTTACTATCCTTTGCAATGGACATGGAGTTTTGCACCTAGACCTTGGACTTCAATGCTATTCTTGAATCCTTGGACTTAGACCTTGGACATCCAATGCTATTCTTGGAACCCTGGACTTAGAACTAGGACATTTTCCCTTTGCTTTGGAATTATGGTTCGAAGACTTCGAAGACTTATGCTTTTGCATGGTTTATGGTGAAGATAACTACATTGTGTGGTTAAATCTTTCTTAGTTTTTACTTTATACTTTAGGATAGTCACTTCTTCTCCTCCCCATTCTTCAATTTTCAAAACTTTCTCCCTTTTTCAAAACCTTCTTGATTTCAAACTATCACCTCTTTCATAATCAAACCTTGACTTTGTCAAGTGATTTTACTCTTTTCTTTTCATTTCTTAACAAATGCTAAACTACATAAGCATGTTGACACCTTTTCAAAATACTTTTAAAAACACCAAACTCATCAACCTCTTTTGTGACCTCGTGCACTTTTCCTTTAACTTTTTCATAAGTTTAGACATGATTCATTTCTTTAAGCGGAATTATTCGCTTGGAAATGACGACTTGTCTTTACATTTTAAAATCAACCAAAACAAACAAATTTCATTCTTTGTACCATGAACTACGAGGTTTTGATCCTATATTGCACATCGTGGGTACGTAGGCATGAGACGACAAGTCTCTCCAAACACAAAAATCTTAAAAACAATTTCTCTTCTCATCTCCTCAATCACTTTTCAAGCAAACCTTTTTCAGACCAAAAGCGGTAGATATTTCAAAGGGCTCCTATAGAGTACTATAGACGTTTTGGGTGCTAACACCTTCCCATTGCGTAACCAACCCCCCTTATCCAGTCTCTCTTAACTTGTTCTTGTTGTAGAGCTTGTGTAGGTTTTGTTCGCTATTTTTCCTTTCCTTTTTGGATAAAATAAAAGTGCGGTGGCGACTCTTGCTTTTCGAGTTAAGTTAATCAATAGCTTACACTCACGATTTTGCCGCTACACAACACAACAAAACATTAAAAACAAAAGTGCATTGGTACATTCTACCCTAGAATCAATTGTTCTTTCTAATGTTCAACATAACCCTAACCACATTGTTCTATCAAGAATTAAAAGAGAGAAAGAGAGTCAAACCTGAACTTAGTGAGAATAACTTGGAAAAAATTTGTGTGAAGATGCAGGAATTCAGAGCTCGTGAGAGAGAGAGTGCAAAGTGCAGTGTGTTTGTTTGAGAGTGAGAGTGGCAAGGGAAGGGTATGGCTTCCTTACCCAAGTCAGAAAACAAAATGGGTCTTGGGCCAAGGTATCTGAGATGAAGATAAGCATCATTGCTCTTCTATACCAAAATCCATTCACTGGTGTGGATCATGAGGATCCCTTTACTCATCTTACAAAGTTTTATGAAATTGCGGGTGCGGAGGGAAAGAATATTGTTCAACGGTCTCTACATTTCTAATCTTATGGTGCAAAAGTTTTGGCTAAAAGGTTTAAGGAACCACAAATAAAAGCAGAAAATGTAAAGAAGGAAAATATAAAGTAAAGACTAAATTATAAACAGAGCCTTGTTGGGATTAGATCTCATCAATTGATAACACATGCATTTTCTAATCAAGTAAACAGAAATCAATCATTCGTCTAATATCCTCACGTATCACTCACGACATACATATCCTTTCTGTCCCCGCATGTTGTGAGTGATTTTGTACCGATCAATAATTGCTCTCACACATTACCAATCAACACAAAGTATTTAAAACCTACATGAATGTTAAGCCTACATCCATTTCTGGCATCTAGACACAACAGATATTACTATAACATCCATATCAAACTAATGAGTAATTCATATACAAAGCTATGATCAGAATATGTACAAATGATTAACCCTTTTTACATGTATTCATCTAATTTGCCAAATGTATGTGAACATTGTTCTTCCCCACTATAATCACGCATCCTAGCAATACCGTTCGTCAAGCGTTATCACGGTCTTTATTGCATTAATTACTAGAAGTTATTCAAACTAACAATCAACACAATGCTAAAAAACTAAGATACAAATGAATATCAACTCACAAAACCATGTAAAAAGTTTGCTCATTGATAGATGAAAATCTAAGACAAAAGATTTGAAAAGAGTTTTGTCAAGACCCACAAATAAACAATCAAAGACAACCAATAATAGAGAATCAAAACTAGTTCACAAACATATATTAGATGAAATACATAAGGTATCAAAAGATTACATCCAAACTCCAACAAGAGATCAAAGATCTTACCTTGTCCCTCTTAGGGTTTGAGTTTCTCTCTCTAAAATATTCTTGAAATGAAGAGAGATAAAGTTCTATGCTGAAAAATATCTAACTTACTACTAAAAAGTGTGATATATATATATATATATATATATATATATATATATATATATAAATATAATACATTCAGGATCTGTCATGTTCGAACTGCGAACAAATTATTCGCCTAGCGAACTATCAAATAGGCACCTGATGTACCCCAGGAATAGTTAAACCGCCTCTGAGTTTCTGTATAAGTTCGCAATGCGAATAATTATTCGCAAAGCGAACATTTGCTGGAAAGTTCGCAATGCGAACTTTGGTGCCTTTTCTTACTGCCTCAAGTCTGGGAGTATTCGCCAGATGTTCGCCCAGCGAACATTTGCTGGCAAGTTCGCAAAGCGAACTTATTGAAGTTTCTTCATTTCTTTGGCAAGTTCGCAAAGCGAACTTATTGAATTTTGAAAGAAAAAGTGTTGGAGGATTGCGTGTGTATATATATATATATATATATATTTATTTATTTTAAAAATAATATAATTTTATATACTAATGTATTATATTATTTTTTAAAATTTTAAAAATACCAAATAAATTTCAAAATATAGCCGTAATTTTTCAAAATATTTTCTTCCAAAACTCTTTAAAACCAACTCTCAAACAAACCTAAGATTGTATTTGATAGTTTGGAGGGGAGGAGAAGAGAGGGCTTTAAAAAATAAATTTTTAAAAAATATAGAAAAATCTTTTAACATTTTTTGAAAAAAAAATTTGTTTAGAATAATAAAAGAATATTTATCATTAATATATTTTTAATTTTGGAAATACTATAACAACAAAAATTATATTTGAACAATTTGTCTAGACCCTTTATAACAACAAAAATTATATTTAAACAATTTGTCTAAACCCTTTAAAACCCTTTATAATTCTCCTCCTATACAAATTTTGAATTCCCCAAATTAGAGGATTTTTAATGTTATGAATAAACACAAATTCTCCCAACCAAAATTTTTCTGTTCTTTTCATCCAATCTTTCTTATTTTTCAAAGTCCTCCCCCTTATTTTTCTTCAAAACTCTTAAATAAAACCAAGTTTTTTTTTATCATTTTCTCACATTTTACACTTAAAATTGATGACTTGTCTATTTTTGATAATATTTAATATATTTATTTTTATCTTTAAAGTTATTTAAATGTTATTATATGATAATTTATCATGCTTCACGAGCAATAAAGTATTTAAAAATAGACACATCATCAAGTTTAAATGAAAAATGATAAAAAAATGTGAAAATTGTTTGAGTTTGAAACAATAAGACTAACTTTGTGAATGAGATAAATAAATAATATCAAAAGTATAATTAAGTCAATTATATATATATATATATATATATATATATATATATATATAGGGTTATGCTAATGCACACCCATGTAGGTGTGTATTAGCAACATACAACTTAGTGTATTTTTATGTGGGGCCCACTAATTTTGGGTGGGACCCACATTAGAAAGATGAAGATAAAAAATAAAAAGAAAATATATGTAGTGTATTTTTGTGTGTGACCCACCAATTTTGGGTGTATGTTAGCATTTTCCATATATATATATATATATATATATATATATATATATATATATATATATATATATATATATATATATATATATATATATAATAAAATCCCTTTATATAGGGATGCAAAGACTTACTATTTAAGCCGGTAAAAGCTATCTAAGATAGCCGGTTATACAAACAAAGATGAATTATTAATGCCGGATACACAATGTGCCCCATCGACACTAATAATTCACAGGCGGACAAAATAATAAAGTAAAAGCAGATATTATTGCTCCTTTTGGGCCCAATGGTGGCCGACAAGATAAGATTCCATTTTATCTTTGCATTATTGCTTTGGTCAACATTATTGTAGTTGCTTGGCTTTGGCCTTTTCTTTAGCCTTCTGAGCCATATATTGAATCATGGCATCCCAGAAATCTTCTGTAGTGGGGTCTTCGGCTTGGGATTCTTCCGCTAAACAATCAAAGTTGTTAGAATCCTCCATTGATCTCATGGAAGAGCTAGTCTTCATAGATTTTGTATCTTCTTTTGATACTTGGGTTTGAAAAGTATGGAAAAATTGGGTCTTCATATGGTCCAAAACTCTAACCATAATATCTTCCTCTGATTCACTAGGATATTTTCTTTGAAAGAAGTTCTTCAAATTTGCCATGGACATTTGCTGGGAACTTTGTTCTTTGACATTACTTTGTTTGTCTTCAGTAATGGAATTCTGAATGAGGTTTATTATCTTCTGGATGTCTCCAGAACTCATTTTTGTCCACCATTTATAGAAGAAATTTCTTTCTAAAATGGGAATATTGAACTTGTGATATGATGATTGTCCATCTCCATATCCAAGGAATTTGAAATTTGGTAAAGAATAGAAATGGACATTGTCCAGTTATTAATTTTTCAGATATAACATTTAAAACTAGTGGACTATTGTCACACCAAGAATTATAAAGATCCAGAATTTCTTTAGGTAATATTTCTAAAGATGGACCAAATTTTATTCATCAGCTGTAAAACCAATTAGGAATGGGCTTATTAAGGACATCTGGGTTAACTGAAGAGAACCAAGAATGTTTATTCATAGGGTTCTGATAATAAAAGGCTTGTGTAAAAGCTTGGATATAATCCCAATAATTGAAGTAAATGTACTTCCCTTCAGCAATTCTGATTGCCTTTTCTCCATTGGGATTGAGCCCCCATTCCCTGGGTAACAATGTTTTGTTTATGTGGCATTTACTAAAGTTTATAAAACTTTCTGGATTATTATTTTGATAATGGTGAGTAAAGGTTACCGATTCGGTAACTGATAGCAAAGTCTCCAAATGAGGTCTTGATTTACCATGGAGACCTGGATATCCTCTTGATTCGAGGTATCTTGTCTTAATAGACCATCCATCATTTGGATTAATCTTTATATCTTCATCATCAATATACATGATTTTCTCAGTAACTGGATTTTCAAAACAATCCATTTGTTCTTGAGGTGGGTTATTAACCACAATTTCTTTGTATGAAGAAATTTTATTAGAAGACGAGGAAGGAATATCTTCCTTTTTTGATGCAGGTAATTGCTGCATAGTTCTACCTTTGTATACTGTAGTCCAATCCCCTATTAGAGGAATGTTTATTTCTGACCGGGGTAACATATTGTTACTCCCTCTTCCACCTCAGCTATAGCCTCGGCCTCTTCCCCTATAAGGGGTGGTCATCACTCATTCCCTGCAAAAAATCACGGGTGAGATAATCAGCAAGTGAATTATTTTTACCTTTAATGTGTTGGATATCAAATTCAAACATAGATAATTGAGATTGCCAACTAGCAAAGATTTGTTTGGAAACAAGGTTTTTAACATCCTTTTCAATAATTGATTTAGCAGAGGTGCAATCAATTTTTAATTAATTTTTTTTATTAAGAAGATCCTCTTGAAATTTTGAAATGCATTTTATGATTGAAAGCATCTCTTTCTTAATAGTCGAATATTTCGACTGCGTAGGATTTCATTTTCCAGAAGTGAATCTGACCAAAACTTCTTTTGATGTTTCAGGTATAACCTGTTTGAGAATACCTCCATATCCTAAGTCAGAAGCATCAGTTTCAACAATTTTAAAATACTTAGGGTTAGCAAGGGATAAGCAAGGCAAACATTTAACCTTATTTTTAATCCTTTGGACAGCTTGGGAATGTTTATCAGTTCAAGGGCCAGGATTCTTTTTAAGCCTAGTATGTAATATAGCTGTATCTTTAGTCAGATTTTCATAGTAATCTGCAATATTATTAAGGCTACCTAAAAACCTCTGTAATTATTTTTTGTCGGTAATTATATTAGGAAATTTAGAAGCAAATTCAATACTTCTTTGTATTGGAATAATAGTTCCATGGTCAATTTCATGACCTAAAAATCTAATTTTTGTTTGGAAAAGTTTCATTTTTGGAGCACATATAACTAAACCATTATGTTTGATTAAACCTTTAAAATTTTTTAAATGTTTAATATGTTGATCTATAGTTTTAGAAAATACTAAAACATCATCAATATACACAATTATAAATTCAGTATAGGGATTAAATATATCATTCATAATATTCTGAAATTCAGAAGGGGCCTTTTTAAGACTAAAAGGGAGGACATTCCATTCGTAATGTCCAAAGGGCACAGTGAAGGCCGTCTTGTATTTATCAGATTCATTAATCTGGATCTGCCAATATCCTGATTTCATATCAAATTTAGAAAAAATTAAAGCTTGGTTTAATCTATCTAATAAATCCTTTTTATTAGGAATAGGATATCTAATCCATTTAACACCTTATTAAAGGGTTTATAATTGATAACAAGTCTAGGGAGGCCACGCTCCCTTTCAGCTGCATTATCACTACTACGAAAAACCCATTTAACAACGGTTGGGAATGACATATAATGACGCGGGCGAGGGCGTTGTTATGTAGATTGCTGTTGTATATATGATACTTACAACGACGACCTTGTGTTGCGTTGTAATAATGAGGAAAACGCGCTAACTATCACAACGGTTTTACATTACACCGTTGTAATAAATATGATTATCCTCGGTTCGATTCCCAGCAGCACGGTTTTAATATTTATTTTTTGCTGGACAGCGCGCCAGATATTATAATGGTTAGGAAATATAACCGTCGCTAAAGTTTCAGCAAAATTAACAAATAGCATCCTGCTTTTATAATTAATCCCATTTTTTTACCTGTATTATTGTTCTCCATATCTCAGCACAGCAAAAAAATACAATTCACATTTTGTGATACAGTTTTCATAATAATATTAATCGTGCCATATTCATAATATCACATATACCAGATTACAGTTTATCAGAACAAACAACCTACATAAATAAAATATCACATATACCATATTACAGTTTACACACATTACATAACTTCACATAATTGTAACTTGGTGTATTGATATCTTGTCTCTTGGTGTCTTGTCTCCTGGCCTGGTGTCTGGACTCAAAATACCTATGATTTCAAATAATTATACTTGTTAGTAAAAATACTTCTAAACTATAACATACAATTAATATATTATGACTAAATAATAAATTACGTACTTGTTAATTTTCCCATATGCCTTCTTCATGATCGAGTCGTATAGCATGCACGACATCTCCATCAACTTCATCATATGAGGTAGGAACTTGTGTTGTGTAAGAAGGTGTGAATGGAATATCAAGACTTTCATCACTAAGAGGAATGTATTTTACTTGGAGAACGATTGACCATTTCCCCGATTTGTCCGATGGATCAGAAACATAGAAAACTTGTTTTGCTTGAGAAGCCATGATGAATGGTTCTGTATTAAAAGATGCCTTGCCAAGGTCGACCCAGGTGAATCCTAAGTCATCAATGTCTACACCATTACTATTATTGGGAACCCACTTGAATTTAAATAAAGCCACTTTGAAAATAACATAATCAATCTCCCAAATCTCATCAATGACACCATAAAACGCGGTAGTTGCCAATACCGGATTCTTATCTTTCGAACTAGAGAAATACATCGATTCGGCTTCAACCATAACCCCACTATTTTGCATTGTACTACGATCATCTTTTGATTTTGTATAAAAGGTATAATGACCAATGTCGTATACACTCCAGGTAATGACACAAAATTTTGGCCCGTACGACAACCATCTAAGTATCTCGGATGCACTAGGATCATTAGATACACTTTTATTAAACCAATCCATGAATATATTGTTATGCTCTATCAACAACAACTTGTCATTCATTCGGGGATATTTTTTCTTCATAAGTCTTTTGTGAGTATCTATGAAAGGTTGAACATCATCTATATTATTCAAAATATAGAAATGTTATTGAATAACTACATCCCGAGCCATTGACCTAACATTTAGACCTTGAATACCTCTTCCGTCTGTGTCAGCATGACGAGACTTTGGAATTCCTATAGAATCTGCATCCGACAAATAGTTTGTACAAAACTCAACAGCTTCTTCTGTGATGCACCTTTCAACAATCAAAGCTTCCGATCGGTGATGATTCTTCGTATATCCTTTAAAGATCTTCATATATCGCTCTATTGGATACATCCACCTTAAATAAACTGGACCACAAATTCTGATTTCTCTTACGAGATGAACAAGTAAGTGAACCATATTGTCAAAAAATGATGGCGGAAAATACATCTCCAATTGACACAAGATTATGGCAGCCTCATCTTCTAATTCATCCAATTTTTTGAAATCAAGAACTTTATTACATATGGCATTGAAGAATAAACACAGTCTCGTTATAGTTACTCTCACATTTTTTGGAAGGATCCCACGGATAGCCACTGGTAGAAGTTGTTGCATCAATACATGACAATCACGAGATTTTAAACCAATTAACTTGAGATCTTTCATTGATACAAGTTTCTTGATATTTGATGAGTAATCTTGCGGAACTTTAATACCTTGCAAACACTCGCAGAACATCTTATTTTCCTTTTTAGATAGAGTGTGACATGCTGAAGGCAGATAAGTTCTTTTTCCTTTCTCTATTGGAGCCAACTTCGTATACCCATCTTCTCCATATCAAGACGGGAAGTCTTACTATCTTTAGTCTTGCCCGGAATGTTTAGAAGTGTGCCAATCAAACTATCACACACATTTTTCTCCACATGCATCTCGTCAAGACAATGTCTAACATCAAGACTTGACCAATATGGAAGATCAAAGAAGATGGACCTCCTTTTCCATATATTTTTCGCAACTGCCCCTTTTTCTTTTCCTCTCTTCCCACCTTTTTCTTTTTCTCTCTTCCCACCTTTTTCTTTTTCTCTCTTCCCAAGGACAACATTAATGTATTCCTGCCATTGATAAACTTCATCACCGGTTAAAGGTTTAGGAGCCTCACCAAACTCTTGCTCTCCATTAAAAGCCTTTCGCAATCTACGATAAAGATGACCCGGTTTTAGAAATTTTCGATGCCCAAGGTAAACAGTCTTTTTTCCAAACTCAAGTTGGTGATAACAAGTATCATCTTCACATATAGGACACGCTTTATGTCCTTTGACATTGTATCCCGCCAAGTTACCGTAAGTCGGAAAGTCGTTAATTGTGCAAAATAACATTGCACGCATATTAAACTTTCCCCCAGAATATGCATCATCAACTTCAACGCCTTCATCCCACAAGAGTCGTAAATCATCAATTAATGGACTAAGATAAACATCTATGTCGTTACCAGATTGTCGTGGTCCAGAAATCATCATACTTAACAGTATATACTTGCGCTTCATGCACAACCAAGGAGATATGTTGTAAATAGTGAGAAGAACAGGCCACAAAGTATGATTAATGCTCATATTACCAAAGGGGTTCATTCCATCGGTGGCAAACCCAAGCCTAAGATTTCTTGGCTCGACTCCAAAATCCGGAAACAACGATTCAATTTTCTTCCATTGCAAAGAATCAGCTACATGGCGAATGTTTCCATCACGAATCCTTTCATCTGCATGCCATCTAAGATTCTTTGCGTAATTCGAATTAGCAAAAAGTCTCTTTAATCGTGAAAGTATTGGCAAGTACCATAACACTTTAGCAGGAGGATGCTTCCTACTAACATTGTCATAGTGATCATTGTCATCGCCATTGCTAGCCTTCTGCTTGTAACGCGACACACCACATTTTGGACATTGAAACAAGTCTTCATACTCTTTCCGGAATAATATGCAATCATTAGGGCAAGCATGTATCTTAATATACTCCAGACCCAGTGGACACAATATCTTCTTGGCCTCATAGTGTCGCGGTGAGAAACAGATATCAAGCTATTGAATAAACTTGAATCACAAATTTTAAAGTTCACCACCGGTCTTTGATTTATCCAAAGGAAAGGTTAAAGATCGAAAAACCTAAGTTAAGAGAATCTAAGTTCGGGGGTTGGTTACGTCTAGGGAAGGTATTATCATCCTAAACGTCTGTAGTACTCTACAGGAACCTCTTGTTATTATTTATGTTATTTATTGCTTGCTTGCTAAGGGTATATGTGCTAAGGTAAAAGACCTAGGGGGTTAGTATCTAAGTATACTCGCCAAGACATCGCATCTTGTGCTTACGTATCCTGACGGGAGTGGAATTAGAGTATCCGTAGTTCCCCTCAAAGAGGGTGAGGAACTCTTGACGGTGGTCAAGGTTCCAGGGGGAGGTAACGTCTATGATAAGACACTACATAGAGTGCGGTGACTCTAAAGTTAAAATTAAGTTTGAAAATGGTAGAAAGTGTCCATGGTAGAACACATGAATAGAGTGCGGTGACTCTGATCCTAAGGTTAGGATAAATGGGATAGACCTAAAGTTTAGGCTAAGTTGTGACATGGTAGTCAACGGAGAAATTCTTTCCTCTGGAATTGGATAATGGGTAACAAGGGTGAAATCTTAAGCATAGATAATGATAATCAAGAACAACAAGAGAACATCAATCATTCGTCAACAACTCCAAGCAAGTTAAAGTAGAAATCAAAGATAAAATCAAAATATGACTAAAATGGAAAAGATTAATCTACCAAATTATTTTAGAAAAAGACTTTTAAGTTTTTCTTTATTTCTTTTTTTTTTTATAAATAGCAACATGTAGAATAAATAAATTAATTTTAGAGAAAAAGAGGAAATCTAAAAAAATATGAATTTAACAAAGCAAATAAAAGAAAAAAAAAAGAAAAGAAATTGGGCCAAGCGAAATGTTTTTCCTTGAAACCCATAAGAACAAAGCCCATAAGAGGGTGGTGGGTTTGAAAGGTGATGGGTTGGGTCGACTGACCCAAGACCCGGTTCTGTTATAAGATAAGAGAGGGTTATGTGAACCCTTCATCCTAGCCGTATCATCATTGAAACATGGAGGAAAACAGAGAGAAAACAAAACACACAATCTAATAACACATATGAGAGGAAGTGAAAATCGAAACCAAACCGTGATTCCTGCTGCGATTCACAACTTCATTCTCCCCTTGAATTTCCCCTCCGCACTCTCTATTTCCACGGCAGCGGTTCGCGACTCATCTCCTTCTTCTTTGCTTGCTTTGCTCCGTTATCACGGCTTTGTCTCGCCACACTCATTCAAACGAATCAAACAAAATTAAACATCAACAACAAGTTTGAGGGAACAGAGAAAATCGTTACCAATGTCGTAACGGCAACGACGGATCAGCAACAACCTCGTAGCGAGCTCTGTGCGTAGTGCAGGTTTGTGAATTTAGTGATGTGAGGTTCCTTTGAGTGTGAGCTCTCTTTTCTGATATGAGCAATTTCTGTGTATGTGATGTATGGTTTGAGTGTGAATGTTGATGACTTTCTCACTGTGATATTCCCTGCTTCTCAATTCCCTCCGTCCGCGTGTGGATTTGATGATCTGATGGAGTTTATGAATCTTGTGAATTTCTTCTTTTCTGATACTGATACGAGTGCGTTGGATGTTGTGAGATTTCTGTGAATTTGATGTTGTATGAAGTACGTTTCAGGTGGTTTTCCTTCCCTGCTCTGCGTGTGTATCTGAATCAGCTTGTTTGTGGTGAAGTGTTTTTATGATGGATTCGGTGTGAACTTTGCAGGGATCTCATGATGAGCTTTGGATAGTTCTCTTTGAATTTTATTTTTTCTGCTCTTTTGTTCTGTCCCTTGTTGCTCTCTTTTGTGATGCTTATATAGACTTTTGTGACTTCAATTATGTGATTTCGTAATTGATTGCGCACTGCCCCTTTTTGGAAAAAAATGAATTGTTGAGATCTTCGTGTGATTGTGATTGAAGATGATTCAAACAACTCCCTTTTTTAATCTGAAACATAATCGTCCTGCCGTAATTGTACTGATTTTCATTGACGTCTCTTGAAAACTTTCCGTATATGACTTGTACGATTGGTGAAGATGATTATGTTCTGATTTTGATGAATGAATTTCTATTTTTGCTTGATATTGTTGGAACACGTTTTCGTTAAGTTAACTTCTCCTTGAAATCTTGATTTTGGTGATAATGACTCTTTAATTATTTCTCAATTCTTTGTCCGGAAGTGCTAAGTGGTGTCAAAAGCAATAAGGATGGTCCCACCCAAGTCAAAAGCTTCCAAAAAGGGTGCTCGTTCAAGAGTTATGAAACAAATAGAACTTCCTTTGAATTTTATGTAGTGATTCTTTAGGTAATGTGAATTTGTAAGAACCATCATAAAATCTTTGGACGGTGAATTCCTCAATTTGTGTTTTGGAATATAGTGACTTATATTTCGCCTTTGAAATTCTTATCATGTAACCTTGACATTGATTTTGTATGGAGGAAAACTTTTGAAACATGATTAGAACTTCTTGTGAAAATTCTTTGGAAATTTTTAGAATCAATTTGGACCTTTCATTTGTATCATTGACTTGTAATTCTTCAAAGCTTGAACTTTCATGAGAAATTGGAATGATTACTTGAATGAAATTTTGAACTTTGGCCATTTTTGAATCTGATCTTCATAAATTGAATCCTCTTGAGTTTAAACACGTGAACCCACGACGACTTGATGTGGAATCTTGGATTGAGCTTAAATTACAAGAAAAATGATCACGAATTTTGTCTCTTGAATTTCTTGTCAAAATTTGATTCAAAATCTTATCCAAAATTCACCACTTTAAAGCACACGACTCATTACTAACAAGAGAATCCAAATTCTTTTATTTACGACTGCGGAGGAAACAACATAATGATCCAACCTTATGGGCAAGAGCAAAGCCTTTCATGAACCACTCCCTGAGAAATATGTTGAGAATGAGGAGGCCACTTGGAATTAAAATCCCTGCACAAATCCGTTAGTGATAAAGCATGCAAATATACAAAATGATGCACAGAGAGGTGAAATCTTATGGTCAAAAATTAGGGTATGACACATAGCAACGATCCGACAATTTATTATCTTCTGGTAACATTTGCTGTAGCAATTCAAGTAATTCCGTGAAACTTTTATCTGACCATCCATTTTTTGCCTTCAGATTAAACAACTTTAACACCGCCGACAATCGTGTGAACTCTGTGCATCCCTTATATAAAGGGGTGTCTTTATCACTACATAAATTATCATAAATATGAACATTCATAAAAGAAGATTCCCCAATATCACGGAACATATCCTCTAGGTGATCTTCCATATATTCATCTTCCTCCACTCTTTGACTTTGTGATGCCCGACTTTCCTTATTATCCACCTCACCATGCCACACCCATATTATATAATTTTGACATATACCATCGCAACAAAGGTGATTGTGTATTTCTTTCTTTGTACCCTTTTTGATATTAGCGCAAACAACACAAGGACAATGAAAGATACCATCATTGTCGGGAAGATGTTTATCAGCGTATTCAAGGAATTCACAAACTCCGTTCTCATAAACCGGATCTAATCTATTGGCTTTCATCCAACTACGATCCATTACAACTTCTGAAATTTATACATGTATAATAATGTGAATGACACACCAAAATCTAATCCAAAAAATCAAGCATATGCATATACAATATGAACTAAGAAAAAATCAATGAAGATGTACTCTAATACTAAACGTAAAGCATATGAAACATCTCATTCTGGCTTGAGCATATACAATATGAACAAAGAAAGAAGGAATGAAGATGTTGAAGAGAACCTTACTTCGAAGCTGAAGAAGCAAATGAATGATGAAGACGGTCAATATTTGAGCATAAACCAAGAAAAAAGGAATGGAGATGTTGAAGAGAACCTTACTTCGAAGCTGAAAAAGCAAATGAATGAAGACAGTCAATATTTGAGCATAAACCAAGAAAAAAGGAATGAAGATGTTGAAGAGAACCTTACTTCGAAGCTGAAGAAGCAAATGAATGAAGACGGTCAATATTTGAGCATAAACCAAGAAAAAAGGAATGAAGATGTTGAAGAGTACCTTACTTCGAAGCTGAAGAAGCAAATGAATGAAGACGGTCAATATTTGAGCATAAACTAAGAAAAAAGGAATGAAGATGTTGAAGAGTGTAAAGGTTAGGGTGTCGCTGGCTCACTTGTTCGATTAGGGCGTCTTATGAAAGAAATACATAATAAGTTTTGTTTTAATTTATCAGTAAACCTTTGAATCTCGGTGGAGAAACAAACCGTAGTGGAATCTTAAGTGAAATGTATCCTAAAAAAAGGTAAAAATGTGTTGCAGGGAATCGAAGCCTGTTACATTTCATTTATTACTACAGTTGTTCATCTTAACCGTTGTAAAATAATTTACAACTTATTTTTTAAATAATGGACTTAAGTGACACACGCTAAATGTACTCTACAAAATGGAAAAAATGTAGTTGCAGGGAATCGAAGCTTGTTACATTTCATTTATTACCACGGTTGCTCATCTTAACCGTTGTAAAATAATTTACAATTTATTTTATAAATAATGGACTTAATTGACACACGCTAAATGTACTCTAAAAAATGGAAAAAATGTAGTTGCAGAGAATCGAAGCTTGATACATTTTATTTATTACTACGGTTGCTCATCTTAACCGTTGTAAAATAATTTACAATTTATTTTATAAATAATGGACTTAATTGACACACGCTAAATGTACTCTAAAAAATGGAAAAAATGTAGTTGCAGGGAATCGAAGCTTGATACATTTTATTTATTACTACGGTGGTTTCATTCAACCGTCATTAAATGACTCAGCTTTTAAATGGGCGCGAAATTTTTAACCTATTACAACGGCATAAAAGGATGCGTTGTAAGCCTGGCGTTGTTGTTTTAGCGTTTTGTAGTAGTGTATTAACATAGAAGGCAGTACAACTCCAAGGAGACTTGGATTTTCTAATTAATTTTTTATCTAAAAGATACTCTATCTCTTTTTTACATAAGTCCAAATACTCATGATTCATTTGGGCCGGCCCGGCCTTAGTGGGAATCTGACTTTCATTAAAGTCATCAAGATACGGTAAAGAAATAACATGTTTCTTTCTATCCCAAAAAGCATTGGGTAAATCATTGCAGACTTCAGTAGTGAATTGCTGTTAAATCTGCTTGATCTGGTTTTGAATATCAAGCCTTTTAAGTTGCTCATTAATATTTAATAAGCAAATTTCTTCTTTAAGAAAACATAATTGTTTTTCTTTTTTTCGAAAGAATATTTTTAACTTCATTTAACATCCTAGTATGAGGATCAGTAATAAATTCAAAAGTAATTCTTTTGTCATTTATGATGGTAGTAATACCCTTTTGATCAACATTGACTAAAGGCATAATTTTATTCAAAAAAGGGGTTCCTAGAATAATTCTATGGGTTAAACTTTTTACCAAAATAAAATGAGTAGGTAAACATGTATCTTTGTTACAAACATAGGCATTAGATAGCTTATAATTCACTGTCAATTTATCTCCTCCAGCCTGAGTAAGAGATTGAGTAGTTTTATCAAAATATTTTGCAGGGATAATTCCTTCTTGCAGACAATTATGGTCCGCGCCACTATCAATAAGGGCAACTTCATTTTCTAAAATAAAGGTTCTATTAATAACTAAAGTTATTTTAACAAATCATTTTTACGACGTTACTCTATCAATAAGAGTAAGGAACCTATTACTGGGTGATGATGGGTTATTAGAAGGTATTTCTTCATCTCTAGGGTTCATAGTTTCTAGAGCAACGACCCTTTGTTTTAAATTATTGTTATCCTTCTTAATCTGAATAATTTCAGATTTTAAGAGATTGATTTCTCTATTTAAATCCATCGTAGAAACATGGGTTTCTCTTATATTAGATTGATGCAATCTATTAAGGACTTCACTTAATTGATAAGGGGCCTCCATAATTATCGGAGAATTCCTTTTAGAAGTTTCATTAATTAAAACTTCAATCATTTTTCTTTTCAGAATATTATCTGAAATGGATTCTAAATTTTTTAAGGCTTTATCTTGTTCTGAGGTTAAAACACAAAGCCCGTTCATGTCAACAATAGACTTCCAGTAATCTAATTGATTACATTGACAATCATTGTTGTCAGAATTTTTAGAAGAATAATCTGAAGAGGAATTATAAATCATATTAATATCTTCATCAGAAGAATATGATTCAGTCTCGGAATTAAGAAGTAACACTTTCTCTAATTGAGAGCCTAATTGCTCATCTTTAATTTCATGAAGAGTTTTCTTAGTCCAACATTGGTTGGCATAATGACCTACTTTGCCACATTTATGACAAGTTATGTCCATCCTTTTAGCTTTTCACTTTCCTTTAGGATTGAAAGGTTTCTCTTTAGACCTACCTTTATTAAGGTGACTCTTTCTTTTATTCTTCTTATAAAGATTTTTATAAGAATTTCTCGACTTATCCTTGTAATCTTTATAAGGTTTATTCCGGAAAATTTTTCCTTTTTTCTTTTTATTATCTGGAAATTTTCCAAGATCAAAAGCAAATTGTTCGTAAAATTCACCAAGTTGGTGTTTTTCAGAAAGCTTTTGCTTCTTTAATTGATTTCTAAGCTTTATGTCATTACATAAGGCTAATCCTTCATTAACACAAGTGCTAATGATGTGACCATAAGTAAAGTCAGGATAATTAATATTTATCTCGTCATTTTTCTGTCGTAACGATTGTCTAACCTTTTCAGAAAAGAAATGGGGTAATCCATCAATAAATTTTGATTTCCAATGCAAAGAATTGGGATAGTTGAGTTGGTAAACTCTTGATAGAAATGTGTCCTTATACCATCTAAAGTGGGTCAGGGAAGGACATCTAAGATTTTGCAGAAGAGTTTGAATCTTCTCACCAATTGGGACATTAGTTCCTACAAAATGTTGTAAGATAGAAAGACATAAAGTATAAACCGCGTCTTCTTCTCCAGGAGTGGCAGTAGTAGCTATCATACTAACTCCTGGTTCAGTCTTAACAACTTTCTTATGATTAAGAATTTCAGTTTTTTGAGTTTCGGTGAGGTAATGATCCCACCAGCCTCTAAGTTGGCCCACAAAACCTGTGGTAATAAAAGAAGCTATAACACTGTCTAAATTACCATGCTGTTTACAAACTGTGGAATACATCATCATTCTATGTATTGTATCTATGATTTGTTTATCATTTAAACCATCAATGTTCCATTTATAAATGGATTTTCCTGAATAAGAATTCTGGAAAGGTTCAGGTTCTTCAAAAAGCAAATCTTGCGATGAGGGACGCTTATAGTAATATTTTTCTAAAGGTTTAGGGGAATAAACTTGGTTGACATCATTAGTATGGTCAAGGTTACTAATATCTAAATTAGCAAACATCTCAGCTAATTCATCTATGTTTCCTTCATTATTATCCTCAGAATCATTTTCCTGAGACACCATAGTAATATGGAAATCTTTTAACTTTTGTTCTAATATACGAACAAACTCTTGCCCCTCAGTTTCCATTTTAATTCCGTCTATAGATACAGGGGGTTGAACTATAGGTACATCTTCTATACTAGATGTAGATGCCTGGTCTTTATTTTTTGGAGTATTTATAAGGTCAATGATAATATTTTGACGTGCTATTTGTTTTTCTAAAAGATCTTTTAGGAATAAGAGTTTTTTTCTATGGAGACGAATTCTTCTCCTAAGCAAACAAGGTAGGCATTAGTATAATTATGAGACCTAATGATAGAGTTTAACTCTTTAATAGTGACTAGATTTTGTTCAACTCTTTGCAGGGTAAGGTAAGGCGTAACTTCTATATTCTGACTCAGACTTATTGTCTGTTCTGGGGGAAAAGAAGATTCCATTTTTTCTCCTCTAATATTTTCCCAAGGTCTTTGCAAAACAAGAATTTTGTCCTGTTTCTTACTTATGAAGTACTTAACAAACCATTTAACAAAAGGAATGTAATCCTGGTCAGTGGCCATTTGATTATAATACTCAATTTTAAATTGGGTTAACTCTTCTACAGAAAAGGTTTTAAAAAACCATTGTCTAAATTGAGAGTATCTCTCATGCTGAAACTCATCATTGATGAGGTTTCTCATTGGGCTTCCTGGGGAGTAATCTATCACTATAATTGGAAGCTCATATCTGAAGGAGTAGGCGATTCTACTCTCAGAGGATTTTGATTTTGGTAAATTCCATGAGGAATCTTATTCTCACTTATCCTAATATGTTCAACTGTTTCTAACTATTCTCTTATTTGGGAAGTTGAAGGTCTAGAAGTTGAGGGTCTAGTTAATTGGCTAGGAGCCGAGTAAAATACACTAACTGAATGCCTTGCTGATAGGGATCTAGGGATTCTAACTATTCTTTTAGGAGTGAAGTTTATTTCTAAATCTCCTTCATGGGTCTGTATTATTTGGTCTATATCCCTATTAAGGATAGGTTCAGGATTCATTTCTTGAGGGAGAATCCATGTTTCAGGGAAATTTATTTCATCCCATTTTATCAACCTATTTGTTGCAACATTAGATATTAAGAGATTAGTTTGAACTAAAGTTGTAGTTCCAGCAAAAGATAATTGTTTAGCTTTGGGATTAAGCGTATTAAGAACCTTATAGTAGATCCTATAACATATTTGTGAGATTTGGGTCGAACTCATGCTGTGTCGAAGGAGAGCTTTCATGTGTGTTCGACAGGAGGAAAGCATGCAGTCGAAGCTTGTTCACATGCTGGTGCTTGAGTGTTACATACTGTAGTCGAAGTTTTGTTCTAGTATGTACTGTCGAATTACTCTGTCGAATTGGGCCTTGTGTTTAGGATCCAATTGTTTAGGTTTCTTGGGCTGCAAGTTACCTAGTTAGTCTATAAATAGGCTAGTACACTCAGTTTGTTGAGTGTGGCAAATTATGATATTCACTTGTAATTGTTTGGGACTTTAATGGGAAAGTGAATAGTAAACAGAATTTTGTTTGCCCAATCATTGTTGTTTTTTCTTCTTGTGTTTTCTTTCTTGGTTTTCCGTTAACCCTTGTTTGGTTCTTGATTATCAAGAAACCGTTTTATACTTTGCCTAAAGATATCGTTTTTCACAACAAATTGGTGCGGTGAACGTGGAAAAGATGTCTTCAATAAAGTATGAGATTGAAAAGTTCACCGGAGTGAACGATTTCGGTCTGTGGCGTTTGAAGATGAAAGCTCTACTGGTGCAGCAGGGTTGTTTGGAAGTGTTGAAGGGATAGGCAGCCATGGATGGTGCATTGACGGAAAGAGAAAAGACGGTAATGATCGAGAAAGCACACAGCGCAATATTGTTGAGCCTTGGTGATAAGGTTCTTTGGCAGGTATCAAAGGAGACGACAACATCGGGGTTATGGGTGAAGCTTGAAAGCTTGTACATGACCAAATCGTTGGTAAATCATTTGTACCTGAAGCAAGCTCTGTATTCATTCAAGATGAGTGAAGACAAAGCTTTGGCTGAGCAGTTGCATATGTTCAACAAGCTGATTCTTGATCTTGAAAATATTGATGTGAAGATCGATGACGAAGATCAAGCACTGTTGTTGTTATGTGCTTTGCCAAGAACGCATGCTCACTTCAAAGAAACCCTCTTGTATGGAAGAGAGTCCCTGGCCTTTGAAAAAGTTCAAGCAACCTTGTATTCGAAGGATTTGAACGAAAGAAAGGAGCAGAAACCATCATCAGTTGGCGAAGGATTGTCCGTGAAAGGAAGATAGTCAAAGAAAGATGGTAGGTTTGACAAGAAGAAAGGTAAGGTTCAACAAAAGTCTTATGGTGGTGATATGTCTAGTATCAAATTTTATCATTGTAAGAAGAAGGGTCACACAAGAAAGGTGTACCCTGAGCGTCCGAAGAATCATGGAGGTAAGGACAATGGGAATGCAACTATTGTGCAAGATGGTTATGAATCATCTGATGTCCTTGTGGTGTCGAGCAGTAACTCTTACGAAGAGTGGATTATGGATTCTGGATGTACTTGGCATATGACTCCAAACAAGAATGTGTTTGAAGAATTGTGTGATCAAGATGGTGGATTAGGGTTGCTGGGGAACAATAAAGCTTGCAAGATTGCAGGTATTGGATCTGTTAGATTCAAGCTCCATGATGAGTCAATAAAACTATTGACCGGGGTTAGGTATGTACCTGACCTTAAGAGGAATTTAATTTCTCTTGGTGAATTCGACAAGAAAGGATATGTCTTCAAAGGAGAGCAAGGTATCCTGAAAGTCATGAAGGGGTCGAAGGAAGTCTTGAGAGGCATGAAGAAACAAGGCTTATATACCCTTGAGGCTGAGGTTGTAAGTGGTTCGACAAATGTTATATCCACGAAACCTGTGTCGAAGACAGAATTATGGCACATGAGATTGGGCCATGTCAGCAAAAGAGGCCTGGTCGAGTTGGGGAACCAGAACCTGCTAGGAGGTGACAAAGTCGAAAAGCTGGAGTTTTGTGAATCTTGTGTATTTGGTAAATCCTGTAGGGAGAAGTTTAACAAAGGCAAGCAAAGAACACATGGATCCCTTGATTACATTTATGCTGATCTTTGGGGGCCTGCAAGGAATCCTTCACACTCAGTTGCAAGGTATTTTCTATCCATCGTTGATGACTATTCCAGAAAGCTATGGGTATTCATTCAGAAGACGAAGGATGAAACTTTTGAGAATTTCAAAAGTTGGAAGGTTCTGGTCGAAACTCAAACTGGCAGAAAGGTTAAAAGGATGAGAACCGACAATGGCCTTGAATTCTGTGACGAAGCGTTCGACAGTTACTGTGTTGAGTCTGGGATTGCAAGGCATAAGACTGTAGCAAGTACTCCTCAACAAAATGGCTTAGCTGAGAGATTCAATCGAACAATCCTTGAAAATGTTAGATGCATGTTGGTTAGTGCTGGATTGAAGAAGGTGTTTTGGGCGGAGGCTGTTTTGACAGCAGCTTATCTGATAAATAGATGTCCCTCGACTGCGTTGGGAATGAAGACACCTGAAGAATTTTGGTCGGGTCATCCACCAGAACTCGACAAACTGAGAGTATTTGGCTGTTTAGTCTATGCTCACATTAGGCAAGACAAGGTCGAACCTAGAGCTCTGAGATGCATGTTCCTTGGATATACTGAGGGAGTCAAGGGTTATAGGCTATGGTTCCTAGAACCAAGTCACAGAAGATGTATCATAAGTCGTGATGTAGTTTTCAATGAAGTCGAAATGGCATTCAAGAAAACTGGTGATGTTAGTCGAAGTGAAGAAATTTCTAAAGAGGAGCTGGAACAGGTAGAGATGCCTGTTGAGGTGGAGCATAGTGATGCTGAAGTGCATAGCCCAGATGAAGTCGAAGAAGAAGAGCAAGATGCTGAAGAGGTTGAGGAAACTGTCGATGACTACCTACTGGCAAGAGATAGGTCGAGAAGAGTCATCAAGCCACCTTAGATACTTGGTTATGCAGATCTTATAGCGTTTGCTTTAATCTCTTCAAGTGAGGTACTTGACGAAGAACCTAGAGATTACATGGAAGCTATAAGGATTCGAAACAAGACTGAATGGCGAAAAGCCATGGATGACGAGATGAAATCTCTTCATGATAATAACACTTGGGAGCTGATTGAGAAACATGCAGGAGCAAGGTTAGTCAGTTGTAAGTGGATTTTCAAGGTCCAGGAAGGAATTGAATGAGTGATGTCGAAGCGCTTTAAGGCGAGGCTGGTGCTAGGGGGTTCACTCAGAAAAAAGGAGTCGACTTCAATGACGTGTTCTCACCTGTTGTAAAGCATATATCCATTCGAATGCTGTTGGCCATGGTGGCAAAGTTCGACTTGGAACTTGAGCAAATGGATGTGAAGATAGCATTTCTGTATGGTGATCTAGATGAAACGATCCTGATGCGTCAACCTGAAGGGTATGTAGAAAAGGGAAAAGAAGATTATGCGTGCAAGATGAATAGGTCTTTGTATGGCCTGAAACAATCTCCTCGACAGTGGAATAGGAGATTCGACAAGTTCATGGCACACATTGATTTCACTAGAAGTCAGTTTGATCACTGTGTTTACTTCAGATTTCGACCTGGAAACTCACTTGTTATGTTGCTGCTGTATGTGGATGATATCCTCATAGCTAGCAACAATATTGAGGATGTAATGAAGGTGAAGGCTGAACTCAGTAAGGAGTTTGAAATGAAGGATCTGGGAGCTTGTTAGGTGTGAAAATGTGTTTATTTTCATAGTTTATTTTTACACCTTTTTAGCTCTTTTAAATGCTTTAATCGAAAAACGACTTATTATTTAAGCAGGTCTTGCATTTTTGTGAATATTTGGTGCTTTGATGTGTTTGCTATTTTTTTCAGGAATTCTGGTTATTTAATCGCTAATCATTTCGACCTGATTTGGACCATGTGAAAATTTCAAGTTTTGGTCCTGAGGCCTCTTGACCGCCCGGCGCTGCAGAGGCGGCTGGTCAACCCAAAAAAATTCCATTTTTTCCATTTCAAGTTCCAGAGAGTTGGCACTCATGCGCCTCTTGATTTCGCCCGGCGAAAGGTTTGCATCGCCCGGCGCTTGGGAAGTTCCGCCCGGCACTCCACAGGCGATGCCTCTTGACTTGTTTTCTCCAATTTCTTCAACCAAGTCCCAGTGAGTTGGCACTCCTGCGCCTCCTGCTTCGCCCGACCATTTTTGCATCGCCCGACGCTATAATCCTTTCGCCCGGCGGTTGTTGAAAAATATCTTTGCCACTTTTTGCTTTTTGGCTGTCACGTGAGATGAAAGTGGGCTTCGCCCAGCACAGAATTGCACCGCCCAACACTCCTTTCTGGGCTGAAAATTCTATTTAGGCTAATGTTGGTACCATTTTGGAAAAACACCTACTACTTATCATCTTCTCATTGTGTAACTTAGATATTTTTGGAGAGAAAAACTCCATTAAAACCCATTTTCTTGCTTTCTTAGTTTTTATGCTTCAATCTTTGATTCTTGAAGATTGATGCTCCAAAAACTTTGTCCATTACTTGTTGTGCAAGCTACCATGAAGATGTGTAGCTAATCTCTCTTTTGTGTCAAGGTTAGATGTAGGTAAGCCTTTCCTTTGTATGTATATGGATTGATTCTAGTTTGTGAACTCTTAGATGATGAATGTATGGTGAAAAACCTTGTTTCTATGTTTATTCTTTATGTTGGTTCATGATTGAGAAATATGCTCCAACTCTTTACCTAGGTTTTTCATCCATCAAATGTATATTGGCTAGAGATAGCAATGTGTGTTGATGTTCATAAATATTGAACTCTAATGTTGTCATTTTGATAGTTTGTGTGAGAAATCAACAAAGGATCAAAATGGTAAAACTCACAATATGTGTTAGAGATAAACATATTGAGAGGATATGTGATTGTATTTATCATTTAACCGAGTTCATTAGCTTTATCAATTGTATACATGCAAAGTGGTTTGTCGAACCCTAATCTTGACATATTTTTATAAACCATTAAACCAATCTCTTTACTGCTTTTAATTAAATTTGAATGCAACCGCTACGAAACCAACCTAAAAACCCTTGTTACTTTAAGGCTTGAAATGTTACAACTGTAGAACGGCTGCGATATCACCGAACAATCTCTGTGGAACGATAACTAAATCCCGAACTCTATTTGTATTTCAACAGAGCTGCAACCAGGATTCTTCGGATTGACATCCGGAGAGATAGAAAGCAGTCGAAGTTGTGCCTATCTCAGGAGATATACCTACAGAAGCTTCTCGACAAGATGGGTATGTCGAATTCGAAGCCTGTTGTGACACCTACAAATCCTCAGTTTAAGCTTAGTACTACTCAAAGTTCGAGTACTGAAGCTGAAAGAATATATATGAATAGCATTCCATATGCTAGTATAGTGGGTTCTTTGATATATGCTATGGTCTGTACGAGGCCAGACATAGCATATGGAGTGAGCCATGTGAGCAGGTATATGGCCAATCCTGGAAAGGCGCACTGGCAAGCTGTAAAGTGAATTCTCAGGTACATAAATGGGTCTCTGAAGAGAGTCTTGATTTATGGTGGAGCCTGTGGTGGTGATAGCATAGTTAAAATTGAAGGATTTGTTGACTCTGATTATGCATGTTGTATGGATTCCAGAAAGTCTATTTCTGGATATGTTTTCACAATGTTTGGCACAACAATCAGTTGGAAAGTGACGCTTCAGAAGGTTGTTGCCTTATCAACCACTGAAGCTGAATATATTGCCCTCACTGAAGCTGTGAAGGAAGCATTGTGGCTTGAAGGTTTTGCAACGGAGCTGAAACTTCAAGGTCGAAGTATCACTGTTAAAACTGATAGTCAAAGTGCAATACACTTCGTCAGAGAGATAATCGAGCGTGGTGAAGTCTAGGTGCTGAAGGTTTCGACTGAAGACAATGCTGCTGATATGATCACCAAGACGTTGCCAAGTTGCAAGTTTTTCCACTGTATGCAGCTGATAAAGCTGCACGATGAAAGCTAGTTGATTCCCTTGTTGTTGAGTTAGATCCAAGGTGGAGATTTGTGAGATTTGGGTCAAACTCATGCTGTGTCGAAGAAGAGCTTTCATGTGTTTCGACAGGAGGCAAGCATGCAGTCGAAGCTTGTTCACATGCTGGTGCCTGAGTGTTACATACTGTAGTCGAAGTTTTGTTCTAGTATGTAGTGTTGAATTATTCTGTCGAATTGGGCCTTGAGTTTAGGATCCAATTGTTTAGGTTTCTTGGGCTGCAAGTTACCTAGCTAGTCTATAAATAGGCTAGTACACTCAGTTTGTTGAGTGTGGCAAATTGTGATATTCACTTGTAATCGTTTGTGACTTTAATGAGAAAGTGAATAGTAAACAGAATTTTGTTTGCCCAATCATTGTTGTTTCTTCTTCTTGTGTTTTCTTTCTTGGTTTTCCGTTAACCCTTGTTTGGTTCTTGATTATCAAGAAACCGTTTTATACTTTGCCTAAAGATATCGTTTTTCACAACAATATTGCTATAATTTCACTTCCAGATTTGAAATTATAACCATTGATATGAACAGTTAATTGAATAACATCTAATAATATATTTTTATGAGATAAAGATAAATTTAAATTGGGTGAGACATCAAAATAAACTGGTCCATGACATAGACTTGTCTCAATCATAGCATCTAAAGATTGTTTAAAATCTTTACATCTTCCGTCTCTAACATAAGCCATAATGCTAGAATTTAAACCTAACAAGGTTAAAGGTTTTAATGCAATTTGAATTAATCCAATATGTATAAAATTATAACCTTTGAAAGGTTTTAAATCCTTTTTTGATAATAATTTAATTGTCCGAGTTTCTTCAGAAATTTGAATCGTCTGTTCTAAATGTTTAACAGCCAGACGTTCTATAAAATTGATTTTACAAAATTTATAAATTTGATTAGAAGGAACAGAGGGTATAACCCATTTGTTAAGGTTTTCCAAAGTTTTTGGATATTCAACCAACTCTTCATTCTTAATTAAATTATTTTGATGATTATCATCATCGAAATCCATAACAACGACAGACTAAGGTTGTTGTGGCTGATTAGCTGACCCAGAGAGAACTTAGTAGGTAAATTTAACTCATGACCTTAGTAGAAAGATATCTAGGCAACATGTGATAAGTCATCTTTGCAAACAACGACGTTGCTTAACTATCAACCCTAAGGGATAAAAGGATTTCTCCTAAATCAAAGATGTCCAATGTTTTTAGCAAAAAATTTCTTTTCAAAAATCATCTTAACACTCACTTCCTTGGGAAAAACGATGAATACTTTAAAGAAAACACTAAAAACATCTTTAGTTTTAAAACACTCATTATATGTTGCCATGATATATAACTACTAATTTCATGAGAAGAACTTACATACTTAGTTTTCTTCTAAGTTATCTAACCTTCCCCGACAAAAGTTTAGCCACTAATTGTCATTACAATTAGATTTAGAAATTATACCTGAGATCTTTAGAGAAAGGCTCTGATACCAATACTGTGTAGCAACGGAATCAATATTGAAATTGTAAGTAATTTAGTGAGAGAGAGTATAGAGAAGATAGAGCATATATAAAATCTTTTATTTAAAAGTTGCGTGCTTACAAAGGAAATAAAAATCCCTTTATATAGGGATGCAAAGACTTACTATTTAAGCCGGTAAAAGCTACCTAAGATAGTCGGTTATACAAACAAAGATGAATTATTAATGCCGGGTACACAATGGGCCCCATCGACACAATGATTGTCCAGGCTCTGATACCAATACTGTGTAGCAGCAGAATCAATATTGAAATTGTAAGTAATTTAGTGAGAGAGTACAGAGCATATATAAAATCTTTTATTTAAAAGTTGCGTGCTTACAAAGGAAATAAAAATCCCTTTATATAGAGATGCAAATACTTACTATTTAAGCCGGTAAAAGCTACCTAAGATAGCCGGTTATACAAACAAAGATGAATTATTAATGCCGGGTACACAATGGGCCCATTGACATAATAATAATTCACAGGCGGACAAAATAATAAAGTAAAAGCAGATATTATTGCTCCTTTTGGGCCCAATGGTGGCCGACAAGATAAGATTCCTTCTTATCTTTACATTATTGCTTTGGTCAACATTATTGTAGTTGCTTGGCTTTGGCCTTTTCTTTAGCCTTCTGAGCCATAGATTGAATCATGGCATCCCAGAAATCTTCAGTAGTGGGGTCTTCGGCTTGGGATTCTCCTACTAAACAATCAAAGTTGTTGGCATCCTCCATTGATCCCATGGAAGAGCTAGTCTTCATAGATTTTGTATCTTCTTTAGATACTTGGGTTTGAAAAGTATGGAAAAATTAGGTCTACATATGGTCCAAAACTCTAACCATAATATCTTCCTCTGATTCACTAGGATATTTTCTTTGGAAGACGTTCTTAAAATTTGCCATGGATATTTGCTGGGAACTTTGTTCTTTGACATTACTTTGTTTGTCTTCAGTAATGGAATTCTAAATGAGTTTATTATCTTCTGGATGTCTTCAGAACTCATTTTTGTCCACCACTTATAGATGAAATTTCTTTCTAAAATGGGAATATTGAACTTGTCTTGTGATATGGTGATTAATATATATATATATATATCATAGTAGATTATTACTATTATTAATCTTTTCAAAACGTGGTTGATTTGTAAATATTAATGTTTACTTAAAATAAACATATGTTGTTATGATATGTTTTGTGTGTTGAATAAACATCTTTTTCTTATTGTATTTAAGGTCACTTTGTTTTAATTTTTTTTTATAAATAATTTTTATAGTATTACTTGTTTTTGTTTTAAAAAGATTACAAATTTTAAAAAAAGTTTTTAATTAAAAATTGGTTTGAATAGTTTTTCATAAATTATTATTTTAGGTATTTCTTCTTTTTACTTTAATTTTTTTTGGATATAAAAAATTTAAAAAATCATTTAAATATGAATCTATTTTGAATAACGATTTACACAAATAATTTTTGAGATATATCTTTTTATAAAGTTACATTATTTTGACTATATTTAAATCTTTAATAATCTATATTTATTTTAACGCATGTCAATTTTTTTTTTTTTTAGTTTATAAAAAATAAATTAAAAAGTTTTGTTATTGTAAAAGATTTAATAAAAAACATTTTTAAAATACAATTTTTTTTAAAGCTAAAGCAAATAATTTTTAATATTGTATATTTATTGTATACATGTCAAAATTAATTTTTTTAATTTAAAATAAATAAAGTTAAAATTTTTTATAACTAAAAAAAAATCATTTTTAAAAATACTTTTTCTTTTTAAAATAAAACTAATAGATCCTTAATTTGGGATGACAATTTAGTCATTTTCCTATGGGTACCCACAAAATTACTCACAACGGGTAGGATAAAAACCAACAAAAATGGGTACGGACACGGGTTCAGATAATTAGCCACTTAAATAAGCAGAGATGAGTTCAGAAATGGACACCTTAGTACTCACCCAGCCTCATGTCCGCACAATATATATTTATATATTTTAATTTATATTATTATAGAAAAATAAACGTTTATAAAATTAAAAAAAAAACATCAATTTTAAACTATTACATATTTAATATAAGTGATCATTTATTTCATCAACAATGAATTTTATAAAAAACTTTTTAATGTTTTTTAAAATATAAAATATTATGATATTTTATATTTGATATATTTATATTTATTAAAAATGCGGATAACGGGTACGGGTACAAACACTTATATACTCATTGGTATGGAGACGCGTGCCAATGGTGATAACCAAACGGGTATGAGTTCGGGTACGGAGATTTTTTCTAACTATGAGTATGGGAACGAGTACTATCATACCCTATCCAAATCCTGCCCATTATCATCCCTATTCTTAATATATTTTAAATAAGTAATCGTATTTCAATAAAAAATGATATTATCAATTAAAAAGTAAATATTTTAAATATTTATGTAGGAATAGGTAAGAATGAGAAATATTGTTTCATTATAAATAAGGAAAAGAAAAACGTGAGTCAACTTATTGTGCAATAAATCTTCAACCAACTTCTCCATTCAATGTATTTGGTTCAATATCTAATGTACAATTTAACCTAAATTAAATTGGTAAAAAAAATAATGTTACTAAATAGTCACTCATATATATTTTTTAATGAAACTTAAACAAATGTTATCTAGTTCTATTTTATTTTTAATAAATATGACTAAAATAGATCTAACTTGATTTCACCCAAAAACGCAGATTTTTATTATAAAAAAAAAATCTAACATAATGTTGTGGTTGATCTATAAAAAAGCAGAATATGATAACTATAATATTTTATTTAAATTTAATATTTGATGAGATAATATAATATGATAAATTAATTTTGAAACGTATCACATTTCTTTTTACTAGTTAAAATTTGTATCTTGGATGTGAGCCGAAAACCATTGGAATATGACACAAAAACTCTATTTTTTCTTGATAATATATTTCATAAAATGAATGATTAAAATTTAATATAAAATAAAAAACATAAAGAAGAACATTACATTAGATAAAAAACTTAATAATTAATTTATTGAACCTATAATACTAAAAAGATTGAATATTTATTATTTATTTTAAAAATTAAATGTAATTTTATTGGAATGGTAGCTTTATCATTTACATATAATTTATATTTTATTATCTTTATACAGGTTATTCAACATATAAAATAGAATGAAACATTTTCTCATAATTTTATTTTTAAAATTTTGAAATGGGTTATTTAGTAGTGTCAATGAATTTGTTAAACTTTGATTATTATTTTTTAAATTATATAGTTTAGTCTTGTATTGTAAAATATTCTTGCAATTGATGTAAATTAATTATTAATATCATTTTATTTTATTACAAAAAAGCAGGTTCAATTTATAAAATATTTGTTTTCGAGGCTACAATTCTAGAAAAAAAACAATATATATATATATATATATATATATATATATATATATATATATGCAAAAGAAAAATAAAAATATTGGATATATGATTATTAAAAGTAAAAGTAAATATTAATATTTGTTTAAAACTTAATATAACTTAAAAAAGACATAAAAACAAGAAATTAAATCTATTTTATTAAAACTTTTAAGGGACTAAAACAACAAAAGGGATCACATAAGAGTGTTTGATTATCTAAGGGGTGATTGGAGTAGCTCCATTACATGAAATTATCATAATGACATTCTCATAAGTTGGAAGATAGTGAGAGAGAAGTTGATAATTTAGTTGAGTTGAATTAGCATCACCCCATTGGAGTTTGTAGGCACATGAAAAATATTAATTTTGTTGTTGTTGTTGTTGTTGTCAGATTCATGTTTTGCATAGTTAACATTGGTGATGACACCACCAACATGTATTGGTTCACCTTTTTCAAAGGCTCAAACGTTTCTATTGGTGGAGGCAGTCTTGTGGAACGCAATTTTTCTAGTAAGAGTGGCATTAATAAAAATAACACTAGAAGCAGTAATCTTTCCACCAACAACTGCACCAAATGCATATCCATTAGGACCAGTGAAGTATACAGTAAAAGAGGAACATGGTAGATGAGTTATGTATTGTGGAGGAGTACATTGACATTTTGGATTTATATAGGTTCCAAATAAAGATGTCATATGTACGGGTCCTTCGATGGGTGATAATGGGACACGAGATATTGGATCAAGAAGGGTAACATTAGAGATAAGACCGAAACCCCTCGACACTGTTATGTTAGCTTGACGTAGTTGAGCATATTTGATTATGGTCTCCACAATATCTTCTCCTATTGGGATCTCAAGTCCTACAAGTTCTGTGAAGGTTTCTGTGTCTTCCTCAATAATGCGTGCTTTGGGCTTGTTCTTAGAACCCAAGGGTCTACCCATTCGTTTTCTAGAAGAAGATTTGGTAAGGTCCTCCGGTGGATCTTGAGGGAGATCCATATTCCTATTAGATGATGGTTGTGCAGATGATGGTTGTGGCATCACCAATGTGTCATTGTTGTTGGTATTGGTGGGGGTGAAAGAAACCATGAACTCGTTGTTGCCTCCCATCATGGAAAAAGGGTTATCTGAGTGTGTAGTAAACATACTAGGGTTGTTTTCTGAGGAATCATTGTTGGAGTTTGGGAGGTTGGAATTTGAGGGAAAAGATGAGGATGCAAATTCTTTGTGTGACATTATTAGGGATATGTGTTTATGATGAAGAGAATAACAATGTGGTAATGTATTTATAGTTGTTTTGAATGTGGGAGATTTGGATCTTATCCATTGGAATTTCAAGTAGGATTGTAATATTCCTTCTAGATTATGATTAGATGTGGATTGTAACCTCCCTTCTAGATTATCTATTAAGTATAAAAGCTAGTTGTTTAAGGAGAGAAAAATACTTCTACACTTTATAAGATATATAATGAAGAGTTAAATAACTTATTAGTCCATATAAATATTTTAAAATTCATTTTCCGTTATGTAAGTTTTTATTTTGAAAATTTTGATTTTTCATTGGTTTTTTGCCACCAATTTTATTTTTTGCATACGGTTTGGTAAGTCTTTTCCATCAGTAGAAAAATGCAAAAAAGTTTTAAGATAAAGAAAAATATTGGAGAAACTACAACCTCCAAATTTTTTAAAGAAACTAAAAACAAAATTTAAGATAATTATAATACCAAAAAAATATTTAATATTATAGCTTATATCATAATTAAATGAGGTGAGAGAAATAAATATATTATAGAGAATATATATGTGTGTGTTAAATCAAAGTCTTTGTTTGAAAACTAAATTACTTATTTTCAATCTGATTTAATTAAATTTAAAATAAAAAGTATTATATTTGCCTATTAATTTATGTTAGTTGACTGAATAGATTTTATAATTGTTTTTATATAAGATTAAATTTAGATTTACTTTTAACATTTTTTTGTTTGAAAATGTTATACAAAAATAAAGCTGCAATGGTAGAAAGAGAATAAGAGAATGTAGAATGAGTAAATATAGGTTTCAGTAAATATTAATATCTAATATAAATATATTTTTATTGAATAAAACAAAATTAAACAAAATATAGGTTTCAATAAATATTAATATGTAATATGAATATATTTTTATTGATTTAGGATAAAGCTATGATAAAATTTGTTGGGAGTTTATTTGGAGGGTGCTTCGAGAAGCTCACCTTCCAAATAAAATAAGTAACTTAATCATCCATGTTGTGACAAGTGTCGAGAGGAATGTTAAGTGGAACGGAGCTAGGTGTAACTTTTTTAGACCCCAATGTGGCATAAGGCAAAAGGATCCGATTTTGCCATACTTATTCGTGTTGTGCATGAAGATGCTTTCACATCTTATTTTAGAAGCAGTTAATAAGAAAAGATTGAGAGCTATCAAAATGGGAAAGAAGGGTCCGTGGATATCTCATATGATGTCCTAGATTATTTGTTGTTAATTGGTGAAGCTAAGGAAAGTTATATGAGAAGCATTATGGATATCCTGAAAAAGTTTAGCGAAATGTCTGGTCAGGAAGTTAGTGATGAGAAGACTTGTGTGATGTTTTTGAAAAATGTAGAGAGGAGTGTAAAGGCGAGGATCATGCGAGTCACCAATTTTTGAGAAACTAAAGAGTGCTGGAAAACTAACCATCTTTCTTTTACAGGTTACATTACTTTGACAAAGAGTGTTTTAGAGGAAATCCTGATGTATCCTATAATGACAAACACTCTTCCTAGAGCTTGCATAGAGGATATCCATCGACTTCAAAGGAACTTTATTTGGGGAGACACAGTAGGAAAAAGGAACTAGCATGTTGTTAAGTGGGATACAGTTATAACTTATAAAGATGAAGGAGGTCTAGGGCTAAGAAAGCTTAATAAAATGAATAAAGCTTGTGCTATGAAGCTTGTATGAAATTTTCTTAGTGGCGTGGATGACCTTTGGTGCACAGTTTTGAAAGTAAGTATAAGTTGTCGATGTGGAGAGATTGCATTGCTCGTGGTACATATTCCAAACTTTGGAAAGACATAACCAGATTAATGCCTAAGGTGCTAGAGTATACTTGTTAGAGTATCAGTGATGGTATAGTCATTGAGCCATGGGCTGATTATTAGGTTAAGTCGGGGTTAGTTATTCAAGATATGAATATGCAGACTCCGCAAGAGTTAGATCATGCAAAATTGAAGGATTTGGTTGGCCAAGGTGGAGATTGGAACTGGAAGATTCTGGAACAGTAGATCCCAGAGCTGTTATTATAGAAAATCAAAGCGCAACCTCCTCCAAATCTTGAGTATGGGAAGGATAAGCTTACCATTATAGGGAAAGGTAACAGCAGGGCGTTTGTAAAAGAGATGTACAATTATTTGATTAAAATAGATGAAACAAGCATAGATAGTGTTTGAAGGATTATTTGGAAGATGAGGATTCAAGAGCGTATCAAGAGTTTCTTGTGGATTTTTGGGCATGATAAACTTCTAAAAAATTATCAGAAGAGCTTGGAAGGTATGAGTATGGCAGATTGTAAGTTGTGTGGTAGTGTTTGTTAATCTATGTTACATGTTAATCTATGTTGCTAGTAATTTCAATAAAGGAGCGGGGTGTGGAGGTATTATTCGTGATAAGAAGGGAGAGTGTAAGGGTGGTTTTTTTTAAGTGTTAGGGTGTGTAGTGCTTTACGGGCAAAGCTTTGGGGAGTTTTTGAAAGTCTAAGTCTTACCAATAGGATTGGTACGAGAAAGGTTGAGTTTAGTAAGGACTCAAAGTCAATTTTTAAGAAAAAAGAATCGGAAATACCAAAGGATATGGAAGTCTACTCTTTGGTTAAGAAAATTACTAAGCTTATGAAGAAGCACGAGGAAGTGAAGGTGGTGCATTTGTATAGAGAAACAAACTCTTATGCAGATATGCTAGCCAAAGCGGGAATAAATAGTATGCAGGATATGGTATTTCAAGAAGATGCTTCAAACTTTATCAATCCATTAATAGACAAGGATGCAATGGGGATCGTTTTGCCTAGATTGGTTGTCTAGTTTTTCTCTTTTTTGGGCTTAAGCCTCTATTCTCACAAAAAAACCAAGTTGCTAAAAGACCTTTTGAATTTTCATAATGACTTAAGGACTTAATTAACTTTCCTTAATTCCAATAAATCTTTATATTTCTTGAGGTAAGATATTAAATAATAAAATGGTCAAAATACCCCATAAGAGAAATATGTCTATTTTACCCTTACATCTTCTAATCCCATGGCTTACAACACTTCATTGATTCTCAACACATTGAACACCTTTGATCACTTATAAAAAAGTCCCTTATTGATTATATAATATAATCCATCCATTAATCAGACGACGAGAAATGTGGGAAAAGTAACTTGTTTTTAAGAAAATACAAAAATATTGTTGTTGGAGATCAAACCTATAAATAGTAAAACCTTTCCTCTCGATTAGAAGCTCAATCGAGGGGAAAAGAGACAAAATTTTTGTGACACCATTCTTTATCTTACCCAATAAACCAAGGTAAAAAATATTTTTTAACGGAGATAAAATCACTTATTCATTGTAGTGCACCTTGTAGAAATTTGTTGAGATATTTTAGAAATTGTTCTGGAAAGCTTCAGAGGAGAACTGGGTTAAGTTTAATACAGATGGTGATAATAATGTCAATAAAGGAGCGGGGTGTGGAGGTATTATTCGCGATACGAAGGGAGAGTGTAAGGGTGGTTTTTTTAAAAGTGTTGGGGTGTGTAGTGATTTCCGGGAAAAGCTTTGGGGAGTTTTTGAAAGTCTAAGTCTTACCAATATGATTGGTATGAGGAAAGTTGAGTTTAGTGTGGACTCAGCGTTAGTTGTTAAGAAAATAAAATTGGAAGTACCAAAGGATATGGAAGTTTGCTCTTTGGTTAAGCAAATTCATAAGCTTATGAAGATGCACGAGGAAGTGAAGGTGGTGCATTCGTATAGAGAAACAAACTCTTATGCGGATACGCTAGCCAAAGCGGGAATAAATAGTATGCAGGATATGGTATTTCAAGAAGATGCTTTAAACTTTATCAATCCATTGATAGACCAGGATGCAATGTGGATCGTTTTACCTAGATTGGTTGTGTAGTTTTTCTCTTTTTCGGGCTTAAGCTCTATTTCTCACAAAAAAACCAAGTTGCTAAAAAACCTTTTGAATTTTCATAATCAATTAAGGACTTAATTAAATTTCCTTAATTCCAATAAATCTTTGTTTTTCTTGAGGTAAGATATTAAATAATGAAATGGTCAAAATACCCCTTTAGAGAAATATGTCTATTTTACCCTTACATATTCTAATCCCATGGCTTACAACACTTCATTGATTCTCAACACATTGAACATCTTTGATCGCTTATAAACAAGTCCCTTATTGATTATATATTATAATCCATCCATTAATCAGAAGACAAGAAATGTGGGAAAAGTAACTTGTTTATTAGAAAATACAAAAATACGGATGATGGGGATCAAACCTATAAATAGTAAAATCTTTCCCCTCGGTTAAAAGCTCAATTGAGGGGAAAAGAGACAAAAAATTTGTGACACCATTCTTTATCTCACCCAATAAACCAAGGTAAAAAATATTTTTTAACGGAGATAAAATCACTTATTCCTTGTAGTGCACCTTGTAGAAATTTGTTGAGATATTTTAGAAATTGTTCTTGAAAGCTCTAGAGGAGAACTGAGTTAAGTTTAATACGAATGGTGCTAGTAATGTCAATAAAGGAGTGAGGTGTGGAGGTATTATTCGTTAAAAGAAGGGTGAGTGTAAGGGTGGTTATTTTAAAAGTGTTGGGGTATGCAGTGGTTCCCGGGCAAAGCTTTAGAGAGTTTTTGAAAGTCTAAGTCTTACCAATAGGATTGGTATGAGGAAAGTTGAGTTTAGTGTGGACTCGACGTCAATTATTAAGAAAATAGAATCGGAAATACCAAAGGATATGGAAGTTTAATCTTTGGTTAAGCAAATTCATAAGCTTATGAAGATGCACGAGGAAGTGAAGGTGGTGCATTTGTACAGAGAAACAAACTCTTATGCGGATAATCTAGCCAAAACAGGAATAAATAGTATGCAGGATATGGTATTTCAAGAAGATGCTTTAAACATTATCAATCTATTGATTGACAAGGATGCAATGGGGATCATTTTTCCTAGATTGCTTGTGTAATTTTTCTCTTTTTTAGGCTTAAGCTCCATTTCTCACAAAAAACATAGTTGTTAAAAGACCTTTTGAATTTTCATAATGACTTAAAGACTTAATTAAATTTACTTAATTCCAATAAATCTTTATTTTTCTTGAGGTATGATATTAAATAATGAAATGGTCAAAATACCGCTTTAGAGAAATATGTCTATTTTACCCTTACATCTTCTAATCCCATGGCTTACAACACTTTATTGATTCTCAACAGATTTAACACCTTTGATCACTTATAAATAAGTCCCTTATTGATTATATAATATAATCCATCCATTAATCAGAAGAGGAGAAATGTGGAAAAAGTAACTTCTTTTTAAGAAAATACAAAATACTGCTGTTAGGGATCAAACCTATGAATAGTAAAACCTTTCCACTCGATTAGAAGCTTAATCGAGGGGAAAAGAGAAACACTTTTAGTGACACCATTCTTTATCTCACCCAATAAACCAAGGTAAACAAATATTTTTTCAACAGAGATAAAATCTTTTATTCATTGTAGTGCACCTTGTAGATATTTGTTGAGATATTTTAGAAATTGTTCTGTAAAAATGACAAATGAATATGATATGACTAAATGCATTCGTGTGTGTGTGTGTGTGTGTGTCTATATATATATATATATATATATATATATATATATATATATATATATATATATCACATTAGGTATTTTTAAAATCTAGAAAAAAAAGTCACGTATTTTCAAAAAATACAAAAATATTATTATTGGGGATCAAACCAATGACTAATAAAACCTTTCCCCTAATTTGGGAGCTCAACGAGAAAAAAATGACACACTTTTAATAACACGATTCTTTACCACACCCAACAATCTAAGGTAAAAATGATTTTTGAACTTAGATAAAATCACTTATTGATAGTAGTGCACCATGTAGATATTTGTTGAGATATTTTATAAATTCTTCTATAAAAATGATATTTGCATATGATATGATTGAATGGATATGTAAAAATAATATGTACACTGCCACTGAATGTTCATTTATCTTATATATATATATATATATTGGTGTTATAGTTATGAGCGTCCTATACTAGGGCGCCCTCACTAGAGAGTTGTACCGCTTAAGAGTTAACTGAAGGACTCACCCTGGCTGCAGATGATGCGTGTAAAGTCATTAGTCAATGGAGAGGCAATGCACCAATACTCTTGAAAGGAGAGGTGGTCAATTACTTCCTCCGATCAGGAGGGAGCAGTTGCCACCACTTAGGGTTACTCAAATCCTATGTCCAAAATGCCTATATAAATACTGATCGCTAAGAGGAGAAAAGGATATATCATAACTCATACGGATTATACCCCTTACATGCTTATTACAAGCATATCGACCATCTAAAAAGCCTATCACCTCACATGAGCATGACTCGTAAAACCATCGTAAAATACCATCATACAGGATTTCTCGTCGTCGTGGGTAAGCCATAACCACCCTAAATTCTTATACACCTATGAAGGCCATTGAGTCCCCTGCCCTTGGAGGAGGAACGTACACACACATGTACTTTCTAAATAGTACCGTGGCACCCACCGTGGGGTCCCGATAAAACTAACCTGGGTTATACTATTTTCATCACCATCACCTTGCCCATTATTACCCTTCACTCCTATATCTAGCCATTTTCAGTTATGGTTAACATGAGAACTCCATCCCCTACGCTAGAAGGCACAAACAATATAGGTGATTCAGAAACTCCAGGGGAGATGCGTGCTGCCATGGACGAGTTACGCCGCCATAACCAGACATTAGAGGATGACGTCTATAACATCAGACGACGCCAACTTGAGTCAAATCCCCTAGAGGAGATGGAACTGTTAGACCCCTAGCCATTCTCATATGAGATATGTGGGATTTCTGTCCCCAAGGGCTTCAAACCTCCCTTCCTGGGCAAGTTTTATGGGTGCAATAATTGCTACGAGCGCGTCACCTCCATTAATTCACAGATGGCCATCATAGAAGCACTCGACTCTTTGAAGTGCAAGCTACTATCTGGCACTTTTAGATGGTATATGGGTTTACTTGGTACCTCAATTAACATCTATTAAAAACTGATAAGGAATCTAGTACACTAATTCACTGCTAGCTGCCATAGAAAGATGTCCACTACAAGCATGTTTAACATACACCAAAGTTTGTCAGAGTCACTGAGGGACTGCCCTGCCCACTTCAATGAGGCCACCATCAAGGTCGTCCTACCAAACCAAGAAATGTTTGTGGTGGTGTTCCAAAATAGACTTAACGTGGGTCACTTTAACGAGTCCATCGCCCAAAAGTTGGCGTTTTCGTTGGCAAAAGTGGTCACCAGAGTATGGTGCTACATAAAGGGTAAGTAGAGTAATGCTAAAAAGAAGGCGCACATTGTCAAGAAATGTGTTCTCGGTTCCGAAGGCTCATATCACTAGAGGATGAGCAATTACACATCAACCATATAGGACAAGACTTCGTTCAAATATGAAGGTAAGGCGACAGAGAACTTCACGCCCCTGAATACTCATTGCGAGCAGTTCTGGCACGAGGTTCTCCACCTACACAACATCCCTACGCTTCCAGCTCCTAAGGAGGATGTGATGGGTTCAAAACCAAGGAGGTGGTGCAAGCTCCATAGAGTCAAGGGACACCATACCGAAGATTACTACCAGCTCAAAAAGGAAATTGAGATACTGATACACAAGGGACACCTCAATAAATATGTGAAAGGAAACTCCTCCCATTCATTAGACAAGTATAATCCGCGAGGGTGATACTTTGCTGGAATCCCAAGGCCCAACAAGGCCGAAAATCACCTCAACGAGAAGCTAGTAAATTTGAACTCTACATGCTTAACACCATATAAGGAGGATTCACTAGGGGAGGAGAAACTATATCATCCCGAAGAAGGTAGCTCTGCAGATCCTGAGTGTAGAAAACCTCCCTAAAGTCAAGACCAAAGGCAATCATCAAACGCTAGAAACTATGGTCGCCTTCTAAGAGAAACATGCAGCTGGCATCCACCCTCATAATGATGACCCCATGCTCATTACCGTCCATTATGAAGACTTGGAAATTAAAAGAGTTCTCGTTGACAAAGGGATCTCCGCAGATATACTTTACTGGGAGGCGTTTTAAAAACTTCGCCTTGACTCATAAGATTTGAAGCCTTTAATCATTGATTGGATTCTCTGGAGAACAGGTGCAGGTAAAGGGATACATTACCTTCAGGATCACGTTCAGAGAGCAGGATCAGGCCAAAGAGATTAAGGTTAGGTATTTTGTTATTAATGCCTCCTCTTCGTACAATATGATTATAGGACGACCAACTTTTAACCGGTTGGGCATCACCTTGTCAACTCCATATTTATGCATGAATTATCTGCTCCCCAATGGAAGAGTTGGAGTAATATAAGGATATCATAAAACCACCAGGAAGTGATATGCAAAAAATCCTCAAGGTTAAGAGGATCTGCGCTTTAGGTGGGAAAGCTAGGAGGGTGAGCTCATGAATAACGTTCTCGGAAGAAATCTGTAAAGGCGAGAATGTTTCCTCTCTAATGGTTCACATTTTTGGAAACAAAGGTGCATGGTGGTCTTGATTGAAAATGATTTATTGTAGCAAATGCAAGTAGATTCTTGAAGTGTCTTGAAGTGTCTAGAATATTCCACATGATGCTAAAACCAAGTAAATCCCAAAGAATAGAGGAAAAACTGTTGTCATGAAAAATTGCAGAAAATTTGCCAAAATACATATGTTAATCGATTAACACATTTTGCCTAGCAAATGGTTAATCGATTAACACAGCCAAAACTTGCCCAATTTGCTTGAAGCAAGGTGCTATGACCATGGCTCTGAACTTTGACTCTTTGCTTTGACAAATAGGCATGGAAACCCTTGTATTTTGCATATATTGATGATGTGATGACTTTGTAAGGATGTAATTAATCAGGCTTTGAAACTTTCTAAAATTCTGAATGTTCCTGCAACAAAACCACAGAGCAAAAATGCTAATGTGTATGCCGACAATGAGAATGCACATGCTTATGCAAAAGGCAAAAGGGGAGGTCAAATTTTGGGTTACGACAAGGAGTTAGATCATTCCCTTTGTTACTAGGCTCAGTCTCCCTAGCTATCAAGTTTTGGATGGCGCGAGTCAGCTGATCAATCTCGTTCTTCATCTCTTCCAAATTTCCTTTAACAGTATCAACGTCTCTTCTGAGAGCGGCTTGATTTTGTTCTAACTACTCTGTGGCCTTCTTTTGGAGAGCTCGAGTTTGAGGTCAGGAAGTCAAATTGTTACGTCCGATGATTCTGGGAGAAGATGATGAAGAAAGTGATTTTTATGTCTTTTATATTTTTGTATGCATGCTAATGTATGTGTGGATGTATGAATATGAAAAAAATATTTTTTTATAGGAATCTTAACCATTCATTGATTATAAGTAAGCTGAGAATACGTGAAATTCAAATACTTTATTAATCTTAAGAGAAAATAATACAAGGGAAAAACCGTAAACCTTATTCATAATTCCAAAGAAAACAACAAGGGAACACCCTAAACCAAATTCATAATCCCAAAGGGAAACACGCTAAACTTGTTCGCAATTATTGGAAAAGAAAACAACTTGAAAACCATTACAAAAAAAAAGAAGTCTAACAACGTTGCCCAATTCTGGCCCTAATCTCTTCCACCATATGACGACATAATTTGAGGAAGTCCATGATTTCCTTCTTAGGCTTGAAGATGTCCGCCATGACTTCGGCTGCTTTTAGGCTTCGGGGGACCTCATAGATTAAATCATTGGACATTATTACCAACTTTAGATAACTTTCCATATAATATGCTTCCTTTCCTTGAAGGTCTAGCATGATTTTCTTATCTTTCTCAATGATGTCTTCCATTTATTGATTGTTCCCCTACATATAGGTGCCCCACGCTTTCATTTCCTTGTATGCTTCTTCAAGGAGAGTCATTTGTCTTTGGAGCTCTACTACCTCCTTGTAAGCTCTGCTCCATTCAGATAGACGTTTTGCCAGAAGTTCTTCAGCAACCCTCCTTTGCAGCATTGAGTGCATGGCTTGACTTTTGGTGTCACGGAGAGTATTTACCAAACTTTGGACTTCAACTTCCAAAGTTTGGATCCGATCTTCATATCCTTCTGTAACTTTCTTTTGAGTTTGAGTAGATTTTAGCCATATATTCTTCCATTCATCGCTTTGGTACCAGGCTCTGTCCAATCTGTCCTTGTGTTCTTTGAGGCGCGAGGAAACAACTTTAAGGTCATTATAAGCTTGTTATTTCTTATCCTCTTCCACTCTAGTAATCTCCTCTCTCCTTTTGAGTTGCTCTAGAGCTTCATTGAGGTTCCTATTTAACTGATTCTTTTCAGATGTAGTTCGGTAGAACCTTTCTTCTAGCTCCTCCTTTTCCCTCCTTAAGTGTAGAATAGTAGCATTAAGGGTATCTCCTTCATCTATGGAGATCATGACTGGTACACGAGCTCTTGGTTCACCGAGATGATCCAAATTAAATGGTAACTTTATTATGTTCACCCTCTCCCTCATCCATTGGGCATAGGGTATGGTGGCCTCCTCCCTATATTTTTTAGGCTAATTTTCCCTTTGTTAAGTTGCCTCCATGCATAAACAATTTTCAAAACAATGGGATTATTCATAGTCACTTTTTACAAGACAAAACCCTCCAAAATCTTATCTTCAGGTTTATAGGCCAAGGGGTGCCCCAATTGTCTCATAGCTAGAATGAGATTATAAGTCATACACCCCATCGACCCTATAAGTGGAACATTAGGAAAACTCCCACAACTTAATATCACATCAAGGATTATTGAAAACCACATAATGTCTATATCAATACGTGAGACCAGGTATTGAGCCCACTTGTGTCCATTCATTCTTTCAATATATGTTATATCCCTTGCTAAATGGGAGCCAAGCCATTTGTATAGTAACGGAGCACAACATAACATTACCCCTTCCCCTCTTTGCATGCCTCTGATGAAGGGTATAGTAAACATCTGCAAGGAGGGCCGGTATAGGATCTTCTTCCCCAATCTTTATTGCCAGGAGCATATTTATGGATGATATCCAAAAACATTTTCTCACTAGGAATTATAATTAGCCCAAAGATGAGAAGTACCATTACATTGTCCACTGCCTCCAAATTCTTGTAAGCAGCAAAATCAACAGATTTACTTTCCCAATAAATCTTTGAGAACCCTTTGAAATCCCCTTGAACCCTTAAATGAGCTTGTAAGTCATTGGCATTAACACTAAGACGATTAGCAATTTCTCCAATTGAAGGATGATACCCTATTGCTTTAAAAGGACCATTTGCAGTCTTAGGAGACCCCAAGATCTTATGAAATTATTCAAGGGTTGGAGCCATTTGGAAATTTTGAAATTGAAAGCACCTTAATTCAGGGTTGTAGAATTGTGCTAGAGCAGTTAAAGCTTCATTTTGGACAGGAACAATCAAGAGGTCCAAAATCTCCCCATACTTGAGGATTATGGGGCCCTTCTTTTTTTTGTAATACCATAACATAGGCCTTCAAGCCTTCTATGTTAGATTCACTTATCTTTATTTGGATGGTGTTCCTCTTACCGAATTCCATTCTCTCAGCTTTGCCTTTTTTGAACAAATGATTAAGATTCCTATGCAAAAATGCAAAAAAGATTTTACTGAGAATGATGCATGAATGTTTTTAATGTTTCAAGGTTTTAAGGTTTTAAGGTTAGGTTAGGATAGTATGCAAGTATGACCTAGCTATGGTAGGCTCCTTATGATAGGCTAGATCTAAGTTTAGAATACCCAATCCCTTCACATGTAGGATATACATTTTTTATAGGAAGACAACCCTAGAGTTATGGACTATACCCTTGTTTTACCATGAGAAAGAGCAATCCTTCCAACGGTAATCCTTTGAGAGAAGTCTCATCTAGACAGGACCCTAGTAACGACCCTCGTGGGTTGATAACATAAGGTCACCATGAGTTGAAAGGGGTTCTAAAAGTTCCCAAAGTCATGGACCACATCCAAATCATCAGCATGTTAAGCGTATACCTTACCATGAAGACAACTTTGGGGAGTCTATTCTGAGTGTAGCTTCCATGCATCGTTGAGATGTGACATCTCACTAAAAACATTTCAGTTCTACGTCCTAACTTAGGATCATTCCTCATGCTTGGTTTTAGCTTCACACGTAGATATCCCAACCAATATGATGACAATTTAATATGATAAAATGACAAAATATAAAACAAATATAACAAATAAAAAAAAAACAGTAAATAAACATAGCAAACAAACAAAACCCTAAAATCCAAGGTAAGGATGGACTCTCTTTAGGGAAGTGAGAACTCCCTAGAAAAGTCGTCAGCTGTCGTGGCCGACAAAAATGATAGAGTCTTCAACATCCTTTATTCATCCTAAGGGACATGGAAACAATGATAAAACCTAAAGTTAAAGGGTGAGAGACTAGGTTCAGGAGTCGGTTAAGTGAGCGAAAGGTGTTAGGCATCCCTCGCCTCTATTGTACTCAATAGGATCCTTCTTAAATTCTAGGGTTAGTTGTTTGCCTAAAGTGTGTTTGCTTTTATTTAAATATTTATTTATTTACAAAATTACTTACAATTTACAAAGAGAAAAGAACCCTAAAAATCCTTTTTATAATTGTACTCGCTAGAGTTTACAACTATATGCCAACGTACCCTCATTTTAAACGAGGGATGAAAGTACCGTAGTTATTCTTAAAAAAATTTGTTTGTTGGTTGGTTTTATCCCTTAAAAATAATTCTCAGGCAACGGGGGCGGAGAAAAGTTTGGTTTGAAAATTGCCTCAACACACAAGGCGGAGGACTTACAAATTAAATGAGTGACATTGATTTTATCTCATTGTTTGATTGCAAAAATATCCGTTTTTAAATTATTTAAATAAATAAATAAACTATAATAATATATAAAAAAACTCATATTTTATCCCTTATTCCAATTTTTATACACTTCGGACCCTAAGAGTTTTATCCCAGAACTTATCCCTTTTATCCCAATTTTATCCCTAGTTCTATTTGATGTTTTTATCCCATTAATATTATTGTAGAAATATCCCTTTAATTTATTATAATATATTAAAATCATATAAAAAACCCTTAAGTTTTATCCCCTATCCCAAATTCTAATTTTATACTATTTGCATCCTAAGAGTTCTATCCCAAAAGTGTATCTCATTTCTATCTCTAATATCCCATTTATCTCTAATATTTGCAAAAAAAAAAATAATTCTCAAATTATTTAAGAAAATTACTTCGCATTATAATCAAACCCTTGAACCCTAACAAGCTATCCCATATCCCTTATTCAATTATTTTCAATAATCCCTATATTTATCCCTAATTAAATACTTTATTATAAAATGATTAATGGTATTAAAAGACATAGATCATGAATTAGTAAAAATTAATTAGATGAAAAAAATAAAGTTTAAAACTTTAAAACAATTTGATTTTAAAAGATCAATTACAAATTAACTCCAGTTATAGCTATTAATTAATTATATTATTTAAAAAATAATAATAAACCCTAATTATAGCTAAATAATATAATTAGAAAATTCTTAAATTAAACCTAAATAATTTGAACCCATTTATTAAATAAATCCATTTAAACAAAAAAATTAATTAAAATATAAGACCCTTAATTATATTAACCCAGCTAATTAAAGACTAATTAAATAAATTAATCCAGTTAGTCATTAATTAAATAAATAAACCCAAATAATTATTAATTAATTTAAATTGTTAAATTTAAATAAGGTAGGGGTGTATTTTATGCCTAAACTAGCAATGAGCATAGACTTTTTTAGGGGTGCGAATATCAACAAACTAGAGGCCCATTACCAATTGAACCCAAGTTTCGTTTGGGGGTCCATGGGGAGAGAGTCAGAATGTTGACTCCCTCTGGACCGTGAGATCTATTGACTAAGATCTCAAAGAATATCATGACAAACGTCAGATGTGCGTACCACGTGCAGTATTTACAAGGGAAAACCCTAATTTAAGGTCAAAGACGAGTGACAGTGGGTCCCTCTACACTGTAACGGTCAAGGTAAACAAATCGCGTGGCCAGGACGAGGCCACGTATGGGAGATCAACAAACTCGATGAAGGAGTACAAAACCTCAACTCTCTTCAGATTTCCCCATTTTTCATTTTCATTTCTCTCTCTTCTCTCACTTTTCCTCTCTCTACTCTCAATTTCTCTCTCGCGTCTGTCCCCCTCTGACCACCGGTTGTGACCTCCAGCCACCCTAGGAAACACGCCACTCCGGTTGAACTTCAACCAAAGTTCATCCCAAAACCCAGAACTTCAAAAACATTCATCAGGGTTCCACATGAACCCTAAGAACCTTAGGGTTCTCAGAAAGAACCCTAACCCAACAACACCCAAACCTTATGAACCTAATAATGCATATGAACCCTAACCCTCCCAGGATGAACCACCCTAACTCTAACCTACATCGTATCCAAAAACACCCCAAACACCCAAATCTAAAAGCAACAACAACAGATTCACAACAACAACACGCGAAATAAAAGCTAAGTGCCTTATCTTCCTTGCCGTGACCACTTAAGTTGCTTCCACTCCCTTCCTTCTCTATTTTGCTTCAATTATTTATTTTGCTTCTCTTTTAATCTTCTCCCTTTTTTCTTCTTTGCAGGCACTAGTGAATAGAGGTAGAGCTCTGAGGGATTATGGTTTTATGTTGAACCCTAAGTCTCAAGATTGTTTTAGAGCTTTAGTGAAAGTGTGGGGGATCGCAACAGCCAATGTATTCGAGTTTTCTTCCCTTTTTTCGTCTGAACTTCTTTAGCTTTTATTGGTAGAATTTTAGGTTAGAAAATTTATTAGGTTGGATTTGTATTAGGAATTTTTAGATCAAATTCTAATGTTGATTTAATTCGATTGTAAATTAAGAATTAGGGTTTGTAATTGTAATAATTTACTGCTATGTATTTAGTCCGGTTGTGATTGTAATCTCAAATTTTATATCTGATTTTTATTAATGGAAAGTTTTGATTCCAAAATTGCTTTTTTTATCTGTCCTTGTTTTGATGATGCGTAGATTAGGGTTTGAGACTTCTGGACATCCATTTGGTCAACAATTTTGACCGAAATAAAAGAACAATAATAAAATTAAAGATATTCTAATATAATTAACCTAAATTAATATTATTTTAATGAACCAATATTAATAAAGAACCGAAACACCCCCCCCCCCCCCCCCCACTCCTTTATAATAAAACGTGACATATCCTTGATAATAATTTTACTAATATTAATAATAATAATACTTAAGCTAAAAACCCTTACCCTATATTCATAATAATTATAAAATCTGACTAATTTACAAAGACTAATATTAACGTAACACAAATTAAACTAAACCCAATTAAAATAATTAAACTAGTGATATTCTATTAACCCTTAAATAAAAATTAACTCATTTTTAATTAATCCTAATAATACTCTATTATTATACTCCTTACATATATTTTTAATATTCCACCTATCCCTAATTCTAATAAAACTCTTAACAACATTTATTTACAATACTTTTAATAATATATTCTAAATAAGACAAAATTGCCCTAATCTCTAATCCTAAAGAAATTTATTCTACACATTGCATTATACCCCTAAATTAGAATCAAGTACCTAAGAGGGACTAAAAAGTCAAAAGGGTCCCATTTGACTTTTTAGATTATTGGGGTTGCCCTAAATGACTGATAAAAGTACTCAGGATATGTTAGTGTCCTACATTCTAAATTAAAAAAGAGAAAAAATGGTGGTTAATATTTGGGATACGACATCCTTATTTACCACAGTGGTGACATATCAGCGGATATTTCTTGTTCTTCCTTTGATGGGGTGCCACATGTTGAGCATGATGCTATGACATGTGGTCCAACCTCAAAACCTCAGTCTTTGCTTAAGGTAAAATAACCTTCTTTGAGGGAGTCTTCTTGATTTCATCTTCCATGCTCGTATCAACATTGGTTTTCATTTCATATCTCTAGACATCTCTCCAACCTCTATTTTTTTCAAGTAAATTTGACCTATAAATCAACTTACTTTCAGAATGGGACCTGTTTTCTAGTTGGGAGTTTAGTGATGAAATATCCTTCTCTCTGCTTGTGATGCTTGAAGCAAGCTCCTCTGTTACCTCCTGAAGCACTCCTATGGTTTTCTTATGATTATCTATGGTTAAACAAGTTTCTTTACATTTATAGAGTAGGAGTCTGTATAAGTTAAGATCTTCTTATTCGGTGGTGGATTCACCATCAAAATCACGTCAACCATAATAAGCCACCCCAATATTGGTAGTTTATGTAACACCCCAAATATACACCGCGTAAATTAAATAAATATCAGAGTAAATTGAATCAATAATATTTAGGATGTCACACAAACCACAAAACAGTTGCTCATATAACATGATATGTAACACATGAAACTTTTAAAAATTATTTATAACAGCTATAACAACCGAACATGTCTGAAGCATCACTTTTTATTGAAACAACGTTAGCATTAAAATCATATAATTATTCAGAACATACTATGTTTTCAAAATAAACATAATCAACCATAAATCTAGAGATATCCAAAAATCTCTTTCAAACATAAAAGACATAACGTTCCATAACCCCAGTGTTACACATAAGAGCAGACACGATGCCCATGTAAATGCAACATTCAAACAGAAGGGTGAGATATCATAATTATATAAAGGAAAACATGATAATAAGCAAGCATTAGATTATCACATGCACATCACACATTCCATAACATACACCACACAACCAACACAACCAAAATCCAAACACAACAAAAAATATAACCAAGATACAATGCATTAACACTCACGACTTGACTCAATGCATGTGGTACCATTTGATTCCTATTTCAGAACTCGATTCCTATTTCAGAATTACAATTCCTGTCGGAATTTCCATTACATCTCTCACACCCCACACGGGCACACGACCTCCATGATCGCTCACACTTCACATGAGCACACGATCACCTTAACAACAACAGCAGCACGATTCTACAACTAGAATCCGGATAAGACGCTCACACCCCACATGCGCACACGACTTATCTAACAACTCATGCAATCATGAAATGCATGACAAAAACAACAACAAAAACAACGACCATCATCTAACCATGCATCACGCCCCTACAGGCCACCACACAACATGCTATTTAGTCCAGCAACATCGATATACATCATAGTAAGCAACTACAAAGCCATTTACAATTATGTCACACCACAACAAAACAATAATAATGCTCTTAACACCATCATACATAAAAACTATTCAACTTATGGTACATAAACCATTTTTAGAATAAAGTTCGTCGCATCAGCTTTCTAATGCTTTGAACTGCACTCAAATCGGACACCCGAAATTAAAGTTATGAATTTTTAAATATTTTTTAAAAATGGTCCCAGTGTAACCGGTTACTCAAAATGAGGTAACTAGTTACACCCCTTGTAACCAGCTACTGCCACACAAAATATACACAGTGTGACTGGTTACCACAATCATTGTAACCGATTACACCCTCGCAGATTTTCCCAAAAACACCATTTTTCAACAGTGTAACCAGTTACACCTGCAGCAGAAGCACTTTTCTGCTGCTTATCAGTACGAAAAGCACTTTTTGACACACCCCAAAATCCCACATCTCATACAATTCGTGTAACACATAGTTTAAATCAAAAATCAATTTTCATAAACATCAAAACCCCAATTATTTTCCCCCAAAACATACATAGCCTGTGTTCCGACTGTAACTCACGATCACACACAACAAACAACATCAACATCATACAATTCATCAATTACCTGATTTCAATAGCAACAATTACAATAATGCATTTGTTTACCCTAAAAAATGGTAAACAACCGCTGGTCTCCAAATATATGATTTACTTGCAGGATCAACCAGTAAATCTTAGGACATAGTGCTTAAGAATATATTCATTGTTGATTTCTTTGTATCTTAAGGCTATTGGATTCGACTACGTCGAAAGGAATGTGTGAAAATAGTATAATAATGAGTATCTCGACTTCTTGCAGAAAGTGTAAAGTGAATATAACAATGCTGAATGTACTCAAATGAAAGTAAAGGCAAGGAAAAAGATGAAGACGAAGAAAGCAATGTAAATTAAATAAATTAGGAAACTTTGCATTGAACAATAAAGATGATGTTTCATCTGCAATTACATTCTCCCAGCCATTCGCTCGTTTCTCTTAACGCTGATACTTTGACTTTCTTTGTGAGATTTTGTAATACAAATGAACACACTAATTCAACGACATGAACTACTATATATACAAGTCTAAAATAACTACCCTCTAACGTTCCTTTCTCTTTAGTTCGCCACGTCTAGTTCTGCATGTAGTTTTCCTTCCAACTTCCTCCACGTGTCCTCTTGAGATAAAAAACCAAGCAATTATCAATATTTGAGTGTGACATAATCGCCCCCAAACAAATGCCTCTTCGACCAACCTTAATGCGATACTGCCTGCCTAGTCGAAGCAATTGGTGTCGAACTACTTACTTCAACAACCAAAAAAATCTCTAAGTCCCAGAGCGTGGTCAAACCATTGTTCTTCCAATAATTTTCCCTTGTTTGATGGGTCTTCCTCATTGGTTGAAAATCCCATCTAACAAATTTCCCCCCAAAAAGGACTCTTTCGACATTTTCTAGGAGATATGGGAATTTTTGTCCTACCTGTTCACCTAGTAGGATGACATCATCTCATCATGATGTTTCTTTTCAACTGTCACCTCGAGACCACGCCCTTTCCATGTTCCATACCGCTTATCATCATGACGCCAGATAAATCGGGTAGGGTCAGCTAGGTACAGTGAAATCTACAAATTGTCACTTCCATTTCGGTGACACGTTACCCCACTCACTTGGACAGCTCAACAGAGGAACTGATGAGTTTCTCTCATTTTTAACAGATGCCTATGTTGAAGTAGATGACTTCCTGGTTGCTTTTGGTCCTCTCTTCGACCAGATTCAAGCTGACTACCAACACTTTATGATAATAAAACTAAGAGGGCGCCTAAGACAACTGAGAGAAACCAAGCATGAACCTTGGCCAACGAGTCTGATCAACACGATGAAGAACTTGAAGCAAGTCTTCGTCTAGAGAATAATGCTGTCATAACTTTGGACAAAAAGATTGCTGAGTGGAAGAAGGAAATGGAAAAGCTGTAAAAGAAAATCCAGGATGCTGAAACTGAGAAGACTAATCTGTGAAGAACCAGTCAAACACAATTAGATGAAGAGACTAAGAAAAGCATCCAGTATCTAGAGACAATCGCTACCCTTGATTTTGAGCTCTCAAATTACAACTCAACCATCTCCCAAATTGAACGTCGGATCTGCTCAACCAAAGTTCAATTTGAGCGACTCAAACCGCATTTCCCTCTTTAGGATAACAATTTTACTTTTTGTTATTTATCTTCCGCTGCTTGTGGTAATGTTTCAACTTTGATGTAATCCTTTTGACAATGCCTTTCAAGGTACTTTTAACTATGCTAAAGGCCATCATTTTTTGGGGCCTTCTTAATTTCTTAAATTTATTTATTCTTTCGCGTCTATATGAATTTCCTGCAAAGTAGGCTGATATAACTTTAATTACTTGCCATTTATTCGCAGGGTTCAACCTTCTTAGGTCAACTCTTCAATTTCATAGGCGTTATATGAAAATGTTTGTAATATTTTGAAAGGTCCTTCCCAATTTGGGGACCATTTGTGTAGCATTCTATCATTTCAATCCATAGGAAATATAACCTTCCAAAATAAGTGTCGTACCTCGAAAAATACGATCTTCGCGATGCTCAAAACAAGGGTTTGCATTATCACAGATGGACTTATGAGAGTCGCCACCGAACTTTATTTATTCCTACGAGAGGAAAGGGAAAATATTAAGAAAACCCGCGGGGAAAAGTATAAGGTATGGTCATCGCAACCATATTGGGTTTGGAAGTCGGTTATGTAAGGGGAAGGTATTACCACCCGCATATATCCATCGTACTCGATGGGAACCATCTAAGTTGTCTAGGCATGAAAGGTACTCGATATCTTAAAGCTTTCTAAGGGAAAGTGGATGATTACTTGGGGGAAAATAAGAGATTTTTATTATTGAGTTCATCTGAATTTACAATCTAGTGCCTACATATCCCAGGGGGAATCATAACTCCATAGTTCATGTTGATTTTTTTTTTGGTTTGTTGTGTGTTTTTTATGGACGATGCTAGGTAGCGTGCCCTTTTTGAAAAGGTTTTTAAACGGAAAAGGCTCGAAGGGAAAATGTTTGGGATTTGTAAGATGTTTTATTAGTGTTTGGAAAAAGTTAGAGATATGCACCACACTAAAGGCTATGACAATAACAACGAGTATTTCATACTAATGATCCAGGTGTCTCACATACGAAATACCCTAAAAAGAGGTAAGAAAAAAATCCTTCTCATCTTTTCCTATGTACTTAATACTCATGACGCGTGATACATATTGATCGTACCTGGATCAGACAGTTGATAGTGGCCAACGGCGTCTAGAACGGCAGCTCCAGTGGTGGTGAGAGACGGCCGGGGGGGGGGGGTGTACCTGCAAGGTACTCCGACACTCAAGTGAGAGAGTGTACAGAATATCAGCAAATACAGAAAGAGTGAGTGGTAAGAAGAATGTGTCTAACCTGACCCTCTCAAATGAGAGGGTATTTATAGAGAAGACCCTCCAATGGGCTGAATCAACTAGGCCCACTCCAAGTAACTGCTAGGGCTTATGTGTAGTAGTGAAGACCAGCACGTGATCTTCGCCCTAGAGTAACTGCTCCTAGATTTCCAGAAGTAGGGCAGACCGAATCTTTCGGACGTGGGAGGTTACTTGGAACGTGTCCACGCGGGATGGACCGTTGGGTGCTCCTCGCGGGGGAGGAGCCTTCTGTGGTCGAGGAGATGTGAGTCCTGTATACTCCTCGCGGGGAGGAGCCTTATGCGTCGAGGAGAGGTGATGCCCGTGGAACGGATATGGCCCCGCGGGGAGGAGCCATGTTTGTCGAGGAGTGATGTGTAGCATCCTCGTAGGGAGAAGCTAGTCTGTTGGGGAGATACATCTCAGCAGAGTGTGATGTCCTCCTCCCTTATTGTCCCCAGTGGCCGACACTGCCTGAGTGCCCAGCGAAACTGTGGCTAGCACATGGCAGTCGCGTGTCCTGCAGAAGGACCTTATTGGGCCTCCCCAGGCTGTATGGGTTGGGCCTGCTCGACTGTTGGGCAGCCTCAGCCCAGTCCAGAACAGGAGCCCCCCAAGTCGTCGCTCTGAGATGTCAGAGCAATGACTTAAGGGTTATTGGCATGTCGGGGATACGCCAAGAGAGGATCTGAGGAGGCCATTCTCGTGCTCGACGTTCCTACAGTCGCACATAAGTCGGACATCGGACAGCTGTGTCTGGTCATCACATCGGGGAGATGAGGGGTTTTAGATTCGAAACGTTGGGGAAAACTGAAACGACACGCGTGGGAGGATGAACGGCTGCATGTGTGCCACATGTCGTCTGTCATTATTACCTAGGGAGGCTAGGGCGGCTGGCTAGGGTAGCGCACTCAAGTGCCCTATGTCCCTCGAGTCCCGCGAGAGCCACTATAAAAACCCCTCCCCTCGTTCATTTTGTACTTTTTTCGCTTCTCTCTCAACGATCTCTCTTCTTCTCTCCCTATTGGCTACAGCAGCCGTTCGCCGCCGTCAACCGCCGGAACTCCGTGCCGGAAACCCACATCGCCACCTATAAGGTATTTGTTCAAAAACCAGCCTTTTTCTTGTGTTTCCTCTTGATTTTGACTAGCGTATAACACTTCCTTGGTGAACTGATGAAGTTCCCATGGGAAATGAAAGGGTTCTTGGCGAATACGGCGGGAATCTTTCGTTGTTGAGAGAGGGAGTGTTAAGAACTTCTCTTATTTTTGTTGAATGTCTCGGGAACAAGGGATGAATATCTCGGGGACGCGATGAATGTCCCGGGGTCCCCCAGGGGTCACTCTTTTCATCAACGCTATGGGAAAAAGGGGCAGAATTATCCGGGGAGGCGATGAGTTCCCTGGTGACCATGTTGTTCCTCGGCCCGATACGTCAGGGAAACGAGAAAGCCTTGCCCCTTCGTCGCCCATTCGTTTGAACAGTGGTGGAGGGGTGAATTTGATATGACCCATCGAATTCACCGTTTCCTTCTGCTTTTCAGGTAAATGGACGGTTTGGCTGCGAAGGTGGCCGTAGGATCCTTCGAAGAAGATGACCACCCAGAGTCTCCTATGGCTTACATGGCTTTCGCACAAGAGTGCCCGCTCGAGGAGTGGGTTTGCGACGAAGCCCTAGAGATGTCGTCCATCTTTGTCTACCGAGACGTGGAAGACGCGTTCTATACCGTCGAGCATCGGCTAATCGGGTCCGATAAATCATGGAAGGTTTTCTGACCGGAAGAGCATCACCGAATATGCTCGCCCTACCGAGGAATGCGCATCCCGTTATACGAGTTCATGTTCGACGAAGTGGGGTGGAGGCTGCCCTTCACGGACTTCCAAGAGGGGGTCTTCGCCTGGTTGAAGCTGGCGCCCTCGCAGATTCACCCGAACTCGTTGGCCTTTATTCAGGCTTTTGAGCTCGTTTGTAAACACTTGAAAATCGTGCCGACAGTGTCCCTCTTCTTTCGTATATTCCATCTTCAAAGGTCGTCGGCAGGTGGACGACACGGCTGGGTGTCCTTTAAGCAAAGCAAAGCTCTGTTCCACACGTACTTGGATTCCGTCCGGGATTTCAAGTTCCGCTACTATTTTGTGAAGCCGGTCACCCTTGAGGCTATCAACTCGCTGTACCGGAGAGTCACCCATAAAGTCGACGGTCGCTCCGAGGAGGTTCTGGAGCCGAAGTTCCCCCTGTACTGGATGGAGGAACACTTCAAAAAGGGGGTTGATAAATACAAGGTGAAACATAATCAGTTGGACGTCGACGACCGGGCAGCTTATGATAAGATCGTCGCGTTCGTCGAAAGCTTCAATGAAGCTCAGTACGAAACACTGGACGGCGAGCCTATAACGGGAGCAGACAGGCAGGTGAGGAAGCAACGTCGCCTGATCAATACCCGTGTTCTGCTCGAAACCTTCTCCGACGAAGAAGCAGATGAGTTGTTAGGTGGTGAAAACATCCTCGACCTAAGCCTTCCCCGCATCCGTATATCTTGCCTTACTAACTTTTTATTTCTTTTTGCAGGGAAAATGGCCGGAGCAGAGGAGAGGCTCAAGAAGTTGAAGGCGAAGAGGGCTCGGGAAGAACAAGCCCGGGGAGAGTCATCTCCTTCAAAGGGTCAAGGTGTTGCTTCTTCTGGGGCCATGCCCGAGGGTGTTCCTTCTGCCACGATGCCTGACGGTTCTAGCCAATCCCAACCTGCTTTGACGGCGTCGGGGCTCTCAGGTGTGCGCACACCTCTTGCTGGGAGTCAGTCCCCGGGTACTCAAGGGACGCTGAAACGACAACGGGTTTCAAATGCGGAGTTTGTCGACCTGGCCCACGAACAAAGTCCCCCACCTCCTTCAAGCTTCGAACTCCCACCATGCCATCTCAAGCCCCGCTTCTTCTCCGAAGTCACCTATCCTCGCGTCCCTCCCTCTAAAATCCAAGCTGTGCTGGGGACTGCTGCGGAAGCGAGGAGGAGGTCGATCTTTGAGGACATGTCTGCCGTTATGCGGCTCTGTTCGACCGCTATTGTCCTGAACGATGAGACCCGCCCCGCTGCCAAACTTTCTCGACTGCAAGAAAAGCTCGAGACCTTGGATGCTGAGCTGCTAGACCTGCGCAAAGAGTTGAAGGAATGCAGGGACCTGAATAAAGAACAAAGCGAGCAACAGCAGCGGGCGGAGGCAAAGCTGAAGGAAGCTGAGGAAGCGGAGAAAGGTCATCTTGCCCGGATCACCGACCTGGAGGCAGAGGAGAAGCGGCTCAAGGAGAGGGTTGTCGAGTTAGAGGATACTGTTCGGCCAGCTGAAGGCGAAACTGAAGAGGATAAGCTCCTAACCACTCGAGCGGCGCTGGTGGCCCAACTCAGGAGACTCGAGCAGGATCTCTGGCTAGCTGAGGACGATGCTCTTGAAACTGCGGGCATAGGGTTATGAAATGCAGTGCCGCAGCTTCGGATCCTAAACCCCGACCTGGTGACCGACGGGGCGGACGCTGACTGCGAGGTGGTCGACGGCCGAATAGTGCTGCTCGGGCAAGAAGGAAATGCCAACGAGGGAGGTGGGCCAGACGCCGCTGAGACTGCTGCAGAGTAGGAATATAGTTTGCTTGGCCTGCGTGCCATTTTGTTGTTTTTGCCCGGCTTGTGGGTTTACTTGATGTAATACTCGTACAATGGTTATTTTTGCCCGGCTTGTGGGCTTATTGATGTAATATTCGTACAATGGGCTTTGCCCGATTCTTATACTTCGCTTTGCCTCTTTATTTATTTTACTTGTGTGTGATACTTTATACATTACTTATTTTTGCCTAAGTAGTTGAGATCGCTGGCGCCTTGGGAGTTTGCTCGACTCTGACGATCCTCAATTGTGTAGAGAGCTAGTCGAGTGGTCGGGGTGGTACTCCGACCTTCAACGAGGCTAAGAAGTCGGTCGAGGTCTTAGCTTCACGGCGTGAATTTCCCATCGCGAGCTGGGTGTACCGCCTATCTGGTACGTCAACGACGGAGCTCGATTGAGGTCTCTTCGTCGGGCCAAAAAGTCTCACGCACACACTTCGTGGTTTTTGGCCGTCGTGCGTTATATAGAGGTGTCGCGCGTGTACCGTCGCACGCCCCCATGGTCGCGACGTCGTACTGTCCCGAGCAGTGTCTAACTGTAATATTGTTTGAGCTTCTCAGCATTCCATGGTCGAGCAAGTTGTTCACCGTGGAGGTTTTCGAGGTAATAGGCACCCGTCCCCGTCTTTGCGATGATGCGGTATGGGCCATCCCAGTTTGTGGCAAGCTTTCCTTCGCGTGAATCTTTCTGATTTCTCCGTAGGACAAGACTGCCAACTTGGAAGTCTCGTTTGATAAATTTGTCATTGTAACGCAGAGTTATTTTTTGTTTTAAAGAGGCTTCTTGGAGGGAAGTGCCGGTCCTTATCTCTTCGACAAGGTCGAGCTCCTCTCGCAGGGTTTCGTTGTTTGTTTCTTCGTCGAGGGGAGCTTCTGTCCTCCTCGAGGGTTCCCTGATCTCCACGGGGATAACTGCCTCGGTTCCGTACGTTAGGCAAAACGGGGTCTCCCCGGTCGTGGAGTGTGGGGTTGTTCGATACGCCCACAGGACGCTGTGCAACTCCTCGACCCACCGTTGTTTGGCCTCGCCGAGTCGTCGCTTCAGTCCCCGGAGTATCACCCTATTTGCCGCCTCGGCCTGCCCATTGGTTTGAGGGTGTTCGACCGACGTGAAGTGCTGTTTTGTGCCCAGTTTGGTGACGAAGCCTTGGAAGTTCTTGTCGGTGAACTGTGTCCCGTTGTCGGTGACAATGGCTTGGGGTACACCGAATCGGGCGAGGATGTTTCTCTTGTAGAAACGGAGTATGTTGAAGGCAGTGATTTTGGCCAGCGCCTCTGCCTCAATCCACTTCGTGAAGTAGTCCACCCCGACGATGAGGTACTTGTTTTGGTACGACCCTGTGACGAAAGGTCTGAGGATATCCATTCCCCACCATGCAAATGACCACGGGGATGATAATGACTTAAGGTCGTTTGGAGGAGTGAGGTGCATGTCCCCGTGTCTTTGGCAATGGTCACATTTCTTAATGTGTTCCTTTGCATCATGTTGCATAGTGGGCCAATAATACACCGCTCAGAGTGCTTTTCGGGCTAGGGATCTTCCGCCGAGGTGCTGGGCGTTTATCCCTTCATGGATTTTTTGGAGGATCCCCGAAACTTTGCTTTCTTCGATACACCGGAGTAAGGGAATGGAGAATCCTCGACGGTATAACTTACCTTCGACGACGGTATACGCACATGCCCGCCTCTTGACTATCCCCGCTTCTTTAGGATCGTCGGGCAGTTTTCCCATCGTCAAGTATTCGTAAACTGGGGTCATCCAACAGTTTGCGTTCCCGATTGCATTGACCTCGGTGGTCGGTGCGGGTTTGTTTATGCTCGGCTCGGTCGGTATCTCCTGGATAAGTGATTTGTTCCCTCCTTTTTTCTTAGTGCTTGCAAGCTTGGAGAGCACGTCCGCTCGAGTGTTGTGCTCGCGCGGGATATGAGACACCTCCGCGGAGACAAATTTCCTCAACTTTTCTTGCACCAAGGTTAGGTACTCGATGAGACTATCGTTTTTGGCCTGGAATTCTCCCCGAACCTATGATGCCACGAGCTGGGAGTCTGTAAAGATTTTGACTTCTTTTGCGCCGAGGTCTTCCGCAAGTCGAAGTCCTGCGAGGAAGGCCTCGTATTCGGCTTGGTTATTCGATGTCTTGAAGGACAGTTCGAGGGAGACCTCTATCAGGATGCCCTGCTCGTTTTCGAGGATAATGCCCACTCCGCTACCATTTGCACTGAAGGCTCCGTCGACGTAAATCGTCCATTTCTGGGAGCCATCGGTCGAGGATTCAGGGACGGTCATTTCTACTACGAAGTCGGCCAGTACCTGGGCTTTCAAGGCTTTTCTTCCTTCGTATCGAAGGTCGAACTCGGACAGCTCGAGAGACCACCGGAGCATTCTCACCGCCATATCTGGCCGACTGAGGAGCTGTCTGATAGGCTGCTCTGTCCTTACCACGATTGTGTGGGCCAGGAAGTAATGACGTAATCTTCTGGCTGCAGATACGAGGCCCAAGGCGACCTTTTCAATCTGTTGGTATCTTAGCTCGGGACCCTGAAGAGCTCTGCTCGTGAAATAAATCGGTTTCTGTCCGACGGGGGTCTCCCGTATGAAGACAGCACTCACCGCTTCGCCGGTGACGGCCAGGTACAAGAAAAGTGTTTCCCCGCTATCTGGTTGGGACAAGACCGGGGGTTGTGACAAGACTTGTTTTAGATGGAGGAGGGCTTGTTCGCATTCTTCACTCTATTAGGAAGTCGCCTTCTGTCGGAGAAGCTTGAAAAAGGGGAATGCGTACTGAGCAGATTTGGCCACAAAATGGGAGAGAGCTTTCAGCATTCCGTTAAGTGACTGGATCAACTTCTTCGAGTTCGGGGTAGGGATTTCGGAGAATGCCCTACATTTGTCGGGGTTCGCCTCGATTCCCCTCTCCGTGAGGTAGAAGCCGAGGAACTTCCCTGCCTAAACACCGAAGGTGCATTTGTCGGGGTTGAACCTCATGCGACATTTCCTCGCCGTGTCAAACACTTTCTTGAGATGAGCGGTATGGTCGACTTCTTCTGCAGATTTGACGATCATGTCGTCCATGTAGACCTCGAGCACATCGCCGATGTCTGCCCGGAAGACTTCATCATCCGTTGGTAGGTGGCGCCCGCATTTTTCAAGCCGAAAGGCATTACGTTATAGTAGTAATTGCCCGACTCGGTCATGAAAGCGGTATGCTGCTTGTCGGCCTCGTCCATGGGGATTTGGTTGTACCCCGAGTAGGCATCCATGAAGGATAGTAATTTGAATCCTGCAGAATTATCGACCAGCTGATCGATGTTAGGTAAGGGGTAAGAGTCTTTCGGGCATGCCCGGTTAAGATCCGTGTAGTCAACGCACATCCTCCATTTTCCATTATTTTTCTTAACGGGTACAACATTTGAGAGCCAAGTTGTGTACTTGGCCTCGGAAATAAAGTTTACCTCTAGGAGGTCTTTTACAACTTTTTCAGCAACCTCCATTTTTTCCGGAGATTGCCTACGCCTACGTTGAGCTACAACCCTAGCGGCCGGATCTATAGTCAGCTGATGACAAGCTACTTCAAGGTCCAGTCTAAGCATATCTGCAGCACTCCAGGCGAACAGATCTGCATTTTCTCAGAGACACGCCTTCAGTTGCCTCTTTGCCAGGTCGGGGAGTCCATAGCCAATCTTCACGCTTCGGTCTGGGCTGTCGCCGAGAGGGACCAGCTCGAAGTCTCCATCTGGGATGGGGCGCGTTGGGTGGAGAGGCTGTCCGTTGATTTCAACTGGGAGGTCCTTGCCTGCAGCTTCTTCTTGCTCCCCGGGAAACCTGCTGTCGAGGTCGACCGCGCTGACCGGCGGGAGTGGAACCTACACAACGTCTGGAGGTGTCTCAGCCTGAGTCTTGGGTTTGATGCCGCCAACGACACTCAGACCCTTGATTGCTGCATCGAAACATCTTCTGGCCGCGTTGATGTCCCCGTGGAGAGTGACCACACGTCCACGCTTCGTGTAGTATTTCATCTTCAGGTGGACCGTTGATGGTACGGCCGTCAGTTCCGCCAACATGGTCCTCCCCATGATGCAGTTGTAGAGGGACAGGCAGTCCACCACCAAGAAACGCGTCTTCACCTGTCGGGCAGTTTCCTCGATCCCGAAGGTGACCATCAACTCCACGAAGCCCCATGGTCTGGTGGTCGCGCCATTGAAGCCTTGTAGGTCAGACCCTACGTACGGGGACAAGTGTTGCTTGGTCAGCTGGAGGGTCTCGAAGAGGTGGACGTACATGATGTCCACCGAGCTCCCCTGGTCGACCAAAATTCTGTGGACATCAAAGTTGGCCATCTGTGCCCGGATCAGGAGGGGGATGTTAGCGTTCGGTGCCCCACCGGGAAGTTTCTCGAGGTAGAAGGTAATCAGATTTTATCTTCCCTTAACTCTCTCGAGGGTAGGGGCTCGAGGAGTTGTTGCTTTCAGTTCGTCGAATTTCCTCTTTATTGACCCCACAGTCAAACGGTCAGGGGCTCCGCCAGATATGACAAGGGCTTGGGGAAAAGACTCCTAGGTACTGCGGGCACTTATCGAGTCTTCTGCTGAGAAGTTCTTCCACATGTTTCGGACCGCTTCAGGGTTGTCGAGTTCTCCTGAAAAACCAAATTCTTCAGGCCGCGTGATGCTCAACGCGACTTGCAGAGATCCGTCGTTGGGGGAGGGAGTTGACTCCTCGATATTCCGGGTCTCCTGGCCGCTGGGGCTGGGGGCCTCTTGCTGCTTGGCGTACTTCTTCAGGTACCCTTCTTTAATCAGCGTCTCGATTGCGTCCTTAAGGTGGACGCAATCTTCAATAACGTGTCCATGGCTGCGATGGAACCGACAGTACTTGGACTTGTCAGCATTTGGTTTGGAAGCCGCCGGTTTCGGGAAGCGGATTCCCCCTGTGACGAACTCCGAATTGGCACAGTCGCTAAAAATGCGCGCGCGGGACGCGTTCAGCGGCGTGTAGTCTTTGAAAAGGCCAGACGGTCCCCGTGATTCGCGGGGCTCTTTGGTCCGGGCTTCTTTTTTTGTTTCCCCGCCTCGCCTAGGTGGAGGGGAGTCTTCTCTTCTCGTGTCTCCACCTCGCCTGGGTGGAGGGGAGTCTTCTTCCTTGTTGCCGCGGGGGCCATCTCTGTGCCTCGAATCGAGGGCAATTTGTGCAGCTTCAGCTTCCTCGAACTTAATATGCGACTGAGCTCTCTCGAGGAGGCCTTCAAAGCCGCGGGGACGGTGTAGTCCGACGGATTCTGCGAACTTGGATCGTATTCGCAAACCCTTGATGATGAGATATATTTTGATGTGATCGGTCACGTGGATTTCGACTGCTTCTTTGTTGAACCTTTCTATGTAGCTCCGGAGAGGTTCATCATTCCCCTGAAAGATGGCTTATAGGGAGGCTATCGTCTTCGGATGTCGACGAGAGGCCGTAAAATGTTTTCTGAAGCGCTCCCTCAGGACCCTCCACGACGTGATTGATTCAGATGCTAGGTTTTTGTACCAAGCCACGACCCCTTTTCGAAGAGTCGTAGGGAATAACCGGTACTTGATGGCGCCGGAGACATTCCTGAAATCGAGCAGAGCTTCGAAACTCTCGACATGGTCATCAGGATCAGATGTCCCGTCATATGTCCCCAAGGATGGGGGCCTCTCCAGGCCCTTAGGAATAAGGGCGTCCATGATGTGCCTGGCCAAAGGGGTCCGGTAATCGTCATCCTCGCTGGCTTCCGGAGACACGGAGGGGGAGTGTTGTCCATGAACATAGTGACGTCTCGGGGAGTGGTCATTCGGGCGGCCTCTGGGCTCCTCGGCGTCCGGCCTGCTCCTTTTATTTTTCGAGGAGCGAACTAGTCCCTTTGGTGGCGGGGAGCGGTGGCGTTTCTGAGGATGTTCCGGCTGAGTACGCTCCAAGCGCGGTCTGCGACCTCTGGGAACCGGGGAGGGGCTGCGAGATGCCTCTGGGGACTGCAAATGTCTTGGAAATGGTGGTGGTCGGTGCCTTCGCGGGGAAGACCGACCACGACTTTTCTCCAACGCCTCGATCCGAATGTTCTGGTTGAAGATCATCTGGTTGGTCTGATTGACCAAAGCAAATAGGGCAGGAGTGCTCGGGTCCGCATTTGGCGGCGGGTCCATGGGCTGGAAAATGGGCTGGATGGCTGTTTCCTGTCCGTCTTGGCGAGCTGTCTCGTACTCCACTTCCTCGGAAAATGGTGAGGCGGTGAGTCCGTCTCTGATGTCGTTCTCCGCGACAGGTTAGGCAACGTTGTTGTCGGCGCGATTGCCATTGCTGAGCTGCGCGATGACGTTGTCTAGAGCTTGATTCGCTGACGGGTTGGCCATGATGGTTGTTGAATGGAGAAAGCTTTGGTTTATCGAACAGAAAAACGGGGAAGCTTATAATTTTCCCACAGACGGCGCCACTGATCGTACCTGGATCAGACAGTTGATAGTGGCCAACGACGTCTGGAACGACAGCTCCGGTGGTGGTGAGAGACGGCGGGGGGGTGTACCTGCAAGGTATTCCGACGCTCAAGTGAGATAGTGTACAGAATATCAGTAAATACAGAAAGAGTGAGTGGTAAGAAGAATGTGTCTAACCTGACCCTCTCAAATGAGAGGGTATTTATAGAGAGTCCCCAGCGCGGGGCGTGGGGCCAACGGTTACCTGCAATGGGCTGGATCAACTAGGCCCACTCCAAGTAACTGCTAGGGCTTACGTGTAGTAGTGAAGACCAGCACGTGATCTTCGCCCTAGAGTAACTGCTCCTAGATTTCTGGAAGTAGGGCAGACCGAATCTTTCGGACGTGGGAGGTTACTTGGAACGTGTCCACGCGGCATGGACCGTTGGGTGCTCCTCGCGGGGAGGAGCCTTTTGTGGCCGAGGAGATGTGAATCCTGTATACTCCTCGCGGGGAGGAGCCTTATGCATCGAGGAGAGATGATGCCCGTGGAACGGACATGGTCCTGCGGGGAGGAGCCATGTTCGTCGAGGAGTGATGTGTAGCATCCTCGCAGGGAGAAGCTAGTCTGTCGGGGAGATACATCTTAGCAGGGTGTGATTTCCTCCTCCCCTATTGTCCCCAGTGCCCGACACTGCCTGAGTGCCAGGAGAAACTGTGGCTAGCACGTGGCAGTCGCGTGTCCTGCAGAAGGACCTTATTGGGCCTCCCCAGGTTGTATGGGTTGGGCCTGCTCGGCTGTTGGGCAGCCTCGGCCCAGTCCAGAACACATATCGTATTTAGTTAAAATAATTTTTGTATTTTTTTATTAGGAAAATATTTTTGTTTTAAGAAGGGAAATCTAACCTAATACTATGATCCTAAGATTAAATTTTGAAAGCGAAAACTATCCTAGATATTGTCATACAAAAGATTGATCATAATATCTAATTCAACATTAAGTGATCAAGATGGGATCTAATCACTTAATTGAATAACCTGAGGGAATATGACAATCACACAGGCAGACAATCATCCTAAGCTAAGAGGTATCATGAGCAAACAATAGGCGATGCTTCAAGATCATAAAAATCCATCAACCAGGACGCACCCTGATCACATTTTGCTTATTAAAACAAAGTTTTACTCACCGATTTGAACCAATAATTAATCATAGATTTAAACACAAAATTAATCCTAGATTTAGATCAACAATTAATCATCAACATCGAAATTAATATCCGATCGGTGTTTTAAACCAAAATCAGTACCAACATGGACATCACCCTTTTAATTAATCCTTAGAGTCTAAAATCAAAATTTAATTTAACAATTAAAATTAATAACTAATAATAAAAAAATGGGGATGCAACAAAAAGATATTGTGAAAAAATATACGGGCTTGCTTACCTAGCCCAAGGTATCAAAAGGAATAAAAGGTGTAAAGAATGAAAGCTTGTCGCGGCGGAAGAAATAGACGGCGGGCAGTGCACGATTGGTGACGCAGTGGTAAGAACTATAGTCGCGTCGTCAAGATTGAATTCGAGATTTTGCCGTCGATAATTGCACACGGACGGAGGGAGGTTACGCGATCATGCCGATGAGGAGTGCGTCGATTGCCGTCTTCGCTTTCTTCCCAGGTTTCGAGTATCTCTCCTTTTTTCTTCATCTTCTTCTAATTCACTTCTTTGTCATCTCCTCTTCTTCGACTTCTTCAATACGTGCCGCTTATGTGAATAGTTGTTGTTGAAAACGCGATTGAAAGAGTGATGTGAGGTATTGTGATTCCTCTGCTGCGTCTCCTTCAATTTTCGTGTGTGTACTGATATGGGTGGTATTGTGATATTGTTTCTCTCCTTCAATTTTATGTCTGTTACTGCTCGCTTCGTGTGTATTGTGACACTGTTATTTTTCTGCTCGTATGTATTTTTTCTCTCTACAATGCATGTGTTTTCGAGCCCTTTGTGCGTGTTACTGCTCTTTTTTATAGCCATCAAATTCTGTGGTTTTTGAATTGATGTATGATGAATTCCTTTCCTTTTTTGCATCAACATGTTTTAGTGTGTTATGGAAAGAAATAGGAATTGTGATTTCCTGTTCTGATTTCATGATGATGAGCTTTCATTTCCACCTGATTTTGTTTGGGACATGTTTTGAGAATTGTAATTGATGATGATGATGATGATGATTTGGTCCGAAACATGTTGTTTTATTTTTGGAATCGTGTTGGATTTTGTTTGGAACTCGATGGCCGGTTTTTCACTTCTTACCAAATACGCGATTTTATGACGATGATTGAGTACGATTTGCTACTGATTTTCTGTGATTTTCATGACTATGCTAAGGATATCGTGACTGCATATTTGATGAACTTCCCACTTTCATCACATTTGAATAATTCTTGCCGTTTTCCATTGATTTCTTGTGATGAACGTCATTGATGATGACAATTTTCAAAACCACATTTCTTAGCTTCATTTCTTTTGGAAATAAAAATGCTTGTGATAGTAGCATAATGCCCACACAGTTTTTTTTTAGTTTAAAAGATATATGACCAAATTTAACCATCAATGTTTTTTCTAGGTACTGATACTAGAGCAAGGTGATTAAACACGGCCCTTCCTACACATAATCATAGTACTGCCGCATCCATCGGTAAGTTCTCGGAACATGTACCACATATTCGCAATCAACTATCAACATGTGTAATGCTACTATCTTGGAAAATTCCCATGTAACAAACAGAAATTCACACACTGATTTTCATGAAGCAGGTGCGGCGAATGTGACCTTCTAACGATGCAAAATCTAGCCGCAGAGTCCAAAGGAAGAAAAATACACCAAAGTCTACAACTCTTTTGTTAAGGATTTATTTTCAGATAAAGCCTTTACCTTACTTGGCTTAGACAACGTTTCTTGGACCCTACAAATAGTTTCACACACTTTGTTCGACTCCATACACGGCTTTCCCAATGCAATACTACAATACCAAATAGTTGTGTCATATCCAGCACGTGAATAGCCATGAAGATCACAACCTAGCTCCATAGATGTTTGCCTCCTTAATTTCTTAATGTAAATCCCAATTTCGTAACACATGTAATTGCAAATTCATGACTACCCATTGCCATTTGTATTTAGAGACAACTTGATAATGTTGATGTAAGCTACTTTCAATGTAATAATATTGTAATGGAACAAATTCTCTTTGAATGGTGATGAATAACATGAACTTTGGTGCACTTTGAATTAATGTGAATTCTTATCTTGCATTTTGTCATGCTTTGACTCTTTTGACGCCATGGAGAAAAAATCATCCTTGAACTTGAATGGTGATGGATCTTGATCATGTTATCTTGAGTTTGAGCTGTGTATACTTGAATTGGTGAATTTTTCATGGTGAAGTAGGATCACTTCTTGCAAAAAAAAAAACTCATGAATTTGAAAATGGGAAACATTGCAACTTGAATCATAGCTTGATTGGAACTTGAACTTTGTAAAAACAATGAATCAATTTGAACTTTTTTGAAGAACATGAGTTTTGAATTTCACTTTGAGAACTTTTTGCCTAAACTTGATTCAAGATTTGTTCTACCCAATCTTTAACATTTCCAAGCATGTTGCTCACAAACTAATCAACAAGAAAATTTGAACTCTTTAACTTAAGATCAAAAGGAAACAAATAAGGATCCAACCTCATGGATACGAACAAAGTCTCTCTTAAACTTGATCTTTATTTCCCGCACAATCGAGGATGAACTTGGTACAAGAGCCATGCCCTGAGAAATCCTCAAATACCACTGTAGCGCGGTTTTTGGGGTTTCGAATCGCTATCGCTTTGGGGTGCTACAGTTCGATTCATTTTTTATCTTGTGACGCTGATTAAGGAAGGGAAATAGATGTCTCCAATTAACCCTGCTTGCATATTGAGTTTAAACAGATGACTGTTGGTTTACAGATGCTATTAAGATAGCGGGCCTCTTTTAGGTTATTTTGCTTAAGAATAGAGTGTCTCGACTGTTCATGAGGCTTTTGGTAAGATACTAGACTTGGTTTTTTTATTGATGTATGAAGGTATTGTACCTAGAGTTTTTGATTAGTATGCTCGCTAAGATTTCGAAATCTTATGCCTACGTATTCCCATTAAAGAAACAGGGAAATCAGAGCAATCGTAGTTTCTCCTATTCTAAGGGAGGAAAAAGATGTTTTGGTGTCTTGTTCAAAGCCCAAGATTGAAGCTAAAAGGTTTATTTGTGTCTTGTTCAAAGCTCAAGATTGAAGCTAAAAGGTTTGACTGAGAGAGAATTTGTCATCTCTAAAGGAGGATTGTTGATTTTTGTGTGCCTTGATCAAACCCCAAGGTTGAAGCTAAGAGGTTGATAGGCTCCACTGGGGAAGTCCTTATACAGATCCTAAGAGGGGGCTAGGAAAGGCTGACTCAACAAGAGAGTGTTTATATATGTGTCTTGTACAAAGCCCAAGATTGAGGCAAAAAAGAGACGGACTCTTTGGGGGATATCATTATACAAAGCCTAAGAGGAGGCTAACAGTTTGACTTTTTCGGGGAAAATGTTCTATCTGTCTTGTACAAAGCCCAAGATTGAGGCTAAAAGGAATTTTGACTCCGTTGGAAAGGTTTATATGTGTCTTGTATAAAGTCCAAGATTGAGGCTAAAAGGGTTTAACTCAACAAGAAAGTGTTTTATCTGTCCTGTACAAAGCCCAGGATTGTGGCTGAAAGGGTTGACTCAACAAGAGGGTCTGAAAAAGTGATTGACTCAACAAGAGAGTTTGAAAGTTGGTTGACTCAACAAGAGAGTCTTTTATACTCAACAAGAGAGTGATAGTTGTCTCGTACGAAGCCCGAGATTGAGGCTAAAAGGAGATTGACTCAACAAGAGAGTCTTGAAAAGTGGTTAACTCAACGAGAGAGTCTGAAAAGGTTAGCTCCGCTGGAGAAAATCATTGTACAAAGCGCAAGAGGAGGCTGACTGTGTTGAGGAAAGATCATTATACAAAGCCTAAGAGGAGGTTGTCTTATTGCTGAGGATTATTGAGATCCCTAGGCAGGTCCAAGTGGGGAGTCAAATCTTGCTGAAGATTACAGAAGAGTTGAGGTATCATATGCCTTGAGATTCTGATTTGGGATAGGCTGACCCTGGTTGAGGAACTCTCATGAGAGAGACTGGGTTTCTGCTGGAGTTTGATCCAGAGTGACTGGGGTTTCTTCCTATGTTTACAAGGAACTTGAGAATGTCTTTAAGACTCAAGAGGATTTAGACTGTCCAAGTCTATTGGTGTGGGAGAGTTTTATCTTTTGTACGATGCCCAAGAGGAGGCACGGGCATTAAGGGATGAGAATCAACCCTAAAATGGCCAGAGTTTTGACACTGGAAAGACTGCTCTAGCAAAGGATGACTAAGTTCTGTCTTATACCTTTAAGACGTTGTCAGGGTCCTTGTATTAAGCCCAAGAGAAGGCATGAGAACTTCTAAGAAGCCGGAGGGTCCTTGTACAAAGCCCAAGAGGAGGCGGGGATGCTTTTAGGAAGCCTGTGGGTCCCAAACCGAGAGAAGTTCAAGAAATGCAATTCACCGAGAAGAGATCATTTCATGAAAGTTCTGATTTGAAGAAACTCAAGAGATACCATTCACCGAGAATAGATCACCTCTGGGGAGTAGAATTTCTTTGAAAATTTCTAGGGGTGACAGTTTGAGAAAAGGTTCACAAAGAATACTGCCTTTCTCTTTGTTCCATATTGTTTAACCCCAAGAGGAGGGAAGACTGTATCTGGTAATCCTATGGAGGATCTAGTTTTGTTTGTATTTAAGAGTGACCAACAGGGCTTTACCTTGTTCTAGACGTAGTTGCCGGAGAAAACTCTAAATAACTATACTAGTATATATACAGTTGATATATGACGAGTATTTAAAAAGGGTATGAAAGAAGACTAACCATGCACAGCTTCCCATAATACAGTTATATGAAAGAAGATAAAGTAAAGCGGATAAATACTTACCCGTTGTAGAGCTTCCATGCTGTTTTGTTAGTTGTTCAACAAAGAAATTAAAGAAAGTTTTGATGACAACATATATTTGAATTCAAAATCAAAGGAGAAAGTATTCTGAACAGAGATTGGGGCTTACAACTCAAGGAGAGGCCCAAGGTTTTAACAGTGAGCGCACCGTTGTTTGAATTTGTACAGGGACTTATACAAGTGACTGAGGCCCAAAAAAAGGTTTTCTGTACAAAGGGATGGGTCTTACACTCTCTCAAGAGGCCCAAAGTGATTTTAAGAAAAAGAATGGGGCTTACAACTCAAGAAGAAGGCCTAGATGATTTGTTTGAAAATGGCGATCGCGCCGAGGTTTTTGAAAACACAGTGGGACTTATACAAGGTCTAAGACCCTAAAAATTTTGGTTTCCAAAAGGGGTTGGGTCTTACACTCTTTTAGAAGCCCAAAGTGTTTATTTTTGTACAAGAGATGGGGCTTACAACTCAAGGAGAGGCCCATGGTTTTTTATTTAAACTGGCGATCGCGCCGAGATTTTTTGAAAACACCGTGGGTCTTATACAATGACTGAGGCCCAAAAAGGTTTTTATTTACAAAGGGGTGGGACTTACACTCTATCAAGAGGCCCAAAGGTTTGAAAAAGATTGATGAGGGTGGAATTAATGAAAACCCTAATTTTTGTTTAAAAATGGAATTAATTTTATTTAAAAATTAATAAAGATCATTGAAAACATGTGAAAAATGAGTGGTGGTCTTGGATCAATGTTTCAAAAATCATGTTTTTATCCACAAAATGATTGGAAACCATTTAAGTTTGGAAAATCAAGGAAGAAAAAATATTTTAAATGTAAAAAACAAATAAAAATTAATTCTTTTACAAAAATATCAAATATATGAAATAAGTAATATTTTTGGGAAATATTTATAAAATAAAATATTTTAACATTTTTGTGAATTATTAAAAAAAGAATCAACTCAAAATCATTAAAATTCAGAGAGAAATTAATTTTTGAATCAATTAAATAAAATCACAAAATTCAAATATTCAAATATTTGAAAAAAGGCGCCAAGAACACACTAAGAACACGCGCGGGTTCTGGGTTTGGCCTGATTTTCATTTTCTCTCTAATCTCACTGAATACTTGATGAAATCACACAATCCACATATCAATCTGCTCGTTTTCACCTCACGATCATGTCTATGGTCTTTAATTTCATTTATTTTAAGCATGAAATAAGAAATCAAGACAAAACCTCAAGAATCCTAAATTCTGCCCTTTTACAAGTTATCCCAGTTGAAACGAAACTTAAGATTCAAGCCCGTAGAAAACTGTAGGACCCTTTGAATAAGAATCCATTGGTCACATATTGAAGTATTTAATTGTGAGAACGAGTACTATCTCCACTTGAATTTAATGTACCTTCACAAACTCGTTAGTCATAATGAATACGCACATAAGATCCTATGACCTAATTTTCAGAAGATCACGGCCAAATGCAAGATGATCTTACAGAGAGAAAGCTGAAAAACGTAGGACATATTTGGGGAATGACACTAAGTCGCCTTCACTAAATGCTTTAGGATTCACCTTTTTATTGTAAACCTTAGCGGCCCTTTCTTTTTGTTGCATCAGAACATCAAGCGCAATTAATCTATCTTCATCCAACTAAGCCAATTCATTAAACATCATTCCCCAATAAAACTTAGTTAGGGTCTCAGATTGCCTCTGAATCCTGACTGACTACAGGTGAATTTCCAAAGGTAACACTGCATCGTGTCCGTACCCCAATCGAAATAGCGTAGAATTAGTCGATTCTTTTGGGGAGTTTCGAAATGCCCACAGGACTTGGTTTAGAGTCTTATGCCAACTTTTTGGATTTTGCACTACATGTTTCTTAATCAGCCCAAACAATATTGTAAGTTCTGTGGTTTTTGGATTTGCAACATTTTGGTAAAACATGTTGTTAGCAAGATGTTCTGCTATGATAGTCTGACATCATGTTCAGCATATTGTTGTGACATGCGCCAAAACATGATATAACAGAAGTCTAGGGCTGGATTGTGTTGGTATTTTAGTGTGAGTTTTGAGTGTGTTTTAATTCACACGTTTGCGTTATCCAAGGAGGGATATGTTGGAAACTTCTGTCTTGACAGATTGTGTTGGTTTTCGTAAAAAGGATCTTTGAACCTTTTTAGGAAACTTTTTATTTTGTTCCTATTATTGTGCAGGAAATTATGCTAATGATTTAAAACTGATTCCTGATGATTTACGCTTCAAGAAGCCCAAGACCACGAGGTCTGAAGGCTATTTAAAGAAAGGAGCTAAACATATTGCAACTTAGATATTGTGTGGATTTGAAGAATTAGGATTAGTCGTGTCTTGGTGGTTCTTTAGGGTTTAGTGTGTTTTCTTTGTATGTCACTCTTATATCAGTTTTGATGCATTGTGTTGACTGATTGTTAATTGTTAATTGTTCACTCATAAGCTTTTAAGCAAGAGTGTATTGTTCTTAGTTAAAGCTTTTAAGCACAACTAAGTATTGTACTTGGAAGTGTTGGTACTTCTATTTTGGGTTGTTGTTGAATTGTCACTGGTTTGTGACTGATAGGAAGTGGGAGGGGATCTCATATCTAGAAGGTGTCTAGGTAGAAGTTGCAGAAGGTAGTGATTAGGTGATAAGTTGTAAATTGGGTGTCGTACCTCAAAAAATGAGAACGACTTCGCGGAGCACAATCGCACGCCCACGGGATGTACATAACAGAGTCGCCACCGATCTTTATTTATTCACATAGAGGGAAAGGGAATATATCAAATAAAACCCCTAAAAGAAAGGATAAGATATGGTCATCACAACCAATGTCTGAGTACGGGAGTCAGTTATGTAAGGGGAATGTATTAGCACCCCCTCACATCAGTTGCACTCAACGAGAACCATTTATTTAGGGTTGAATGTGTGTTAGCTTAATGTTAGTTTCTAATCTTCTGCTTATGGAGTTGGAAAATAGAGAAAAGACAAAATATTTTTAGATTTTTATTAAAGAGAGAGACCTAAGGGTTTATATTATTAGGGTGCTCGCTAAGACTTCGCAGTCTCAAGCCTACGTATCCTTACAAGGATGGAATCAGAGCAATCGTAGTTCAGGTCAAAGTTTTTTGGTTAATTTTAGCGAAAGCTAAGTTTTATTAATCAACGTAAGAACTTTGTTTGACCCAAAACAAGGGAGGAGTGGACATTTTCACCACATTGAATGGATTTACAAATCTTATTCATGACACTTATCTCAACTCAATGGTTTTAGGTAAAACATTGCCCTAGTGTTTATTAAGACAACATATCTCTCATTTTGAAGAGAGCCTTTGATCTTATTAAATGTCTTGAAGTTTTGTTTAAGGAAACACACTTTATGACAATCAATATTTGTAGATGACTATAAAATTTTGGTCTCTTGATAATAATCAAGGTTTATACATAAGAAATGGAGATTTGAGTATTGTTTGGGTATATTTTAAGAATGATGAACATTTGATGATGATCAATTATTCAAATAGTTTGTGCTAGAGTGTTGAACTCTAACAGTCTCTTTCATCCAAGATTTATTAAGAAAATTTTTTGTAGACCATGAACATTGATAGTGATCAATGGTTCAAAGAGTTATGTTAGAGTGCTAGACTCTAATGCCTCTTGGTACAAATTACTTATTAGGTGTTTTAAGTATGAAAGAAAGAAATGATTGGCTATCTCAATGTGCAAGACTTGTGATCAATCTTTCAAGGGTTTTGCTAGAATGCTAGATTCCAACAATCATTTTCTTTCAAGTTTATTTCAAAAGAGTTTGGATGTACTTTGAAGTATTTTAGTAATCCTTAAAGAAGGAAGTCTTGAGATGGCACTTGACAAAGGTCCAAAGTTTGAGAGGGCACTACGGTAAAAAAGAAAAAGGGTTCAAAAAGAAAAAAAGGTATGAGGTAGCTCGCCAAGGATTATGGTCCTTGTGCCTACGTATTCTCATTGATAAATGAGACATCAGAGCGTCCATAGTTCTTGGTAAAAAGAGTTTGCTTGTTGGTTGACTTTAGCAAAATATATTTAGTCACATTCGACAGAAAACATTGTTTTACCCAAAACAAGTGAGGAGCGGACGTTTGCATCACAACATAATGGATTTACAAATCAACATTCGTGGGAAACGCCTCTTATCTCAACTCAAAATAGTTTGTGGATGAAGCAATGTTTTGCGTCGCCTCAAGACACAATATCTCTCATTTATGAAAAAGAGTTTTTAGGGTTATTTGCACGATGGCGAGAAAAATAGAATTTGATCGGTTGGATATATTTTAGGTAAATGACAAACTTTTGATGCAAATCAATTGTTCAAAGAGTTACGCCAGAATGCTAGATTCCAACACCCTTATTCATTCAAGTTATTATGAAAATTGTTTGATGAAGAAGAAACGCTTGATGATAATCAATTACTTAAAAAGTTAAGCCAAGATGCTAGACCTTAACGGCCCTTATTTGTCCAAGTTGATATTAAATGTTTTAAGAAATGGAAGAGATGAATGAATGGCTATCCAAAATTGCAAGACTTGAGATGAATGAATGTGACCACGTTTGGCCCATCATATTCAATTAGTTTTAAAACTTCAGCGTACATGCCCTGTCGTACGTATATATAAGAGCATTGTATGTTACATAATTTGTTTAGATGAAGCTATAAATCAATGCAAAGAGATGGAAAAATGTGGAATCGTAGATGCACTATGCAAAAATGGTTTAGTAGAGTCTTCTATAACTTTACTTATGGCAATTAACGAAAAAGGAATCAAGCCAAACGTGGTCACATTCAAATTGATGAAATATGATGGTGAGAAAATGGTTATCTAAAGCTAACAAAAAGGAGAGAAAACCGAGTGATTTTGGATAGATCACAAGATGTTGAATATTATTTTTAACAAACTAATATATATATATATATAGATATATAAATATACGGATTTCTATTTTCAAAAATTCAATTTCTATTTTTAAAATGTTAATCAATTTTTTAACAATTGGAGAATTATATACATAAATTTTATTAATAAATTCCATTTCAACAAAAATAAATCCCTTTTTTACATCGAATTTTCTTTTTAAAAATAAATTACTATTTTTAATCAAATTTATTGTTATATCTATTAATAATTCCTCTTTTTTTAATACAATTACCTTTTAAAATTAAATTCTAATTTTTAATTCTATTTTAAATAAATTATGAATTATATATAAAAAATTTACTTTATTTAAAAATAGATATTCCTCAAATACCAGCCCCACATTTTATGAATTGGTGCAACATAATTTATTTAAATCTAGTACCAATGCGTTGGATAAGTACATGGTGAACTAGAAGGTCGAGAATGATTTAGAACATAATATAGACTAAACATAATTGAAAAGTATATGTCATCAGCAGAGTTACTTTTAAAAACAATCATCAATCACTGTAGAAGACGTTTGTTTAATTTGATAGTTAATGGTATATAATGAATGTGGAATTTCTTAATAAAAAGATGTCGACTGGTGACTTGAATCAATTATGGAGTTGAAAGAGGACACATCTGGGTTAATTCCTTTCTCTAAGTAATAAGCAACTTAATAAAAGACTCTACTAAAACATTTTTGCATAGTGGATCTACGGTTGCATTGTCAAAGTCAATCGCGACATCTTGAATTCTAGATAAACATCCATCGCTTCTTGAAACATTACACCTTTCGTGTACCTGTGAACAGTTGTAAAATAAGCCTGTGTATTTGGATATTTTGTTTGGCCCATCATATTCAATTAGTTTTAAAACTTCAGCGTACATGCCCTTTCGTAGGTATATATAAGAGCATTGTATGTTACATAATTTGTTTAGATGAAACTATAAATCAATGCAAAGAGATGGAAAGATGTGGAATCGTAGATGCACTATGCAAAAATGGTTTAGTAGAGTCTTCTATAACTTTACTTATGGCAATTAAAGAGAAAGGAATCAAGCCAAACGTGGTCACATTCAAATTGATGAAATATGATGGTGAGAAAATGGTTATCTAAAGCTAACAAAAAGGAGAGAAAACCGAGTGATTTTGGATAGATCACAAGATGTTGAATATTATTTTTAACAAACTAATATATATATATATATATATATATATATATATATATATAAATATACGAATTTCTATTTACAAAAATTCAATTTCTATTTTTAAAATTTTAATCAATTTTTTAACAATTGGAGAATTATATACATAAATTTTATTAATAAATTCCATTTCAACAAAAATAAATCCCTTTTTTACATCGAATTTTCTTTTTAAAAATAAATTACTATTTTTAATCAAATTTATTGTTATATCTATTAATAATTCCTCTTTTTTTAATACAATTACCTTTTAAAATTAAATTCTAATTTTTAATTCTATTTTAAATAAATTATGAATTATATATAAAAAATTTACTTTATTTAAAAATAGATATTCCTCAAATACCAGCCCCACATTTTATGAATTGGTGCAACATAATTTATTTAAATCTAGTAGCAATGCGTTGGATAAGTACATGGTGAACTAGAAGGTCGAGAATGATTTAGAACATAATATAGACTAAACATAGTTGAGAAGTATATGTCATCAGCAGAGTTACTTTTAAAAACAATCATCAATCACTGTAGAAGACGTTTGTTTAATTTAATAGTTAATGGTATATAATGAATGTGGAATTTCTTAATCAAAAGATGTCGACTGGTGACTTGAATCAATTATGGAGTTGAAAGAGGACACATCTGGGTTAATTCCTTTCTCTAAGTAATAAGCAGCTTAATAAAAGACTCTACTAAAACATTTTTGCATAGTGGATCTAAGGTTGCATTGTCAAAGTCAATCGCGACATCTTGAATTCTAGATAAACATCCATCGCTTCTTGAAACATTACACCTTTCGTGTACCTGTGAACAGTTGTAAAATAAGCCTGTGTATTTGGATATTTTGTTTGGCCCATCATATTCAATTAGTTTTAAAACTTCAGCGTACATGCCCTTTCGTACGTATATATAAGAGCATTGTATGTTACATAATTTGTTTAGATGAAGCTATAAATCAATGCAAAGAGATGGAAAGATGTGGAATCGTAGATGCACAATGCAAAAATGGTTTAGTAGAGTCTTCTATAACTTTACTTATGGCAATTAAAGAGAAAGGAATCAAGCCAAACGTGGTCACATTCAAATTGATGAAATATGATCGTGAGAAAATGGTTATCTAAAGCTAACAAAAAGGAGAGAAAACCGAGTGATTTTGGATAGATCACAAGATGTTGAATATTATTTTTAACAAACTAATATATATATATATATATATATATATATATATATATATATATATATATATATATATATAAATATACGAATTTCTATTTTCAAAAATTCAATTTCTATTTTTAAAATTTTAATCAATTTTTTAACAATTGGAGAATTATATACATAAATTTTACTAATAAATTCCATTTCAACAAAAATAAATCCCTTTTTTACATCGAATTTTCTTTTTAAAAATAAATTACTATTTTTAATCAAATTTATTGTTATATCTATTAATAATTCCTCTTTTTTTAATACAATTACCTTTTAAAATTAAATTCTAATTTTTAATTCTATTTTAAATAAATTATGAATTATATACAAAAAATTTACTTTATTTAAAAATAGATATTCCTCAAATACCAGCCCCACATTTTATGAATTGGTGCAACATAATTTATTTAAATCTAGTAGCAATGCATTGGATAAGTACATGGTGAACTAGAAGGTTGAGAATGATTTAGAACATAATATAGACTAAACATAATTGAAAAGTATATGTCATCAGCAGAGTTACTTTTAAAAACAATCATCAATCACTGTAGAAGACGTTTGTTTAATTTGATAGTTAATGGTATATAATGAATGTGGAATTTCTTAATTAAAAGATGTCGACTGGTGACTTGAATCAATTATGGAGTTGAAAGAGGACACATCTGGGTTAATTCCTTTCTCTAAGTAATAAGCAACTTAATAAAAGACTCTACTAAAACATTTTTGCATAGTGGATCTACGGTTGCATTGTCAAAGTCCATCGTGACATCTTGAATTCTAGATAAACATCCATCGCTTCTTGAAACATTACACCTTTCGTGTACCTGTGAACAGTTGTAAAATAAGCCTGTGTATTTGGATATTTTGTTTGGCCCATCATATTCAATTAGTTTTAAAACTTCAGCGTACATGCCCTTTCGTAGGTATATATAAGAGCATTGTATGTTACATAATTTGTTTAGATGAAGCTATAAATCAATGCAAAGAGATGGAAAGATGTGGAATCGTAGATGCACTATGCAAAAATGGTTTAGTAGAGTCTTCTATAACTTTACTTATGGCAATTAAAGAGAAAGGAATCAAGCCAAACGTGGTCACATTCAAATTGATGAAATATGATGGTGAGAAAATGGTTATCTAAAGCTAACAAAAAGGAGAGAAAACCGAGTGATTTTGGATAGATCACAAGATGTTGAATATTATTTTTAACAAACTAATATATATATATATATATATATATATATATATATATATATATATATATATATATATATATATATATATATATATATATATATATATATATATATATATATATACAAATTTCTATTTTCAAAAATTCAATTTCTATTTTTAAAATTTTAATGAATTTTTTAACAATTGGAGAATTATATACATAAATTTTATTAATAAATTCCATTTCAACAAAAATAAATCCCTTTTTTACATCGAATTTTCTTTTTAAAAATAAATTACTATTTTTAATCAAATTTATTGTTATATCTATTAATAATTCCTCTTTTTTAAGCCAAGATGCTAGACCTCAACGGCCTTTATTTGTCCAAGTTGATATTAAATGTTTTAAGAAATGGAAGAGATGAATGAATAGCTATCCAAAATTGCAAGACTTGAGACAAATCATTCAAGGGTTTTGGTAGAATGCTAGATTCTAACAATCCTCTTCTTTTGAGATTAATTGAGAAAATGTTTAATGGACAATGAACTCTTGATGATAATTAATTATTCAAAGAGTTACCCCAAGATGCTAGATCTTAACGGCCCTTATTTGTCTATTAAGAAGGCCCAGAAGACTATAGCGTCCCTGGAGGAGACGGTGAGGAAGCCTAAAAAGGAGGTCAAGGCTGCCAATGACGCGAGGAAGAAATCGGACGAGGAGGCTGTCAGGCTGAGATGAGAGAATGCGACTCTGGTCGCCGAAAAGAAGGCTGCCGAGGACCTGGTCGAGAAGATGAGGTCTGCGGCGGCCCCTGCTGAAGATGAGCCTGAGGGAGTGAGGGCTTTGAAGACTAGGGCCGAGCTGGTTGCTCGTCTTTTGCGGGCAGAGGATGTTGTTATTGCTATTGGGGAAGAGTCGTTCAACAACGCCGTGGCCCAACTCAGGCTAGTGAATCCAGAGGTCCAGATATCCACGGAGGGTACTAACTTCCTGGGCCATGTTGAGAATGGCAAGATAGTTGCTCCAGACTTCTTCAACATCGGTGATGAGCACGCTCGACTTTTGAACGAGGAGACCCAGCAGCATAAGCCTAACCTTGAGCAGTCTGAGCAGATGGAGGAGTGATACCTTTTTTTGTTTTGTTGTAATGTATCTGGCCTACGTGCCATATTTGATGTAATTTTATTACTGTTCGGTAGGGGGCTTGGCCCTTTTGTTTTGTAATATGCACAATCGTGGTCCTTGTGGCCACTTAATTATATGTATGTATCCGGCCATCGTGGCTGGCTTTGTATGTTGTATATTCGCGCATGGCTTTCTTCGATGATTATTTTCGCTAAGTGTTATGCCTTTTCTTGATACGCGTGTGTGCTCGTAATAGGGATGACTTTGATTTGTTTAATGTTTTCAGGGAATTCTCAACTTAGATGTGTTCAGCAGTGAGAGGGACTGGTCGAACGGCCTGGGGAATTTCTGGGCGTTATAGTGGAGCTCAGGTCGTGTTTGAGGCCTGAATTCGCGGCGTGAACCTCCCATCGCGAGCTGGGTCTTTTTCCTATCATGGTACTTTGATGACGGCGGGCTCGGTTGAGGAACTGCCCGTCGGGTAGAGACCCAGCTCGATCCTGAGCGGGGTCCTGCCTTGGCTGGTATGCGACGCTTGTACCTGGGCGCGCATCATAGTCGGCATGTTATATTCGTTGCATTTGATGAAGCAATCCGACAGTTAGGGCCTTAGCTATAGTATTGTTTTAGCTTTTCGGCGTTCCATGGTCGAGCAAGTTCTTCCCCGTTGAGGTGTTCTAGGTAGTATGCCCCATTCTCCGTCTTTGCTCGAACGCGTTAGGGTCCTTCACAGTTAGCGTCCAGTTTTCCTTCTCGAGAGTCCTTGTGGTTCCTTCTCAAGACAAGGCTGCCCACTTGGAATTCTCGTCGTATTACTTTGGCGTTATGCCTGATTGCAATTTTTTGCTTTAATGAGGCTACGCAGAGATCTGCTCTTGACCGGACCTCTTTGACGAGGTCGAGCTCCTCCCTTAGTGCCTCTTCGTTCATCTCCTCATCTAGGGGTGACTCAGTCCGCCTGGATGGTATGTGTATTTCGATGGGGATTACCGCCTCAGTCCCGTAGGCCAGGAGAAAAGGAGTTTCCCCGGTCGAAGAGTGTGGAGTTGGGCGGTATGCCCATAGGACGCTGTTGTCATACCCCAAATTTGTCCTACCTGTATAATTTTCATTTGTATATCCGTCCACTAACCATTATTCAAAAATCAAAAAATATATCCATTATATTTCAATTGTCCACTTCTTTCTTCTAATTCTCTTTCTACCATATCCAAAATCCATATCCACCTCGTAAATCATTTATATTTCTAAACCAATTTCTAACCCTTTATATATATATATATATATTTTATTTCCATTTTTGCCCATATTTCATAACCATTAACCAAAAATCCAAATTCTAAATTAAACCCATTTTTATTATCTTTTCCACTTTAATACCCACAATTAACTTTTTATTTTTATTTCAATTTAGTTTTTCAAGCATAACTTATAGATTTAATTTTATTAGAACTTTATGTTTTATTAGATCTTTAATTCATTTAGAACTTTATATTTAAAATTTAATTTAATTTAATTTTATAGCTTTATTTATTATTTATATATTTTATTATTTTTTATTACCATTTATTATTTCATGATTTTCTATTACTACCACCATTATTAGTATGTTATTATCATTTATATATATTATTATTTCTAATTATTATCATTTATTGTTATTATGGTCATTATTATTTATTTCATTATTATTATTATTATATTATATTTTTTATTTTGTTTATTCATTTATTTTTTATTACTATTATTATTATTTGTATTAGTATTATTATTATTATTATTTCATCATTTTACTATTCGTTATTTATTTATTTCATTGTTATCATTTTTTATTTCATTTTTATTATTTGTATCATTTTATTTTCGTTATTTTTAATTTTATTATTTTTAATATTTCATTTTTTTTATTACTCTTATCTTTTTACTATTTTACTTTTATTAATTTTACTATTTCTTTTTTTATTATTTTTATTATTTCATTTTCATTTTTATTATTTGTGTCATTTCATTATTAATATTATAGTTTATTATTATTATTATTATTATTATTATTATTATATTTTATTGTAATTATTTTTTTTAGTATTACTGTTATTATCTTATTATTATTATTATTATTTATTTTATTATTATTATTACTAATATTTCCAACCCAATATTGTATCCAATTTGAACCTTTGACCAAGGTCTGTGCAAAACTCCACACACACCACGCCTGCTACACGATATCAAGATAGCAACCACGCATAACCTGCACTCTGCAATACTGATGCAACAGACCTGCTCTTGAAAGTGAGACATCAACAACAATAAGACAAGAATGCAAACTTAGCAAAGAAGTTTGATAGGTTTTAAAGAGGGATTCAAAAATCATCAGAAGGGGGAGAGTAACAGCAACATAAGAAAATTTTCTCTCCAGAAACGAAAAAAGAAAAAAAACATAGCTGCTCCTTCAATTTTCTTCCTCCACCAACATTTTTCTAACGAACCACCATCCCTTCCACCACCATCAAACCTCCAACGTTTCTTCAAACCACAAATTACTCCCTACACAACCCTTCTTCTCCATTCAACCAAAAACAAGCCTTTGCGAGTCGTTCACCATTTTCGAACCCATAAAAACAACTGCAACCGCCACCCCTCGCGTGAATAATCGCCATTTCTCACTAAACTCTTCCATTACAATACAGCCGCCAAACCCTCTCTTCAACCCCAAATCGTAAACCTCCATTCAAACCTTCATCTTCAACCTTCCCACTTCACCTTAAATCATCTCCAAACGAAAACCCCTTTTCAAACCAAAAATTGAACCGGAAGAAGGAAAATAAGATGAGATGAAATAGAGTAATTCAGAAACCAAATCCACAAACTTGGAAATCGAAAGAGTAGAAGAGGGTGAACAGATCGAGAGAAAGGAAACCCAAATTGCGAGTACAAACCTGGCCGAGACGGAAGCGGAACGGGGAAAGGTTGGATTGATCTTGCTTTGACGTCGTTTTCACGTTCCTTTTCCCTGAAATCGTGTTCTTTTGGAGGACGATGAGGAACGTTACTTTTTGGAAATCTTTGACCCATTTTGATTTGCATCACCGTTTTTTCTCTTTTTTTTTCTTTTTTTATTTTTACTAATATTGTGTTTTCATTTTAAAAAAGTTTGTGATGCTACTTTTTTTGTTTTTTTGTTTTATCCGTGTGGAATGTGATGATGGGCTTAAAGCAGCCCACATGATTCACACGCTCTCATCTGACCTTCTTTTTATTTCCCATGTTTTCATACCCTATTTCTGGTTTCAACGCCCTTCCTTTAGTTTTTTTTTTCTCTTGTAATTAGTTGTTTTAAATGAGATTTCTAATTTTTTTTTAGAACTTGTTTAAGTTTTTAGCCAATCTTTGTCTTATTTCCATTGTTGACTTTCTTTTCGATTTTATATTTGGGCCAATGATATGACTCAATTCATAGTTTAATCAAACCGATTAAATTTTGATTTATTTGAGGCCTACCATTTTTTATTTCATTTTTATTTTGATTTATGTAATATTTATCATTTTAGTTCATTTATTTCAATTTATTTTGTATTTATCATTTTATTTATTTAGATTTTTTTATTTCATTTTTTAGTATTTTTGGTCAATGAAAACCAAAATATCAAGATTTATTCATTTTTAATTTTAAATCTTGATAAAGGTGAGAGCTTTATTATTTTTAGCATCATTTTTGATTTTTATTCCATTTTATGATTTTTATTCACTAATGTTTATTCACTATTTTATTCATTATTTATTCATTATTATTTTATTCATATTTGGTCAATGAAAATTAAATATCGATTGATTTATCAATTTCTCGATTAAATCTTGATAAAGACGAGACCTTTATTCTTTGTATTCATATTTTCGATTTAATTTCCTTTTTGTCATTTTATATTTTTTTATTTTCATTTGGGTTAATGAAGGTCAAAAATCCGATTATCAATTTACCGATTAAATCGCGATTAAGACGAGACCGATTTTATATCCATATTATATCTTGTCCATTTTATATTATATTATGGTTGTAAATATTATCATCATATTGTATCCATATTCATATTCATTTCATTCGTTCACCCTTAATCGAAAACAATTAACAACTATCGCAACCATAAAAAAAAACGAACATGAACGGACTGTGGTTATGATCATTTGCTTGACGACGCATATTCAAGGTTTAGTTTAGGACACTTTGCACACACACAGCTTTCTCTTGGGCTACCTTACAATGAGACCATTTATTTCTGTCAACACTTGTAATTTACATGTACCCCTCTCCCATTCCGATGTACGCACTTAATATTGTTTTGATTGTGGTTTGTTTACTAGGAGCACCCCTAGGGACTAGCATAGGCAACCCATTTTCAAACCAAAACCTCGATTCGTCGTCGAGACATTTTTCAAACAACCCATTTTCAAACCAAACCCTCGATTCGTCGTCGAGCCATTTTCAAATCAACCTCTAATCAACTCTTTTCAAACCAAACCCTCAATTCGTCGTCGAGTCATCTTCAAATCAAACTCTTTTTGCAAATAAACCCTTGATCCAATGTCAAGCGGATTTTCATAATCAAACTCCAAAAATAATTAACGATTATCGTAACGCTTTTAAGGTGAAAAATGGGGGTTCAAGTCTTTGATCTCCCTTCGATTATTTGGGTGCGAGTTCTCTTACTCGTGTGTGAGCAATTGACGCCTCTTCTTTTAATAAATCAAATCCTTTTCAAAATAACCAAGCGCATACAATAAACCCTTGATCCCACGTCAAGCGGATTTTCACAAATAAACCTTAAAACGACTAACAACTATCGAAACTCTTTCAAGGTGAAAAATGGGGGTTCAAATCTTTGATCTTCCTTCGATTGTTTGGGTGTGAGTTCTCTTACTCGTGTGTGAGCAATTGACGCCTCTTTTAAAACTCAACCACCTTAGATGAAAAAGAGAGAGAGCCAAATCTTTGACTCACTCTCCTGATTACTTGGGCCCGAGGAATCTTTCTTAAGTTCAAGTAATCGTCATCTATACCAACCCAACTCTACCTTTGTTTCGTGGGCGTACCACGAACTACGACTGCTCTGATTCTTTATTCTTGTCCGAGTAAAGATACGTAGGCACAAGATTGCGATGATTTTGGCGAGCACACTTTTTCTTTTTCCCCCCGTTTGTGTCACACTTTTTCTTTTTCCACCGTTGCGTCCCTACCTTTTTCTTTTTCCACCTTTTCCACACTACCATCTTTTTCCGTCAAACCCCGTAGTAGAACTACGATTGCTCTGATTCCTCATTCTCGTCCGAATGAGCATACGTAGGCCCGAGGTCGCGATGATCTTGCCGAGCACCCTATCCTAAAACCACCCCATTCCCCTTTGGTATCGTTTCCTTTTATCTTTACCTTTCCGCGTTTATTTTAGAGAAGAAAATAGATAAACTTAGCTAACGAGTATCGCGATTCGAATCAAGAGGTTCCCGTTGAGTACAACGGACGTGAGGGGGTGCGCGTACCTTCCCCTCACGTAACCGACTCCCGAACCCAGAATGTGGTTGCGATGACCATGTTCTTATCCTTTCCATTAAAGGTTTTCTCGATATTTTCCTTTCCCTCTTTTTGGGATAAATAAAGTTCGGTGGCGACTCTGTCGAACCGTTTTCCGCGCCTTTCGCGCGAGGGTCGTATTTTCGATGAATTTTCGAGGTGCGACAGCTGTGCAGCTCCTCGACCCAAGCTTTCTTCGTTTCATCTAGCCTTCGCTTGAGGCCTCGTAGGATTACTTAATTCGCTGCTTCGGCTTGCCCGTTAGTCTGGGGGTGCTCGACGGATGTGAAGTGTTGTTTCGTGCCCAGTTGAGCGACGAAATCTTAGAACTTCCCGTCTATGAAATGTGTCCCATTGTCTGTGACGATCGCTTGGGAAATGCCAAAGAGTGCAAGGATGTTTCAATTGTAGAAATGAAGTATGTTAAGGGATGTTATTTTGGCCAGAGCCTCCGCTTCTATCCACTTTGTGAAGCAATCAACGCCTACTATTAAGTACTTGTTCTGGTTTGATCCTACTATGAATGTCCCTAGGATGTCTAGAACCCACCAGGCAAATGGCCACTGGGAGGACATAACTTTGAGCTCATTAGGTAGAGCTCGGTGCATGTCCCCGTGCTATTGGCATTTGTCGCATTTCTTCACGTACTCTTTAGCATCATGCTGCATGGTTGACCAGTAGTACCCTGCTCGCAGGGCTTTCCGTAGGAGGGATCTTCCCCCGAGATGTTGGGCATTGATTCCTTCATGGATCTCACACAGGACGTGGGTGACCATCTCTTCCTCGACGCATTTGAGTAAAGGGATGGAGAACCCTCACCTGTAGAGTTTATCTTCGACTAGGACGTAGGAGCAGGCCCTGCACCTGACTGTGCTGGCTTCTTTGGGGTCGGACGAAAGTTCGTCCCTAGAGAGGTAGTTGTAAACGGGGGTCATCCAGCAGTTGCTGTCGCTGACGACCTGTACGTCGAGGGTCGGAGATGTCTTCTCGATACTGGGTCAAGGAAGTACCTCCTGGATGACAAACTTGTTTCCGCCCTTTTTCTTCGTGCTCACTACTTTAGACAATACGTCTGCCCTGACGTTATGTTCGCGGGGAACATGCTTTACCTCTACTGCAGTGAACTTCGTCATCTTTTCTTTGACCATGGCTAAGTACTCGAATAGGTTGTCGTTTTTGGCCTGGTATTCTCCTCGAACTTGAAGGGCCACGAGTTGTGAATCTGTGCAGATGACGACTTCCTCTGCCCCTAGATCGGCCAGGCGCAGGCCGACGAGGAAAGCCTCGTACTCATCCTGGTTATTAGACGTGGGGAAGGATAAGGTGAGTGATACCTAGACGATGATTCCCTTGCTATTTTCCAAGATGATACCTGCCCCTCTCCTTGCCGAGCTTGATGCTCTGTCTACGAAGATGGTCCACCTGCGTGCCCCACAGGTGGGGGAATCAGCGAATGCCATCTCTGCGACGAAGCCAGCCAAAGCCTGGGCTTTGAGGGCTTTTCTGCATTCATACTGAATGTCGAACTCGGTCAGCTCTAACAACCATTTGAGCATTCTGCCAGCCATATCTGGTCGCCCCAGCAGTTGCTTCACGGGTTGATCCGTCCAGACCACGATCGTGTGGTGTTATACCCCAAATTTTACCCCTTAGATGTCATAACATTTTGTACTTACATTTAGGGATCAATCATCTATGCATTATTGACTAACCACTTCACCTTGCTAGTTTGTTTCTTTTGTGAAAAATCAGGTTTACACCAGAAGGAGGCTAAGTCTCCTAAGCCAGGCTCTCACATGATTCAAGGTCTCCTAAGACATTCTCTGGCTCCATACAATCACCACAAGTGTTCACCAGTTTGGGATCTCAAGACATTGGATCAAATCAAGTTAACAAGAGACTACCAGACCAAAGTTGTGGAATTAGGGTTTTAACCTGAAGAATCACTAAAGAGGTTTGTCATGATCAGTGAAGGTTTGATTGGTTCATCAACCAATTGAACTTACCTACATTCAAGAGGTCTTATTCAACAAGAAACCAAGATCATCTGGCTTTCATCACTATCACAAAGAGTCACAAGTTCATCTGGCCCTTAAATTAGGGTTTTGTCAAGACAAGTTAGCCATTGCCTTTGATTTTGATCAAGACATTGTTTCCAAGCTTTGAGACATGGTTCCACATGTCCTTAAACATCCTTAAATGTCATCTTTGAACTTTGGAAGAGATCGAAGAAGCAAGATCCTTAAAGATCATCCAATGGGATTCCTGAGGAAATTAGGGTTTTGACTGACAAAGTCAAGCCTCTGATTTTAATGTTATTGACCCAAAATGAAGTATTCAAGTCACATTCTACCTTAACATGTTCAATCCTTGATTAAGATCATGGGAGACCACCATTTGAAAGATTTCTTGCAAGAAGGGCAAGGTTTTGTTCTTAAAATTTTCTAAGGAAGAATTCACTTCTTGTGCAAAATTGGAAAAGTCATAACTTCCAAACCACATATCCAAAATTTGTGATCCAAAGCTCAAATTGAAGCTCTTATCATGAACTTCAAAACATATTAGAGGACCATTTTCAAGTTAAGGCATGGTTTTTAAGTTACAAGGCTTGGAAGTTCAAAACACTTAAGGACTTGGTGAAATTTCACTACTTTTTGCCTTAAAAAACCATCTGACTTCATCTCCACTTTTCACCAAGATCCCTTGTGATTCATAACTTGGGTTGAACATGAAAGTTTTAGAGGACATTTGGGGCTTTCCAAAAGTACAAGAACTCCTCAATCCATTGAGTGAGTTGAGAGATTGAATTATTTGAAGTTTGGTGTCATTTTCTTGAATTTCAAGCTACCAACTTATGCATAATGATGCATTACACTTCTAATTACCAAATGCCTCACTATTCTGATGTTTAAACACAAGTTTAGCATGCTACAAACCTCTGCCACGATTTTTACAAAGGTGAGGCATTAAAATATTTAAGTATTATGCAAGTGGATCAAGTGGACATCCAAGGTGAGAGAAACTTTACACAAGGCATGACAACTTCTTTTTCTCATTGAAACTTGGAGCCTGAACCAATCTAATCAGCCCACATTGTAACAGAGCCTATGACCTTAGCTTTGAAGACTTTTGGTTCAGAAAAACCAGCTCACACGATGGAAGCTTCTCAAGATGGCAAACTTGGCATTTTTCCATTTCTGGCCATGCTTCAAACCCTCAGCCTTTCCTATAAATAGAGCCTTGTTCTACTCCCCTAGATACACTAGAATCACCCCACAAAGAGGCTGATTGCTCACTCTATCCTCTCATTTACTTGTTCTTGCAAATCTGCAACAACTCCCCAAACACTCATTTTACTCGTGCATTTTCTCTATAACTCCACAGATCTTCTCTAAACATTGAATAGAGAAGCTTTAAACACCTAAACACTAACTGTAACACACCCATCATCATCTGCCATTTTTGAACTCCAACTTGCATAAAGGATCGGGTTGCATTATTCAGACATATTCCAAAGCTTCTAAGCATCTGCATCTTCTCTCCAAGGTTCAACAAGGTTCCAGAAGGTGTTTCTTATCCATCATCAGTGCTGTAGAAGAATCCTTGGACTTTCTCCAAGAGGTAGGGTTTCTAGCTATGAAGCTCACATATTCATGCATGATATTGTTGCTGTTTGAATGTTAAAATGAAGTGTGTTGTTTGCTTTGTGATTCTGAATAAAAGCTTGCCATGTTTGTTTGAAAACTAGCATGATATAATAGGTTGGAACTTTATGTTGTTGCACTGTTGTGTGTTAATTTCTGAATCATATATTAGTTGTTAATGAAAACTGAGGGCCTAGTTGTGTTCCTGGGAGTTTTTACTCCAACTTTGATGTTTATTTCACTTGATTTGGTTGAGAAATGAGAGAGATTCGTGGGCTGGAAACCTTGGCCATGGCGGCATGTTAGGGTACGAGGGAGAGGAGAGTGAGAACGAAGAAGAAGAAGTGGCATGGCCCCCAGACTGTCCAACGTGGCGCTGAGGTGGCCGTTTGGGTGGGGTTTTAAAACAAAAACAATTGGAGTTGTATAATGTTTGGATGAGAGCGTAGCACCGCTGGTCCATGGAGGAGTGTGTATGTATTGGAAAGCCAAGGGTCTGGGGTTCGAATCCCCCTCGCCCCAGACCTTTTCCTTTTTATTTTTCCAACCTGAACCACTTGTTTTGATATTTTATTGTTTATTTGCCCTTTGATGTCACACTGCGCACGCAACCCAGTTGGTAAGGGTTTTGTGCACTGAGCCTCAGGATGGGGGTTCAACACCCATGGGATGCATTTCCATTATTTTTATCACTTGTTCTACTTGTATTTTTTTTATGGTTTATACCTTGATTTTAAACTTTCATAACTTGCTCATCTTTCACCCTTTTTGATCCATTCTTTTTGTAAAATGTTCCTTAACATGTCTATTTTATGATTATGGAAAGAAAATTGTGAAAATAATTATTTTTGAAACATTTTTTAATGTTGGAAGTGAAAGGCCTTTTTTAGTTTTTTTATAAGAACATCTTGGTTTCTCTTGGTTCCTTTGCCATGTTTACTTGTTTATATTGATCAAATGAGACCTAATGCATGTTGTCCAAACCTTGTATGATGTTATGACATTGTATGTTTTGTTTCACCTTATTTATTTGATGTGTAAATGTGTTTTTACATGAAAATTCTTTGAAATACCATGAGATCTCTTGTAACATGAGTTTGTTTGATCAAGTATGTGACATGTTTATGTCTTGAACTTTGAATGGCATGTTTTGAACCACCTTTAATGGTTAAATGTCTTAAGTTTGTCACTCTTGAATGCATGAACCCCAAGATGTTGTCACATTCTTTGGTTTACCCATACCACTTATGTTTGTTAAAACATTTTCACATGTTATCCCCATGAAGTGTTTTGGTTATCACTATACTTTTGTTTTCATCTTGTTTATGATGTTTGTTATCTTATAACTTTATTAAGTCTTTCCCAAGTGAGGCAAGCTCTTTAGCTTCTCCTCCTTAACCCTCATCATTCCCCTCCTTCCAAAGGAAAGACTCTCTATTGACTTTTAAGTCATAGATAGCTCATATACCATCTTGGCCTCCTTATAGCCATTCCCTATCCTCATAAGGATTCACCCTTGGCTTTCTTAAAGCCTCTTCTCTCTTTAACCACATTAGGTTCCCCTCTTGTGAGCACTATCCTCATAGTTGCTCACTTTTCTCTTTGGCCTCCTTAGAACCATCTTCCTCATGACTTAGGTTTCACCCAGAGTTCCTCAACTCTATGTGAGCATCATCCTTATGATGTTCCTTCCCCTGTGGCCTCCTTAGAGCCATTTACCTTCAAACTTAAAATTAAGTTAGAGTTCTTCAACTCTATGTGATTCTCATCATCATGAGTATTCACTTACCCTTACAACTTAGACTTAGAGAGTTTCTTAAACTCTATATGAGCTCATACTCATTCCCCTTGGAACTTTGGCCTTAGTCAATGGTTTCTCTCTCACCCTTAATTAGGTGAACTACGGTTGCTCTGATTCTTTAGTCAGGATACGTAGGCACAAGATGCGACTTCTTGGCGAGTAAACTTAGTGTATACCCCTAGGTCCTTACCTTTAGCATTTTAGGTCTTTACCTTAACCTCAACAGATTCCCTTAGCAAGCAAACATAACATAACACACAAACAAACAAGAGGCTCCTATAGAGTACTACATATACTTAGGGTGCTAATACCTTCCCTTAGTATAACCAACCCCCGAATCCCCGATCTCTTAGCTGTGTCTTCACATGGCGCAAAAGGATTTTCTTTTGATCTTTACCATTTCCTTTGGATAAATCAAAGCTCGGTGGTGAATTTCAATGTTTTGTGATGCAAGTTAATTAATAGCTTGTTATCCGATTCTCACCGTAACATGTGGTCCAGGAAGTAGTGCCTCAGTCTTCGCACAACGTTGATGAGGGCCAGCACTACCTTCTCTATCTGCTGATATCTCAGCTCTGGTCCCTGCAATGCTTTACTGGTTAAATATATGGGCTTCTGCCCGTTGGGCGTTTCACAGATGAGGGCGGCGCTGACGGCCTCGGTTGCCATGGAGAGATAGAGGTACAGAGTAGTGCCGTTATCTGGCCGAGAGAGGACTGGTGGTTCTGATAGTGCCTGTCTCAGGCGGAGGAGAGCCTGGTCGCATTCCTCCATTCATTCAAACGTTACTTCCTTGCAGAGGAGTTTGAAAAAGAGCAGGGCATGCTGGGCAGACTTGACCACGAAACGAGACAAAGAAGCGAGCATCCCGTTGAGGGATTAGATGGACTTCTTCGAGTTGGGCGTTGGGAATTCGGAAAATGCCCTGCACTTGTCGAGATTGGCCTCGATTCCTCATTCTATTAGATAGAAGCCGAGGAACTTGCCCGCCCGTACCCCGAACGTGCATTTCTCTGGGTTGAAACGCATCTGGTATTTCCTGGCTAATTCGAAGACTTTCCTCAAATGAGCCATGTGATCGATCTCCTCGTGGGATTTCACGATCATATCGTCCATGTAGACTTCGAGCATGTCGCCTATCTCTCCTCGGAAGACCTTGTTCATCATCCTCTGGAAGATCTCACCGGCGTTCTTCAGGCCGAAGGGCATTACATTGTAGTAATAATTGCTCGAATCGGTCATGAAGGCCGTGTATTTTTTATCACTTATCGCTATTGGTATTTGATTGTAGCCCGAATAGGCGTCCATGAATGATAATAGTTTAAAACCGGAAGAGTTATCAACAAGTTTATCAATATTGGGGAGGGGTAGGTATCTTTTGGGCATGCCTTATTAAAATTAGTATAATCAACACACATGCGCCACTTTCCATTAGATTTTTTCACGAGTACAATGTTGGATAGCCAAGTGGTGTACTTGGCTTCTGAGATAAATTTTGCCTCGAGGAGTCTTTTACAGCTTGTTCTGCAGCCTCTGTTTTCTCTGGAGACTGCTTCCTCCTACGTTGTTCTACTGCTTTGACGGCAGGTACAATCGTGAGCTGATGGTAGGCGACAACAGGGCCTAAGCCAGACATTTATGTGGCACTCCAGGCGAACAAATATGCGTTCTCTCGAAGGCAAGCTTTGAGTTATTTCCTCTCAACGTTGGGGAGGCCGGTCCCTATCTTTACTCCTCGCTGAGGATCGTCATCGAGAAGGACAAGCTTGAAGTCGCCATTCAGGATCGGGCGCGTCGGGTGGGAGTTGTCGCTGGTTAAGGCGGATGAGCTGCTCGGGCAAGCCCGGTCCTCCTTCTGGTTATCTTCGGAAAAGCGACTGTCGAGGTTGACGGAGTCGATGCATGGCAGTGGCTTGGCTTCCTCTGAGCTGCTGGGCAAGGCTGGATTGTTGGACGTCTTTGGCTTAGCAGCGATGGTGTTAAGTCCCTTGGTGGCCGCTTTGAAGCATTGCTGCGCAACTTCAATGTCCCCGTGTAATGTAACGACCATACCTTTCGAAGTGTAGTACTTCATTTTGAGATGGATGGTTGATGGCATAGCTACCAGCTCGGCCAAAGTTGGCCGCCCGAATATGAACTGGTAGAGAGACGGGCAGTCAATTACAAGGAACTAAACTTTAGTGGATCTGGATGTCTCCGCAGATCCAAAGGTCACGATCAACTTAACGTACCCCCAAGGTTTCATGACTGACCCATTGAAACCCTGCAGGTCAGAACCCACGTAGGGAGTGAGGTGTGACTCATCCAGCTGGAGAATTGAGAACAACTGTGAGTACATAATGTCGAGCGAGCTGCCTTGGTCGACTAAGATCCTGCGAACATCAAAATTTGCCATCTGGGCTCTAACGAGCAGTGGTATACTTGAGTTCAGGACCCCTCTGAGGAGTTCTTCCCGGTAGAAAGATTTGGGGATTGATCCCTTCTGGGCCTTGTCGAGCGTTGTCACTTTGTTGGAGCTCGTGCTGATCAGGTGCCTAAACTTTCTCTTCACGGAGCCCACAGTGACTTTGTTAAAGCCCCCTCCGAAGATGACCATTGTAGAGGGGAAAGTCTCCCATAGGCTATGGGCTGCGAAATATGCGGGAGTGCTGAGCTCGTCTGGAACATAGAAATCCTCCGGTCGTGATATACTCATGGCGACTTGGAGGTTGGTTTCTTCCGAGGAAGGCACCTCTTCCTCTACTTTATTTGACTCCTGGGCATCTTGCCGGGGAGCATCCTTCTTCTTTGTTAAATGCTTCAGGTGGTCGTCCCTGATCAGTATTTCTATGGCATCCTTCAAGTGGATGCAATCTTCAGTGGTGTGGTCGTGACTCTTATGGAAACGGCAGTATTTTAATTTATCAGTGTTGGGCTTGGCCGATACCTGCTTGGGGAACTGAACTCCCGCCTGTTTAAACTCTGAGTTAGCACATTCGGAGAGAATCTTTTCCCTGGATACAGTCAGGTGAGTGTAATCGTGGAACCGCCGTAGGGTCCCTTGTTGTCCAGGGACTCCCGGGGAAGATCTTCACGCCTTCTTTCCCCTCGACGGGATGTCGAGGGTTCGTCGCCTTTGGAGGGCCAGGAATTTTCCTGATGGCGTGAGGCCTGGGCGGAGCTAGCCACTTCCTTTTCCTCGTACTCGATCTACGTCTGCGCCTTGAGAAGGAAGGTGTCCAGGCTCCTTGGAGGGGCAAGAAAAACAACTTTAAAAAATTCTGAATGCGGGCGAAGTCCTCATTCGAGTAGAAATTTCTTCATGTCTTCGGTAGTGGGGACTTGCACAGCTTCTTTATTAAACCTCTCAATATATGCCGGTGAGGCTCATCCTTCCCTTGAATTATAGCCTCAAGGGAGGCTTCAGTCTTTGGATGGCGGCGTGACGCCGTAAAGTGCCTGGAAAACATCCTGCCCAGCTGCTTCCACGAGGTGATGGACTCATCGGGCAGTTGTTTATAACAGGTCATTGCCCCTTTCCGGAGCGTGGTCAGAAAGATAAGGCATTTGATGGTACCCCAGATGCCACGGTAGTCTAGCAGTGCATCGATGTTTTTGATGTGCTCATCTGGGTCAGTTGTCCCGTCATAAGTGCCTAAAGATGGGGGTTTCACCAAGCCTTTGGGGAGGCGTGTAGCCAGTATCTTCTGAGATATTGGGCTGTGGGGCTCATCGTCGCTGCTAGAACTGGTCTGGGAAGGGGAGCAGATGCTTCGCTCAGAGACATGGCGACAACTTCTACGGGGTGATGGTGTACGTGCCCGGCCTTTTGGTCTGACTGGGGGTGAACGTTGATCTCTTTGGGTTCTCTTATTTCCCGGGGAATGTTGGTTTCGCGGGGAAACGTGATCACGCTTCCGAAAGGCATGTGACTCTGGTTCTTGGCGTACCCGACGACCAACTTCCCGCCGGGGTTGTGGACTCTTGGATCGTCGTCGATCCTTCCTCGGCTGAGGGGATCTCGGACGGGCAAATTCCTCCAACGCCCCAATCCTCTCATTTTGTTGGAGGATCAAGAGGTTGGTTTTTTTATTGCTTCAAGGAGGGCCACCATGGACGGATCGCCGTTGGGTGGAGCTGGAACGGGCTGGAGGGCCAGCGAAGTCTGGTCGTCAACACGGTCAGTACGAGTAAGGGAGGGAGACGCGGTAGCTCCGTATCTCAAATGACGGGCATCTCCTTCAAGGAAGGATGTAGAACCGTCAGCATCAGTTTTGTTGACGGGGAGAAAAGAAGGATTGCGTGCATCTTGGACGTGATATTGGGAAACCATGATCGTAATCTTGGACAGAGAGTTTGTTTTGGTCTTTGAATCTGAGGTGGATGTTAAGACGAGGATAACAGTTTCCCACAGACGGCGCCACTGATCGTGAAGGCTGATCAGATCTTGTAATGGGCTAAGAAGAACGTCTGCGATGTTGGGTGCGTGAGATGAGGAGGGGGTGTACCTACAAGGTACTCCAATGCTAAAGTAGGAATTGGGAGAGAGAGAGAGAGAGAGAGAGGCAAGTACAAAAATATGAGTTTCTTAGGATGATTTTGAATACCTGACCCTCTCAAATGAGAGGGTTTTTATAATGCCCCCAGCGCGTGGCCAACGGTCCCTATTTTCGAGGCTGAATATCCGTTTCCTGAATAATAGGTAACTGCCAAAAACTAGCCGTTATGATGGGCAGAGATGCCCAAAATTAGGCGTTGCCACGGGCAAAGGCGTAGTTCTTGGCACAGGCGTCATGACTGTTCCTGGATGATGGAGTCGTGCGTAACGGGCAGGAATCCCGGGGAGGAGCAAATGACCTTGAGGTTCATCTGTCCATATGTGCCTGGTAGAGGGGCAGAAAGGTAAATGCTGCCCCGTACCTCCTATACTTAGGCAATTGGGCCGTTCTGGAAGCAGAAGTGGATTGGCCCATGCTTAGCCATTGGTCCAGTCCGAAAAAGTAGCTATTCAAGAATCCAACAATCTTGAAACCCTAAAAGTGGAAGATTTGGTTGGTTCGTTGGAGGAGCATGAGATGAGGATTATCGAAAGAAAGGGAGTTCAGGTTTTGATACAAGCACTGCAGGCTCAGTCATGGAAAAGGAATGGTGCTTCCAACAAATCCAAAGGAAAAGTCGACAAGACTCAAGGAAAGAAGTCTTGGTCAAACCCTCACAAGAATCAGGTCGAAGATAGAGCTTCTGAATCCTCGAAAAGAGGAGATGGAAACTAACAAAAGGATAAAGAAGATAAGAAAGGTATGCAATGTTATAACTGTGAAAAGTGGGGTCATTTGGCCAAACATTGTTGGTACAGGAAAGATAATGGATCGAAAAAAGGCACGGACGAAGGAGCGAACCTTGCACGCCAAGATTCAGATGATTCTGAAAGTGGTATGGTGGTTATGGCTGAAGTGGCAGATAACCATGTCGAATCCAAGATCTGGTTCCTCGGCTCAGACTGCTCAAATCACATTACTGGTTAAAAGGAGTGGTTGGCAGATTTTGACGAGTCGAAGAAGAGCAAGGTAAAACTTGCTGATAACAGTTCATTGCAAGCAGAAGGTACTGCAACATAGTTTTTCAACTGAGTAATGGAGCGAAAGCTATGATCAGAGATGTGTTCTATGTACCTGGAATGAAGTGCAACCTGTTAAGTGTTGGACAACTGGTCAAAAAAGGCTTCTCAGTTGTCATGAAAGATAGATTTTTGAAATTGTTCGACACCCAGAAAAATTTGGTCTTGAAATCTCCGTTGTCAAAGAACATGACGTTTAAGACCATGATCAGTTCGACTGAAGTACAATGTCTAAAAACTATTGTCGACCACAAGGATAGTTGGTTGTGGCATTTAAGGTTTGGACATTTGAACTTTCGATCACTCAATCAACTGATTACTCAAGATATGGTATCTGGTATTCCAAGTCTTGAGATGCATGACAAACTCTGTGACGATTGTTTAGCCGGAAAGCAATCCAGAAATTCTTTCGTTTCGACTTTCGACTATGCCAATGAGATCATCCTGCATACTCGAAGTTTTACATTCAGATGTATGTGGTCCGTTCGAAGAACATACCATTGGTGGAAATAGATATTTTGTTTCGTTTGTCGATGAGTTTAGTCGAAAGCTGTGGATCTATATGATCAAGAGAAAGGATGAAGTATTTGAAATCTTTAATAGATTCAAGATGCATGTCGAAAACCAGAGTGAGAAGAGGATCAAAGTTCTGCAAACCGATGAAGGAGGCGAATACACTTCGAAGATGTTTGAAAAATTCTGTGCAGAACATGGTGTTAATCATGAGGTAACTGCTCCTTATACTCCTCAACATAATGGAATTACTGAAAGAAGAAACATAACCATATTGGATATGGTGAGATGTATGCTCAAGCATAAGAATTTGTCAAAATCTTTATAGGGTGAAGCTCTTTCGACTGCAGTTTATATCCTAAACAGGTGCCCTACCAAGCAATTGAAGAACAAGGTTCCTGAAGAAGTGTGGAGAGGAAAACGACCATCAGTGAGTCATCTGAATGTGTTTAGCTCTATATGTTACAAGCATATTCCTGATGCAAGAAGAAGGAAGCTTGATGACAAGAGTGAACCTATGATTCTGGTAGGATATCATAAGACTGGTGCATACAAGCTATTCAATCTAATTAATGAGAAGATTGTGTTGAGTCGAGATATTGTGATTGATGAAAATTCTACTTGGGATTGGAATTATAGTAATTCAATTAACAAGCAATTGATGAGCTCTGATTTCGACGACGAAACTGATGAAGTCGAAGTTGAAGGAATTGCTGATAATCCAGTCGAAGTCGAAGTAGAAGTAGTTACTAATATTCCCGACATAAAGGTTGTGGCTAAAACAAGATGGATGAGCAAACTTCCATTCATAACCACAGTCAAAATTTTGGGTATTCCGATATTTAATCCTCTTGCACCCTGAATGTCCGAATATCTTCGCCATTCACACCTTTGGGTCCAAGAAGATTAAATAGGGGCATCTATCAGACCCCAAATTTTGACCACCAATATTTCCCATCATTGTGAGAATCATCACCACAATATGGATGTACCTTCATGCCTCATCAATCTCCTCAAAGATGGTTAAGCATTCACCACAATCAAGAATTAGGGTTTTGAGCCCTCTCAGAGCACTTAGACAAAGGATCAATCAAGAATTGACATGATCTTCATCTTATCCAACCTCTACAAACACCCATAAAGGATCAAGAGATCTCCCACATCAAGGATCAAGCACAGAAGTTGCCACATTTCAAGTGGTTTGAGCCTCTAAACACCCGATGTCACCAAATTAGGGTTTTCATCGACTGTGGCCCCCAAAGTGAAATTTTCATAGGGGATTGAGCCAAGGCTTCAAAATATGACTCAATATGTTCAAAATAACCCTAGGAGTCCCTTTGCAAAGTTAAATCACCCTCAGAGAATGCATTCCTCAAAAGTTGGGAATTAGGGTTTCTCTGCGACGAACCGCTTCGGAGAAAGTCAAAACATGACTTTTTTTGGCAAAAATGATCCTTATGACTCATATTCTCATAAAACATGATCTATAATGTCATTTGAACAAGAATTGATTAAGAAATCATGATAACTTGTAAAAGGGGTAATCTTGAAAAATTGAAAAATTTTCTAAGTTACTAAATTTGAATGGTTTTGGTGCCAACTTCCAAGGACCATAACTTTTGATCCAAGCAGCCATTTTGAGTGATCCAAAGCCTGATTTGTAGGTCTTCTTACATTCTACAAAAGCTTCAACTACCTTAAACTCCAATTATTCATAGATTTTTAGTTATGGATGGATCAAAGTGGTAAAAAAAATCAAAGATTAAACACTTAGTGAAAACTGCCTGAGTTTTCAGCCTTGAACATCAATGTTCAAGAGGATTTTTCAGTTGAATTCAAATAGTTTCAAGACAAACTATGATCACATATGGATTGTATCATGTTAGGGCTTTCTAAAAAGCACAAGAGCTTTCCATAACTCCATCTGAGCAAGGAGATATGATCCTCCAAAAATGGCACTTTCCAACTGTCATGTATAAGGTAGTTTTGTGCACTTTTGCTCGAGCTGGCCAAATTGTGTAACCTTAAGCCTTGTCACACTTCTGAAAACATGTAAGGATCTTATCCAAGCAAGTACATGTCATACCCCAAATTTTGACCACCAATATTTCCCATCATTGTGCAAACTGTTACCACAATATGGATGAACCATCATGCCCCATCAATCTCCTCAAAGGTGGTTGAGCATTCACCACAATCAAGAATTAGGGTTTTTGAGCCCTCCTAGAACATTTAGACAAAAGATCAATCAAGAAATGACATGATATTCAACTTGTCTAACCTCTTAAAACATCCACAAAGGATTAAGAGGACCCTCACATAAAAAATCAAGCACAACAGTTGCCACATTCCAAGTGGCTTGAGCCCCGAAACACCCGGTGTCGCCAAATTAGGGTTTTGGACGACCAAGACCTCCAGAGTAGATTTTCTCAAGAGGATGAGCCAAGAATTCAACATGTGACTCAATATGCTCAAAATAACCCTAAGGATACATTTGAAAAGTTAAATTACCCTCAGAGGATGCATTCCTTAAAAATAAAAAATTAGGGTTTTACGCGTCGAATCGCTCCGGAGCCAAAAGTCAAAACATGACTTTTTTGGCAAAATTGATCCTTATGAATCATATTTTCATAAAATATGACTTATAATGTCATTTGAACAAGAATTGATCAAGAAACCAAGATAACTTGTAAAAGGGGTAATCTTGAAAAATTGAACATTTTTCTAAGTTACTAAATTTGAATGATTTTGGTACCAACTTCCAAGGATCATAACTTGTGATCCAAGCAGCCATTTTGGGTGATCCAAAGCCTTATTTATAGGTCTTCCTACATTCTACAAAAGTTTCAACTACCTCAAACTCCAATTCTTCATGGATTTTAAGTTATGGAGTGATCAAAATGACAAAAATGAAGAAAATGACATTTTTTAACACTTAGTGAAAATCTGCCTAAGTTACCAGCCTTAGACACCAATGTTCATGAGGATTTTTCAATGGGATCCAAATAGTTTCAAGACCAACTATGATCACACATGTATTGTATCATATGAGGGCTTTCTAAAAAGCACAAGAGCCTCCCATAACTCAACCTGAGCAAGGAGATATGATCCCATCAAAATCACCATTTCCAACTGTCTTGTACAAGGCAGAATTTGGTATTTTGCTCGATTTGGCAAAATCAGACAAGTTCAAGCCTTGTCATCCATTTGGACACCTCAAAGGATGAAATCAAAGGGGAATGATCTGATCCACAAGCCTCCCATGTCCAAGAATCTACATGTATTTATGTCATCCTAAAAAGGCTAAAAAGCTCCAAGACTCCAATTTTGTTTCAATGCATTCAATGGATGCATCAAGGTGGCATGAACTGAGGCAAACTTAACTGAATGAGTCAAGCCTTATCTCTGAACCAAAAGACCATAGGCCTGTGCTCTAACCTCAAGTCAATGGCTAGAAGAGACTTGAGATTCCATTTGACGCACTATAAATAGAGCTCATTTATGATCAGTTTGAGTACACCAAAGCACCCGAACTGATGCTTTACTCAAAATCTCCTTTTCACTCCAATTTTTCCTTCTAACTCAAGTCACTATCGGGTTTTGAGATTGAGAGTGATTCCAACCAAACCAATGACACACACACACACACACACATCTCATAAACATCATGTATGAGTGATCCATAACACAAAATCACATCTTGAACATCAAATTCACAAAATCACCAGCCAATTGCTCAAGTTCTTGACAGAGTTGCAGTTGAGGTACCGCAACCAGTTCCAGCTCATTTCAATTCACTCCAAGCATTCAAACACACTCCTTGGCACCTAAGAAAGTTGTCCAGATCATTGGAACCTAGCTACAACACCTCCATCATCAAACTCGATCACCAGCTGCAATAGGTAAGTCTGAAGCCTTCAAACTCTATGATCCATGCATCATGAATGAATTTTTGAGTTACCATCTTGTTTATGCATGTATGTAGAGTAATAACCCTCAATCAATTGCTATGAATCCATCGTGTATGGAATTTCATTGTGTTCATGCTAAAATTAGGGTTCTTTAGGTTTTTTGTTGATTTCTTCCTCCATACTTAATATAAATGCAATTAAATTATATGGTGGTGATCCTTATTCAAAACCATTGAGAAATCATGGAGAAAAGTAAGAAAACCATTGAGGAATCATGGAGAAAAGTGAGAAAATGCAAATCTGCAGAAACAGGGCACGCGGGCAAGAACTTAGTGTTCTTGGCGCCCTTTTTCAAAATTTTAAATTTTTGAATATTTTGATATTTTTGTCAATTGATTCAAAAATTAATTTCTCTATGAATATTTGTGTTTTTGAATTGATTATTTTTCTCAAAATTCACAAAAATGTTTAAATATTTTATTTTACAAAAAAATCCAAATTATTATTTATTTAATATAGTTAGAATTTTTGTAATTAATTTCATTTTTATTGTTTTTAAACATTCTTAAATGAAATTCCCACTTTGATCTTTCAAAACCAATTAAATTTCAAGCTTTCATATGATTAAACATGATTTTTCAAAATATTTTTCAAAGTGTACAACTTGTTTTTGAATATATTTGGTATTTTATATCATTTTTTATTTAATTTCCTTTGAAAATTATATCTTTTAAATTCAAATTTTAGGGTTTCCTCTAAATTTTGATTTTTCAAACTTTTTAAATACACTTTGGGCCTCTAATAGAGTGTAAGACCCATCCCTTGTAAATAAAAATTCTTTAAGCCTCAGTCATTGTATAAGACCCATCTTTATTCTTTTTAAAAATTCACCGGGGCCTACCCTTGTGTTATAAGACCCATCTTTATTCTTTTTAAACACTTTGGGCCTCTAATAGAGTGTAAGACCCATCCCTTGTACATATAAACCTTTTTGGGCCTCAGTCATTGTATAAGTCCCACTGTGTTTTCAAAAACCGCGGCGCGATCGTCGCCTTTTAAACAAAATCAATTGGGCCTACCCTTGTGTTTTAAGTCCCATCTCTTTTCTTTTAAACAACTTTTAAGCCTCTAATAGAGTGTAAGACCCGACCCTTTTTGAAAACCAACCTTTTTTGGGCCTCAGTTATTGTATAAGTCCCGACACGTTTTCAGGAAATCTCGGCGCAATCGCCATTTCAAAACAATAATCATCTGGGCCTCTCCCTGAGTTGTAAGCCCCATTTCTTTTCTTTTTCAAACACTTTGGGCCTCTCCTTGAGTTGTAAGACCCATCCCTTTGTACAGAAAACCTTTTTGGGCCTCAGTCATTGTATAAGTCCCGATACAATTTTTAGATCAACGGTACGATTACTGTTTTTCATTTAGGCCTCTCCTTAAGTGTAAGCCCCAATCTTTTCAAAACTACTTTCCCCTTTCTATTTTGGTTCAAATTCATAGTTGTTCTCAAAACTTTCTTTAATTTCTTGAACAACTAACCATACAGCTGTTACAATGGAAGGTTGCTCACCTGTAAGTTTTAAACAGCTTTCTTTTACATACTTGCACACACACACACACACACAAACACACATATATATATATATATATATATATATATATATATATATATATATTTATTTGTGCTAGAAGCTTGCTCACCTGTAAGTCCTCCTACCCTCTTTTACATACAGTATATATTTCATCTGTATATATATGCCTGTATATACCTGTTTAGAGTTTTCCCCGGCAATTAGGTCTAGAACTAGATAAAGCCAGTGGTCACTCTTTCAACACAGTCAAAACTAGTTCCCCATAGGAATTTCCAGATACAGTCTTGCCTCCTCTTGGGCTTATACAATATGGAACAAAGAGAAAGGCATTATTCCCGGTGAAACTTTTCTCAGACTGTCACTATTAAAAAATTGTTAAAGAAATTCATTTCCCCAGAGAGGATTAATTCCCGGTGAAACCTCTCTTGAATTTCTTCAAACCCTAGAACTGTTCACAAAAGAAAATATTATTCCCGGTGAAACTTTTCATGAACTCTTCTTAAGTTTGGACCCACAGGCTTCCTAAAAGCATACCCGCCTCCTCTTGGGCTTTGTACAAGGACCCTCCGGCTTCTTAGAATTTCTCATGCCTTCTCTTGGGCTTAATACAAGGACCCTGAAGACCTCTTAAAGGAATAGGATAGAACTTAGTCATCCTTTCTTAGACCAGTCTTTCTAAAGAGTCAAACCTCAAACCAATTAAGGGTTCATTCTCCTCCCTTAAAGTACCAGCCTCCTCTTGGGCATCAATCAAAGATAAACTCTCCCATACTAGTAGACTTGGACATTCTAATCTCCTCTTGGATCTCAAAGACATTCTCAAGTTCCCTACAAACACAAGAAAAACCCTGGTCATGTAGCCAATCTCTAGTAGAGTTGAAACCCTCATAGGATCTAAAACTCAGTCTTTCATCCTAAATTTCCCCAGCTAGGGTCAGTCTATCATCAGGATAACACTATCCCAAATCAGAACCTCAAGGCATCTGATACCTCAACTCTTCTGTAAATCCTCAGCAAGAGTTTACCCCTCATTTTGGACCTGCCTCTGGATCTCAATAATCCTCAGCAGAAGACAGCCTCCTCTTAGGCTTTGTATAATGTTTTTCCTCAGCAGAGTTATCTTCTAAAAGCACTCTTTTGTTGAGTCAGTCATCCTTTCAGCCTCAATCTCAGGCTTTGTACAAGATACCCACATAAATATCTCTTTAGCTAGAGTCAAATAACTTTCAACCTCAATCTTGGGCTTTGTACAAGACATCATATAAAATCTCCCTAAGTAGAGTTAATTCTCTTTTCAACCTCCTCTTAGGCCTTGTATAATGATTTTTCCTCAGTAGAGTTAGCCTCAATCTTGGGCTTTGTACAAAACAAATCATACTCTCCAGCTGAGTCTATCCTATTTTAGCCTCAATCTTGGGCTTTGTACAAGACAGATAAAATCTCTCACCAGTAGAGTCAGTTTCCCCTTTCAGCCTCAATCTTGGGCTTTGTACAAGACACATACAAATATTCCCTAGTGGAATCAAAAATCTTTTTTAGCCTCAATCTTGGGATTTGTACAAGACAGACAAAATATTTCCCCGGAAAAGTCAACCTTTAGCCTCCTCTTAGGGTTTGTATAATGATATCCCCAAAAGAGTCAACTCTCTTTTAGCCTCAATCTTGGGCTTTGTACAAGACAGATAAACACTCTCTTGTTGAGTCAGTATTTTCTAGCCTCCTCTTAGGCTTTGTATAAGGACTTCCCCAGTGGAGTCAATCAATCTCTTAGCTTCAACCTTGGGCTTTGATCAAGGCACACAAAAAACCAAAATCCCCTTGGAGGAAATCAAAATCTCTCTGTAGGAAGACATTTCTCTGTATTATCACTCATCAAAACATATAAATCAAACAAACCCTAATCCCAGATAACTGCTGTAAGTGGCACACTTGTTGATTCAAAAATCTAAGCTGTCGTCCATCTCTTATCCTGGTAAAAACCTCTCTTTCATCTAATTGCTATAAGTGGCACGCCTCTGGATTATTTACATCCACGCCACTGCCCCTCTCTTAGCATGAAAGACTCTTAAGGAAAAATGGCATTGCTCAACACTGAGTTAAAGTTTTCTCCTTCATGATAAATCCCCTATAAAGGAAATTATGGCATTGCTGGATTCTCATATCCCAGTTAAAGTAATTCTCCTTTATAATCAGTCACCCAACAGTTGTGATAAATAGATGAGATGTTTCCCTTTAGAGATGACAAATTCTCTCACAGTCAAACTTTTAGCTTCAATCTTGGGCTTTGAACTAGACACAAATAACCTTTAGCTTCAATCTTAGGCTTTGAACAAGACACCAAACATCTTTTCCTTCCATAGAATAAGAGGAACTACGATTGCTCTAATTTCCCCGTTTTCTTTTAACGGGAATACGTAGGCATAAGATTACGAAATCTTAGCGAGCATACCAATAAAAAAACTTTAGGTCCAATACCTTCACTCATAAAAAACATCGAAAAACCTGAAATCAACAAACTCTCTCTCTCAAACCCTCCTATAGCGCGGTTTTTGTGGTTTCGAGTCACTATCGCTTTGGTACTACAGTTCGATTCATTTTTTTATCATATTGAGTTGATTATGGAAGAGAAATAGATGTCTCCAATTAACCCTGCTTGCATACTAAGTTTAAACAGCCGACTGTTGGTTTACAGATGCTATCAAAATAGGGGGGGTCCTTCTTTTGGGTTATGTGCTTAAGAACGGAGTGTCTTGACTGTACATGAGGCTTTTGGTTAGGATATTAGACTTCATTTTCTTTGATTGATGTATGAAGGTACTGGACTTGGAGTGTTTTGATTAGTATGCTTGCTAAGATTTCGCAATTTTATGCCTACGTATTCCCGTTTAATGAGACAGGGAAATCAGAGCGATCATAGTTCCTCCTATTCTATGGGAGGAAAGAGATGTTTTGGTGTCTTGTTTAAAGCCCAAGATTGAAGTTAAAGGTGATTTGTATCTTGTTCAAAGCCCAAGATATGAGGATGAAAGGTCCTTGAGAGAGAATTTGTCATCTCTAAAGAGGAATTGTTGATGTTTGTGTGCTGTGAGCAAAGCACTAATTTGATGCTAAAAGGTTGATTGACTCAACCGGGAATTTCTTTATACAAAGCCTAAGAGGAGGCTAAAAGGTTGACTTTTCTGGGGAAAATGTTCTTTCTGTCTTGTACAAAGCCCAAGATTGAGGCTAAAAGGGTTAACTCAACAAGAGAGTGTTTTTATATGTCTTGTACAAAGCCCAAGACGGAGTCTAAAAAGGTTTGACTCAATAAGAGAGTACTTTTATATGTCTTGTACAAAGCCCAAGACGGAGGCTAAAGAAGTTGATTGACTCAACAAGAGAGTCTTTTATACTCAACAAGAGAGTGCTTTTATATGTCTTGTACAAAGCCCAAGACCGAGGCTAAAAGAGTGATTGACTCAACGAGAGAGTCTTTTATACTCAACAAGAGAGTGATTTACTGTCTTGTACGAAGCCCAAGATGGAGGCTAAAAGGAGATTGACTCACCAAGAGAGTCTAAAAAGGTTAACTCCATTGAAGAGAATCATTCTATAAAGCCCAAGAGGAGGCTATCTTACTGCTGAGGATTATTGAGATCCTTAGGCAGGTCCAAGTAGAGAACTCTCATGAGAGAGACTAGGTTTCTGCTGGAGATTGATCCAGATTGATCGGGGTTTCTTCCTATGTTTAGAAGGAACTTGAGAATTTCTTTGAGACTCAAGGGGCTTAGACTATCCAAGTCTAGAGTTTCATCTTTTGTACTATGCCCAAGAGGAGGCACGGGCATTAAGGGATGAGAATCAACCCTAGAATGGTCGGAGTTTTGACACTCGAAACACTGCTCTATCAAAGGATGACTAAGTTCTGTTTTATACCTTTAAGAGGTCGTCAGGGTCCTTGTATTAAGCCCAAGAGAATGCATGATAACTTCTAAGAAGCCGAAGGGTCCTTGTACAAAGCCCAAGAGGAGGCGGGGATGCTTTTAGGAAGCCTGTGGGTCCCAAACCAAGAAAATTTCAAGAAATACAATTTGTTAGTTCTTGGATTGGCTAGAATTTTGGTAAAACAAAATTTGTTCAATGTTGATGTCAAGGTGGTGATGTTTCAACATTGAGTCTTAACACTGGGCTGTGTTAAGTAGTGAAGCTGTTCAATGTTTGATGTCATATGGGTGATGTCACAACATTGAGTCTTAACACTGGGCTGTGTTAAGTGTGAAGTTGGATATATGATGTCACATGGGATGTTGTGACATTAGATCTGCAAAATTAATAACATCAGGTTTTGTGATGTTGTTAGGGTTTGCGTGTTAGCTGGAATTGTGGAGAGCTGTTAGTCTCATTGGATGAGAATATCTTGGGATAGATATTTTCTGTTGCAAAGAGATTTGATGCAGATTTGTAGGAGATTTAAAAGGTTGAAGATTTGAAAAGATTTTAGGAGAAAATCTGTTTTGAATATTCAGTTTTAAATAACAAATCAGGTCAGATATTGTAGCAGGTCCAAGTCCAATTGAAAGAGCTATATAAAGCGCATCAGTACTGAAGGAAAAGCAACGAAGAAAGTTAGCTAAAGACTGAGTGTCGTTTGTGTCTTCGTGTATGTTTTGTAAACCATTCGAGTGTGAATTGGTATTGTCGTTTTGGGTTGTTCTTGATCAAAGCTGTGAAGCAGAATCAAGTAGTGCTATTTAAAGTGTGTGATCTTTGAAATCACTGAAGTGTTTTAGGGATTTAGTAGTGTTCTCATATCTAAGTGGTTTCTTAGGTAGAAAGTCACTACTAGGAATTAAGATTAGGAGATTGTCAACTGGGTTGTTGAGTCTGTAATTTAATTCTACAAGTAGTGAATTTCATCCCTGGCTTGGTAGCCCCCAGACGTAGGTAGTTAGACCGAACTGGGTGAACAATTTGGTGTGTTATTCTGTTGTTTATTTTGTCCATTGTGCAGAGTGTGTTGTTGTGACATCGCACCTTAACATCACATATCTGATACCAGAATTTCAATTGGTATCAGAGCAGGCATCCTGTCTGTCTCTGGGTGAGATCTAGGGAAGTTACTTTCTGGTGTAAAGATGGACAAAGAGGTTGGAGGATTTGTCAACAGACCCCCTATTTTGGATGGATCCAATTATGACTATTGGAAGCCAAGGATGACTACTTTCTTAAAATCCTTGGACAGCAGGGCATGGAAGGCCATTATTAAAGAATGGAAAGCACCTGTTGTGTTTGAAAAAGATGATGCTGGGAAAGATAAAGAGGGCAGCTCAAAGCCGAAGCCTGGAGAAGAATGGACCAAGGAAGAAGATGAGCTTGCCCTTGGTAATTCCAAAGCTCTAAGTGCAATTTTCAATGGAGTGGATAAGAATATATTCAGGTTGATAAATACCTGTGAAGTTGCTAAGGAAGCGTGGGATATTTTGAAGGCTACTCATGAAGGTACGTCTAGAGTTAAGATGTCAAGACTTCAGCTTCTAACATCTAAGTTTGAAAGCCTGAAGATGAAGGAAGATGAGACTATTCATGACTTCCACATGAGTGTTCTTGAGCTGGCCAATGCATCTAGTGCTCTTGGAGAGAAAATGTTAGAAGAAAAGCTTGTAAGGAAGATTCTTAGGTCACTTCCTAAGAGGTACAAGATGAAGGTGACTGCAATTGAAGAAGCTCAAGACATCAGCAAGATGAGGGTTGATGAGCTCATTGGATCTCTTCAAACTTTTGAGCTTGGTTTGAATGAGGAAGAACCAGAAAAGAAGCCTAAGAGTACAGCCTTGGTTTCAAATGGTCAAGAAGAGAAAGGGAATAGTTCTAAATCCCAGGAGGATCTATCTCAGGCCATTGTTATGTTGGGAAGGCAGTTCAACAAGGTGTTCAAAAGAATGAACAAGAACTTCAAGCCTAATGACAAGAACATCGTTTCTGACATCAGCAAGGAGAAGGATGAGGAGAAGACTGCTCAAGACAAGGGTATTCAGTGCTTTGAGTGCGAAGGTCATGGACATGTCAAGAAAGAATGTCCCACATTCTTGAAGAAGCAGAAGAAGGGCATGTCAGTTTCCTGGTCTGACTCTGATAGTGAAAGTGAAGGTGAGTCAGCAAAGCATGTTAGAGCTTTGACAGGAACTGTTGTTTCTGATGATGATTCTAGTGATGGGGAAATAACTTTTGAGGAGTTAGCTTCTACTTATCAAGAGCTTTGTCTGAAGAGTGCTGAAATCTGTCAAGAAAACAAGAGTCAAAAGAAACAGATTGCTCAGCTTGAGACTGCTAAAGCTGATTTGGAAAATGAAGTCTCACTGGTCAAAGCTCATCTTGATCATATGAATAAATTTGTTAGGATGCTGAACAATGGTACAGACACTCTTGATAAGATTCTGTAGTTAGAGAAAGCTGTTGGTGATAAGTCAGGTATAGGATTTGTGGCTGAGAAAAAGGTTTCTGCGAAAGGAAGCACTTCAGGAACAAAGAAGGAGGTGTCCCAACCAATGTCTCAACATCAAACAAAGAGACAGGATCCTACACCTGGGAAGGGTGCTCATTCACAGCCTTAGAATGTTGGGAAGAAGAATGGTTCTCATCAGAGGAAGATGCAGCCCCAAGGAGCTAGTCAGTATATGCCTCCCCAATATCACAAGAGCATGCAAGCTGCCAAGTTCAAACAGAACATGTCTCATCAGATGTATCAACATCAGGGAAACTGGTATGGATATGGATATGAATACAACAATGTTGTGCCTCACTACTATGGAAGAAGGAAGCCTCATCACCGTAGGAGACATCATCCTCAGTACAGGAGAAGACAACCGCACCATAGAAGACAAGCCAACTATGGTAGAAGGAGACATCATTACGGGTGGCAGCACCAATAGTATCATCATCAAAGTGGCAGAAGGTTTAACCACTTCAGAGATGACAGAGTCAGATGCTTCTATTGTGGCAGGTTTGGACATATGCAGTCCTCTTGCTTCAAGCTTCATGGTTATCCAAATTCTGCTCCTCAACCCAGACAGAAGGAAGTCAGGCCCAAGGTTGTGAAACAGTGGGCCTCTAAAGCTCAGGTCACGTGTCTATTGGCTCATACCTCAGATGGACATTTTGCCATGGATGCATGGTACTTTTGACAGTGGATGTTCAAAGGACATGACTGGATCCAAGGAGCATTTGGTGGAGTTAAATCCTTGCCATGCAAATAAGGTTGTGTTTGGCAATGGAGAAAAAGGTGTAGTAAAAGGAGTTGGAAGAGTGAAGAATCATGATGGTCTTACTCTTGATAGTGTGATTCTTGTCCAAGGTTTGAATGCTAATTTGATTAGCATAAGTCAGCTATGTGATGAAGGGCACAAAGTCAGTTATTCCAAGGATGAGTGTCCGGTGACAAATGAGAAGGATGAAGTGGTCATGAAAGGAGTCAGATCCAGAGATAATTGTTATCTATGGATACCTATAGAAGTCAGCTCAACTGTTGATGTTAAGACTGATGTTTTAACTTTAGACTGTGACATCAAGTGTGAAGAGATGCAGAAAGGTCAATCAGAGTTAATGAGTTCTGATGTGAATTCTTTTAAAAATTTAAAAGGAAAGTTTTTATGGAGGGAGAAAATCAGTGATTGGTCATTAAGAGGTACTCAAAATCAGGCGCCTTACCATATTGATTATATAACAAGATTCATCAAAGCCTTCTCTTCTCGACTGTTCATCTCCCTTAATCTCAACAGAATAAAAAATTCTTCTCTAAACCTAGTCTGTTACAAAGGAACGATGTCTTCCCCATCCAAGAACTCTGATTCTCAAAGACCTGCTCATGAACGAACTAGGGTTTCATCAGAAAAAGAATATGTTGACAAAGAACACATTCCTATGGCACTCCCAGATTCAGGTAACTCTAAACCTTCAACCAAGTTGAATAAAATTGAAACTAGGTCATCATCCTCTCAAGCTGTTGAGGAGAAGTATGATGTGGATATGCATTTGGAGCAGATTGCCACCAAAATTCTTGATAAAGGAATACGTGTGAAAGGGATTTCTGTCCCTTTAAGGCAAATGATTGCTGAACAGGTGGGCTCTCAAAGTGAGAACACCAATCTTCATAGACTGGCATTGTCTGTGATTCAAGATGTTGAAGGTGGTAGTAAAGAAGAAGATCCTAAAGATACTGATGTCATCCCTGATGTCAGAACATCTTCCCCTAGGGTTGAAAGTCACAATTATAAAGGGAAGGATCAGGTTGAGGCTATAGATGTTGAGGACTCATCTGATAGTGATATCATTGGTAATGCGATAGCAAGAAGGAGGGAGGATAGGAAAGGGAAAGGTGTGGAGTCACATCCTAATGAAAATATGGTCAAGGATAAGAAAAGGACTTCAGTTGCAGGCTCTCCCAAGTCATGGAGCAAAGTTGGCATTCCTGGCAAAAAGAGGAGAATCAGGGAAGAATCAGATTCAGAGTTTGATGTTCATGACATCAACTCTGTGAGGAACAGAACTGCTGATCAAGTTCCTGATGACATCTCATTTCACTGTGCCAGTAGCGCATCCTTGTGGAATTGTGTGAGCCAAAGAAGGATAGCTCTGGAAAGGGAGCTAGGTACAGGTGATTTAGAGTCTACTAAAATTATAGATCTAATTAAGTTTGCTGGTCTCATAAGGACTGTATCAGGATTGACTAGTTGCTATGATAGACTGGTCAGAGAATTTATAGTGAATATCCCCGAGTCTATTAATGACAGCAAAAGCCTAACTTTCAGAAGAGTTACTGTTAGGGGTAAGTGTGTCTGGTTCTCTCCTAAGGTGATTAATGCCTACTTAGGAAGAAGTGAGGAAGATTGTGGAGAATTAGAAGTTTCTAATAATGTTATCTGCAAAGAAATCACAGCTCGTCAGGTAGAAGTTTGGCCCTCAAATGGAAAGTTGGCAACAAGTTTATTAAGTGTGAAATATGCTATTCTTCATAGAATAGGTGCTGTTAACTGGATTCCTACAAACCACAAGACCTCTGTTTCTGCTGGTTTGGGCAAATTAGTTTATGCCATTGGAACAAAAAGATTGATTGACTATGGCTCTTACATTTATAATCAGACTATCAAGTATGCTGCAACAAGAGCTGTGAAATTGCCTATTGCATTTCCATCCCTCATTTGTGGGATAATTATGTCTCAGCAGCCTGGGATTCTTCACCAGTATGATAGTGTTTGTAGAAGGAAGCCTGACTTTTCTTTTCATCAGAAGTTGTTTGAAGGAAAACATGTTGCTGATCATGTCAAGACATCTGCCTCAACATCTACTCATCATACTCATGTCAAGACTGATATGATTTCTTAACTGGAGGAAGCCTGTAAAGAATTAGATGAAGTTATCAGAGTAAGCACTGAAAGAAAGGAGAAGTTTAAAAGATTACTTATGACTCTGAAGATGATAGAAAAAGAAAGTGAGGAAGAAGTTGCTGATAAGAAAGCTGAGTTTGATGATGACAGCTCAAAAGAAGATGAAGAAGATGATTAGTTAGTAGTTTTAGTTTTGTTTCTGTTGTTTTTGCTTCTGCACTGTTGTGCATGGTTTGTATCATGAATATTGTGCTGTATATGCACCCTTTATGTTTTTGTTCTATGATTTGTTATGTCTGGTAAGGCTAACAATGAGAGCTAGGTTAGTATTAACTGGTGTAAGTAGGGCTTCTGATTGAAGGTTGTCAAATTGTGGCTAAAAAGGGGGAGAAATAGCCAAGAGAGCCAAGAGTATCAAGGAGTACAAATGTCATATGCTGCTAAAGTGATTGAAGTGAAGATTTGAAAATGCAGATATTGAGGGGGAGTTAGTGCTGGTCTGTTTGAACATCTGGTATGCTGGTTCTTGTTTTGAGGGGGAGCACCATTTTGGTTGTTGCCAAGTTGCTGTTGAAGATGGTGTTGCAGCAGAGTTTTGTGTGAAGTCTTTATTGAAGATGCTGCTGCGTGGAGTTTCAAAAACTTTTGAAGTGTATACCGCTGCTGAAGTCTCTGAAGATGCAGAGATTGTTTTAGCCAAAATTAGCCAAAGGGGGAGATTGTTAGTTCTTGTATTGGCTAGAATTTTGGTAAAACAAAAGTTGTTCAATGTTGATGTCAAGGTGGTGATGTTTCAACATTGAGTCTTAACACTGGGCTGTGTTAAGTAGTGAAGTTGTTCAATGTTTGATGTCATATGGGTGATGTCACAACATTGAGTCTTAACACTGGGCTATGTTAAGTGTGAAGTTGGATGTATGATGTCACATGCGATGTTGTGACATTAGATCTGCAGAATTAATAACATCAGGTTTTGTGATGTTGTTAGGGTTTGCGTGTTAGCTGGAATTGTGGAGAGCTGTTAGTCTCATTGGATGAGAATATCTTGGGATAGATATTTTCTGTTGCAAAGAGATTTGATGCAGATTTGTAGGAGATTTAAAAGGTTGAAGATTTGAAAAGATTTTAGGAGAAAATCTGTTTTGAATATTCAGTTTTAAATAACAAATCAGGTCAGATATTGTAGCAGGTCCAAGTCCAATTGAAAGAGCTATATAAAGCGCATCAGTACTGAAGGAAAAGCAACGAAGAAAGTTAGCTAAAGACTGAGTGTCGTTTGTGTCTTCGTGTATGTTTTGTAAACCATTCGAGTGTGAATTGGTATTGTCGTTTTGGGTTGTTCTTGATCAAAGCTGTGAAGCAGAATCAAGTAGTGCTATTTAAAGTGTGTGATCTTTGAAATCACTGAAGTGTTTTAGGGATTTAGTAGTGTTCTCATATCTAAGTGGTTTCTTAGGTAGAAAGTCACTACTAGGAATTAAGATTAGGAGATTGTCAACTGGGTTGTTGAGTCTGTAATTTAATTCTACAAGTAGTGAATTTCATCCCTGGCTTGGTAGCCCCCAGACGTAGGTAGTTAGACCAAACTGGGTGAACAATTTGGTGTGTTATTCTGTTGTTTATTTTGTCCATTGTGCAGAGTGTGTTGTTGTGACATCGCACCTTAACATCACACATCTGATACCAGAATTTCAATTGGTATCAGAGCAGGCATCCTGTCTGTCTCTGGGTGAGATCTAGGGAAGTTACTTTCTGGTGTAAAGATGGACAAAGAGGTTGGAGGATTTGTCAACAGACCCCCTATTTTGGATGGATCCAATTATGACTATTGGAAGCCAAGGATGACTACTTTCTTAAAATCCTTGGACAGCAGGGCATGGAAGGCCATTATTAAAGAATGGAAAGCACCTGTTGTGTTTGAAAAAGATGATGCTGGGAAAGATAAAGAGGGCAGCTCAAAGCCAAAGCCTGGAGAAGAATGGACCAAGGAAGAAGATGAGCTTGCCCTTGGTAATTCCAAAGCTCTAAGTGCAATTTTCAATGGAGTGGATAAGAATATATTCAGGTTGATAAATACCTGTGAAGTTGCTAAGGAAGCGTGGGGTATTTTGAAGGCTACTCATGAAGGTACGTCTAGAGTTAAGATGTCAAGACTTCAGCTTCTAACATCTAAGTTTGAAAGCCTGAAGATGAAGGAAGATGAGACTATTCATGACTTCCACATGAGTGTTCTTGAGCTGGCCAATGCATCTAGTGCTCTTGGAGAGAAAATGTTAGAAGAAAAGCTTGTAAGGAAGATTCTTAGGTCACTTCCTAAGAGGTACAAGATGAAGGTGACTGCAATTGAAGAAGCTCAAGACATCAGCAAGATGAGGGTTGATGAGCTCATTGGATCTCTTCAAACTTTTGAGCTTGGTTTGAATGAGGAAGAACCAGAAAAGAAGCCTAAGAGTACAGCCTTGGTTTCAAATGGTCAAGAAGAGAAAGGGAATAGTTCTAAATCCCAGGAGGATCTATCTCAGGCCATTGTTATGTTGGGAAGGCAGTTCAACAAGGTGTTCAAAAGAATGAACAAGAACTTCAAGCCTAATGACAAGAACATCGTTTCTGACATCAGCAAGGAGAAGGATGAGGAGAAGACTGCTCAAGACAAGGGTATTCAGTGCTTTGAGTGCGAAGGTCATGGACATGTCAAGAAAGAATGTCCCACATTCTTGAAGAAGCAGAAGAAGGGCATGTCAGTTTCCTGGTCTGACTCTGATAGTGAAAGTGAAGGTGAGTCAGCAAAGCATGTTAGAGCTTTGACAGGAACTGTTGTTTCTGATGATGATTCTAGTGATGGGGAAATAACTTTTGAGGAGTTAGCTTCTACTTATCAAGAGCTTTGTCTGAAGAGTGCTGAAATCTGTCAAGAAAACAAGAGTCAAAAGAAACAGATTGCTCAGCTTGAGACTGCTAAAGCTGATTTGGAAAATGAAGTCTCACTGGTCAAAGCTCATCTTGATCATATGAATAAATTTGTTAGGATGCTGAACAATGGTACAGACACTCTTGATAAGATTCTGTAGTTAGAGAAAGCTGTTGGTGATAAGTCAGGTATAGGATTTGTGGCTGAGAAAAAGGTTTCTGCGAAAGGAAGCACTTCAGGAACAAAGAAGGAGGTGTCCCAACCAATGTCTCAACATCAAACAAAGAGACAGGATCCTACACCTGGGAAGGGTGCTCATTCACAGCCTTAGAATGTTGGGAAGAAGAATGGTTCTCATCAGAGGAAGATGCAGCCCCAAGGAGCTAGTCAGTATATGCCTCCCCAATATCACAAGAGCATGCAAGCTGCCAAGTTCAAACAGAACATGTCTCATCAGATGTATCAACATCAGGGAAACTGGTATGGATATGGATATGAATACAACAATGTTGTGCCTCACTACTATGGAAGAAGGAAGCCTCATCACCGTAGGAGACAGCATCCTCAGTACAGGAGAAGACAACCGCACCATAGAAGACAGGCCAACTATGGTAGAAGGAGACATCATTACGGGTGGCAGCACCAATAGTATCATCATCAAAGTGGCAGAAGGTTTAACCACTTCAGAGATGACAGAGTCAGATGCTTCTATTGTGGCAGGTTTGGACATATGCAGTCCTCTTGCTTCAAGCTTCATGGTTATCCAAATTCTGCTCCTCAACCCAGACAGAAGGAAGTCAGGCCCAAGGTTGTGAAACAGTGGGCCTCTAAAGCTCAGGTCACGTGTCTATTGGCTCATACCTCAGATGGACATTTTGCCATGGATGCATGGTACTTTTGACAGTGGATGTTCAAAGGACATGACTGGATCCAAGGAGCATTTGGTGGAGTTAAATCCTTGCCATGCAAATAAGGTTGTGTTTGGCAATGGAGAAAAAGGTGTAGTAAAAGGAGTTGGAAGAGTGAAGAATCATGATGGTCTTACTCTTGATAGTGTGATTCTTGTCCAAGGTTTGAATGCTAATTTGATTAGCATAAGTCAGCTATGTGATGAAGGGCACAAAGTCAGTTATTCCAAGGATGAGTGTCCAGTGACAAATGAGAAGGATGAAGTGGTCATGAAAGGAGTCAGATCCAGAGATAATTGTTATCTATGGATACCTATAGAAGTCAGCTCAACTGTTGATGTTAAGACTGATGTTTTAACTTTAGACTGTGACATCAAGTGTGAAGAGATGCAGAAAGGTCAATCAGAGTTAATGAGTTCTGATGTGAATCCTTTTAAATTTTTAAAAGGAAAGTTTTTATGGAGGGAGAAAATCAGTGATTGGTCATTAAGAGGTACTCAAAATCAGGCGCCTTACCATATTGATTATATAACAAGATTCATCAAAGCCTTCTCTTCTCGACTGTTCATCTCCCTTAATCTCAACAGAATAAAAAATTCTTCTCTAAACCTAGTCTGTTACAAAGGAACGATGTCTTCCCCATCCAAGAACTCTGATTCTCAAAGACCTGCTCATGAACGAACTAGGGTTTCATCGGAAAAAGAATATGTTGACAAAGAACACATTCCTATGGCACTCCCAGATTCAGGTAACTCTAAACCTTCAACCAAGTTGAATAAAATTGAAACTAGGTCATCATCCTCTCAAGCTGTTGAGGAGAAGTATGATGTGGATATGCATTTGGAGCAGATTGCCACCAAAATTCTTGATAAAGGAATACGTGTGAAAGGGATTTCTGTCCCTTTAAGGCAAATGACTGCTGAACAGGTGGGCTCTCAAAGTGAGAACACCAATCTTCATAGACTGGCATTGTCTGTGATTCAAGATGTTGAAGGTGGTAGTAAAGAAGAAGATCCTAAAGATACTGATGTCATCCCTGATGTCAGAACATCTTCCCCTAGGGTTGAAAGTCACAGTTATAAAGGGAAGGATCAGGTTGAGGCTATAGATGTTGAGGACTCATCTGATAGTGATATCATTGGTAATGCGATAGCAAGAAGGAGGGAGGATAGGAAAGGGAAAGGTGTGGAGTCACATCCTAATGAAAATATGGTCAAGGATAAGAAAAGGACTTCAGTTGCAGGCTCTCCCAAGTCATGGAGCAAAGTTGGCATTCCTGGCAAAAAGAGGAGAATCAGGGAAGAATCAGATTCAGAGTTTGATGTTCATGACATCAACTCTGTGAGGAACAGAACTGCTGATCAAGTTCCTGATGACATCTCATTTCACTGTGCCAGTAGCGCATCCTTGTGGAATTGTGTGAGCCAAAGAAGGATAGCTCTGGAAAGGGAGCTAGGTACAGGTGATTTAGAGTCTACTAAAATTATAGATCTAATTAAGTTTGCTGGTCTCATAAGGACTGTATCAGGATTGACTAGTTGCTATGATAGACTGGTCAGAGAATTTATAGTGAATATCCCCGAGTCTATTAATGACAGCAAAAGCCTAACTTTCAGAAGAGTTACTGTTAGGGGTAAGTGTGTCTGGTTCTCTCCTAAGGTGATTAATGCCTACTTAGGAAGAAGTGAGGAAGATTGTGGAGAATTAGAAGTTTCTAATAATGTTATCTGCAAAGAAATCACAGCTCGTCAGGTAGAAGTTTGGCCCTCAAATGGAAAGTTGGCAACAAGTTTATTAAGTGTGAAATATGCTATTCTTCATAGAATAGGTGCTGTTAACTGGATTCCTACAAACCACAAGACCTCTGTTTCTGCTGGTTTGGGCAAATTAGTTTATGCCATTGGAACAAAAAGATTGATTGACTATGGCTCTTACATTTATAATCAGACTATCAAGTATGCTGCAACAAGAGCTGTGAAATTGCCTATTTCATTTCCATCCCTCATTTGTGGGATAATTATGTCTCAGCAGCCTGGGATTCTTCACCAGTATGATAGTGTTTGTAGAAGGAAGCCTGACTTTTCTTTTCATCAGAAGTTGTTTGAAGGAAAACATGTTGCTGATCATGTCAAGACATCTGCCTCAACATCTACTCATCATACTCATGTCAAGACTGATATGATTTCTGAACTGGAGGAAGCCTGTAAAGAATTAGATGAAGTTATCAGAGTAAGCACTGAAAGAAAGGAGAAGTTTAAAAGATTACTTATGACTCTGAAGATGATAGAAAAAGAAAGTGAGGAAGAAGTTGCTGATAAGAAAGCTGAGTTTGATGATGACAGCTCAAAAGAAGATGAAGAAGATGATTAGTTAGTAGTTTTAGTTTTGTTTCTGTTGTTTTTGCTTCTGCACTGTTGTGCATGGTTTGTATCATGAATATTGTGCTGTATATGCACCCTTTATGTTTTTGTTCTATGATTTGTTATGTCTGGTAAGGCTAACAATGAGAGCTAGGTTAGTATTAACTGGTGTAAGTAGGGCTTCTGATTGAAGGTTGTCAAATTGTGGCTAAAAAGGGGGAGAAATAGCCAAGAGTGCCAAGAGTATCAAGGAGTACAAATGTCATATGCTGCTAAAGTGATTGAAGTGAAGATTTGAAAATGCAGATATTGAGGGGGAGTTAGTGCTGGTCTGTTTGAACATCTGGTATGCTGGTTCTTGTTTTGAGGGGGAGCACCATTTTGGTTGTTGCCAAGTTGCTGTTGAAGATGGTGTTGCAGCAGAGTTTTGTGTGAAGTCTTTATTGAAGATGCTGCTGCGTGGAGTTTCAAAAACTTTTGAAGTGTATACCGCTGCTGAAGTCTCTGAAGATGCAGAGATTGTTTTAGCCAAAATTAGCCAAAGGGGGAGATTGTTAGTTCTTGTATTGGCTAGAATTTTGGTAAAACAAAAGTTGTTCAATGTTGATGTCAAGGTGGTGATGTTTCAACATTGAGTCTTAACACTGGGCTGTGTTAAGTAGTGAAGTTGTTCAATGTTTGATGTCATATGGGTGATGTCACAACATTGAGTCTTAACACTGGGCTATGTTAAGTGTGAAGTTGGATGTATGATGTCACATGCGATGTTGTGACATTAGATCTGCAGAATTAATAACATCAGGTTTTGTGATGTTGTTAGGGTTTGCGTGTTAGCTGGAATTGTGGAGAGCTGTTAGTCTCATTGGATGAGAATATCTTGGGATAGATATTTTCTGTTGCAAAGAGATTTGATGCAGATTTGTAGGAGATTTAAAAGGTTGAAGATTTGAAAAGATTTTAGGAGAAAATCTGTTTTGAATATTCAGTTTTAAATAACAAATCAGGTCAGATATTGTAGCAGGTCCAAGTCCAATTGAAAGAGCTATATAAAGCGCATCAGTACTGAAGGAAAAGCAACGAAGAAAGTTAGCTAAAGACTGAGTGTCGTTTGTGTCTTCGTGTATGTTTTGTAAACCATTCGAGTGTGAATTGGTATTGTCGTTTTGGGTTGTTCTTGATCAAAGCTGTGAAGCAGAATCAAGTAGTGCTATTCAAAGTGTGTGATCTTTGAAATCACTGAAGTGTTTTAGGGATTGAGTAGTGTTCTCATATCTAAGTGGTTTCTTAGGTAGAAAGTCACTACTAGGAATTAAGATTAGGAGATTGTCAACTGGGTTGTTGAGTCTGTAATTTAATTCTACAAGTAGTGAATTTCATCCCTGGCTTGGTAGCCCCCAGACGTAGGTAGTTAGACCGAACTGGGTGAACAATTTGGTGTGTTATTTTGTTGTTTATTTTGTCCATTGTGCAGAGTGTGTTGTTGTGAGATCGTACCTTAACATCAAACATCTGATACTAGAATTTCACAATTCACCGAGAAGAGATAATTTCATGAAAGTTCGAGGTTTGAAGAAACTCAAGAGATGCCATTCACCGAGAATAGACCATCTCTAGGGAGTAGAGTTTCTTTGACAATTTCTAGGGTTGACCGTCTGAGAAAAGGTTCACGAAGAATACTGCCTTTCTCTTTGTTCCATATGTTTAACCCCAAGAGGAGGGAAAACTGTATCTGGAATACTATAGGGATCTAGTTTTGTTTGTATTTAAGAGTGACCAATGAGGCTTTACCTAGTTCTAGACGTAGTTGTCGGGGAAAAATCTAAATAACTATACTATTATATATACAGTTGATATATGACAAGTATATAGGGGGTATGAAAGAAGGCTAACCATGCGCAGCTTCCCATAATACAGTTATATATATGAAAGCAGTAAATGAAAGCGGATAAACACTTACCCGTTGTAGAGCTTCCATGCTGTTTTGTTAGTTGTTCAACAAAGAAAGTTTTGATGACAACATATATTTGAATTCAAAATCAAAAGAGAAAGTATTTTGAAAGGATGGTTGGGGCTTACAACTCAAGGAGAGGCCCAAGATTTTAACACTGAGCGCACCGTTGTTTGAATTTGTACAGGGACTTATACAAGTGACTGAGGCCCAAAGAAAGGTTTTCTGTACAAAGGGATGGGTCTTACACTCTATTAGAGGCCCAAAGAATGTTTTTACAAGTGATGGGGCTTACAGCTCAAGGAGAGGCCCAAAAATGGTTTTTGAACTGGCGATCGCGCCGAGGTTTTTGAAAATACAGTGGGACTTATACAATGACTGAGGCCCAAAGTTTTGGGTATTTACAAAAGGGGGTTGTGTCTTACACTCTATTAGAGGCCCAAAAGTGTTTTTAAAGAAAAGAAATGGGACTTACAACACGAGGGGAGGTCCAATGATTTGTTTGAAAACGGCAATCGCGCCGAGGTTTTTTGAAAACACAGTGGGACTTATACAATGACTGAGGCCCAAAATTGTTATGGTTTTCAAAAGGGGTTGGGTCTTACACTCTATTTGAGGCCCAAAGAGTTTTTGGAATATTTGAGTATGATTAAAATCAAAGAAACCCTAATTTTCACCTTTTAAAAGTAATTTTTCAAAGAAAATTAATAAAAAAAAGACAAAAATACCAAATAAATTTAAATAAACCACTTGTGATTTTTGGTTAAGGTTTGGAAAATGAGGTTTTAATCACAACATGATTTAAAACCCATTTGGTTTTGATTTTTCAAGATGAATATTCATTTTAAAATGTTTAAAAACAATTAAAATGAATTTATTCACAAAAATACCAACTATATTAAATAAATAATATAAATTTGATTTTTTTGTAGAATAAAATATTTTACTATTTTTGTGTTTTTTCAGAAAAAGAACCAATAAAAATTGATAAAAATTGAGTTAGAAATTAATTTTTCAAGTTATTAATAAAATAATATGAAAAAATAAAAAATAGGACAAGTGATAAAAAAGAGGTCTGGGGCGAGCGGGATTCGAACCCCAGACCTCTCGCTTGCTAATACACACAAACCAGCTGATCAACCACTGGGGCGCAATGTCAATTCGTTTAATATATGGCAAGGGAAAAATATATATCAAACTTTGGTTGGTTTTCTGAACCATGGCGCCATGGCCATCTTCATCATCAAGCTCAGATGCGTGAAGCTATCTAACTCATTCGTTTCTCAACCATTTGACATAATTCAAACACCAATTTCATGCGTTTTTGAACAAGGAATATGATGGTAATATTCAATTTTGTTGAAATGGATTGAATCAGAATATAACAAGTTAAAACCTGAAGAACCCTAAAATTGGCACGAACTCAATGAAATCCTATATACGAATTGTAAACAACAATTGATTGAGGGGAAACACTCAACATATGATGACAAGCAATTGGCAAAAGTATCATGCGAGGAAATATGCCTGGATCATGTTATGAGAGTTTTGAGGCTTACCTTGATGCAAGCTGAAATTGAACTCTGCACAGATGGTGTTCCATAAGTGATCCCACTTTTTTATGGTACCCTAGCCACTTTGTTCCATAACTTAGAAAAATTCTAAGCTTTTATGGTTACCCCTTTTACAAGTTATCCCACTTTTTTTGGTTTTTCTTGATGAATGATGATTCCAATCACACATTAACATCATTTTAGGGTCAAGGAGTCATAATTGTGAAAAATCTCAAAAAGTCAAACTTTGACTTTTGGGCACAGTTGACTTTTTATTAGATGAATTCCAAACTGTGTGATCCTCTGTGAAATCAAGTCCTTGACCTAAATAAAACTTGATGGATGGATTCCATAGGTGTTATAGGGTGTGTTGACTTATGTCCCAAGGTTTGGGAGCATGTCTTGGTCAAAAGTCAAAGGTACAATTGACTTTTTTCCGCGAAACCCTAATTGTGGTCCAGATGAAATTGAAACTTGTTGATCAAGCTTCTTGAATCAATCCATTGTTGCAAATGGATCAAAGTGGTGTGTTAGAGACCCTCAAATCATGTCTTGAGGTTTTGGCTCATGTTTTGTCCCAAAAGTCAACTTAGGGGTGAATTAGGTCAAGAAACCCTAATTCCTGATTTTTGGTAAATGCATCCCTGAGGAAAAATTGACTTGATGATTGGGCCCATGAGGCCCCATGGAGTACCTTAGGTTGTGCTTTGAAGCATTGGCTCATGCCCAGATGAAAATTTCCATCTGGAGGCCCTGGTCGACCAAAACCCTAATTTGGTGACACTGACGATCTGGAGGCTTAATCCACTTGGAATTCTGCAACCTGGTGCTTGACTATTGATGTGGGAGTCCTCTTGGTCCCTTATGGGTGTTTGAGAGGTTATACAGGTTGAAGATCATGTCCTTTCTTGATTTATCCTTTGTCTAAGGGCTTGAGACCCTAACGTTTGCTGGTAGTGAATGTTCAGCAATCCTTGAGGAGATTGATGAGACATAAAAGTACATCTATATTATGATGATGACTTACACAATGATGTGAAATCTTAGTGGTCAAAATTTGGGCCATGACAGATGCCCCTATTTAATCTTCTTGGACCCGAAGGTGTGAATGGCGAAGGTATTCGGGCATTCGGGGTGCAAGAGGATTAAATATCGGAATACCCAAAATTTTGATGGTGGTTATGAATGGCAGTTGGCCCATCCATCTTCTTTCGCTAAGCAATGATGCTTAGAAAAGGTAAAAACTTCCCCTCGATCCTGGCCTTCAGCCAAGGAACTGGTCTCAGTTTCTGAAATAAACTTCCCCTCGATCCTGGTTTCCTACCAAGGAACTGGTCTTAGTTTCTTATACAAACTTCCCCTCGATCTTGGTTTCCTACCAAGGAACTGGTCTCGGTTTCTTATACAAACTTCCCTTCGATCCTGGTTTCCTACCAAGGAACTGGTCTTAGTTTCTTTTGTCAATAAACTTTCTTGACAAGGGACGCTATTTGTAGCGGTTTTCCTCAAACTTCTCGCTGAATTTTCCTAGGGAGATGCCATTTGATGGAAAAAGTTTTGATGTTTGACTTGCTGGGGAACCCATTCGTCTGAGCTGTAAAGGTGTACAAACATCTCTATTGGAGATGCCATTTGTCAACTCTACTGGGGAAAACGAGTCGCTTGAGAGACTGTTTCCTGTTTGGGGGTATTACATCATACTTTTCCCCGATATCTTTTCGGAGAAATGCCATGTGATGTAATCCAATTTAGAGGGTCTTTCTCTGGGGATTTTCCTTAATCTGGGAAAGCGAAGATATCATCTTTAATGGCGAAGAGTCACATTTGTCGAAGGTCTTCTTGCCTTTCAGAGGTTCAAGTTATCAAAGTGGTCAAGGACTGACTTCAATCCAGAAATAAACTAGAGGAGAGATTGTTCAAACACAACATTTCCTGACAAGGAAAGAACTGACAACTCGATTGAGAGGACTTTTATCACCAGGGAACAAGACCGACTAGAGTGATAGTGATGCAGTATGAATATGAATGTAAATCAATAATGCATGATGTATGTATGTTTATGCTGGCAAAACTGACGCGACATACAGACTAACGGATGAACATGACTGGATACTCGGCCATTGCAGGAGACGAAAAGTATCACGGGTTCAAGATAGCAATTCTGCCTTGCTTAGGAGAGGTAGTCCCTGTGGGAAAAACCGTTGGTCGGGCTTAGGAGGTAAGAACTCTGTCGGGTATGCCAGATAAAACAAGGTATCTAACACAGTTGATCCTTCATTCAGGTGTACTGGTTTAGAAGGAGTACTTTGATTCTGCACTTTGAAGCTCGATTACTTCTGGAGAGGCGATCAATGTTTTTTCGATGTTCAACAGTAAAAAGAAATTGCCATCTTTATTTTTAAAAGCAGAAAAAGTTTGACAAGTAAATTCATTTTTGTTTTATTTCAAGAATCGTTGATCATATTAAAATGTCGTTTTGTAAAGCTAAAACAAGTAAGAATTGCAAACAAAAGCACAAGGGCTAAAATTTTATTGATAGGATGGAAATCAGCTAAGCGCGTGATTCCGTAGAGTATTTTACAAAGTTTAGAAAATGGTAATTTATGGGAAAAGGGATACATTGAAACATAACGACCACTATCCTTCTACCAACTATGAATTCTGGGCATTCTGAGCTTCTGTCGAAGATGACCTTGACTGGAGTTTTCTGACGGATAGTGTAACAGCTGCTGAGGGACTTGCCATTTTGTTGGACGTAGTTACTTGCCATTATCCCTAACTTTTTCCTGGATTGTACTTTGAGGTTTCTAATCTACCGGGATGATTTTTTATTATGTCTCTAATTTTTGCCTGGACCGCCCTTTCGGGTTTTCAATCCACCGAGACGTTTTTTTTTATTTAGGCAAAGTATTTCTTGACTACATCAACATTTGTGGGGTAGGCAAATTCCTCTCCATCCATGGTTGCGAGTCTCAAGGCACCACATGAGAAAGCTTTCTTGACCACATAAGGGCCGTCATAATTCGGACTCCATTTGCCCCGGGAATCAGTGAGAAATGATTGTATCTTCTTGAGCACAAGGTCTCCTTTCCTGAAGACACGGGGTCGAACCTTTTTGTCAAACACCTTCTTTATTCTTTGCTGATACAATTGACCATGGCATAGTGCCGTTATTCGCTTCTCTTCGATCAGATTCAGTTTGTTGTGTCGACTTTGACACCACTCAGCCTCTGTTAGCTTAGCTTCCATCAATACCCTGATTGATGAGATCTCTACCTTTATGGGAAGTACTGCTTCCATGCCATATACTAGAGAGAAAGGGGTTTCCCCTGTCGAAGTGCAGATATATGTACTATAACCATGAAGAGCATAGGGTAGCATCTTGTGCCAGTCTTTGTAGGTTACAACCATCTTTTGAACGATCTTTTTGATGTTCTTATTAGCCGCTTCTACCGCTCCATTCATCTTAGGTCGGTAGGGAGATGAGTTATGGTGTTCGATCTTGAACTCAACACACAACTCTTTCATCATCTTATTGTTTAAGTTAGATCCATTGTCAGTAATGATCTGGCTTAGAACACCATAACGGAAGATGAGATTGTTTTTGATAAATCGGACCACCACCTGTCGGGCTACGTTGGCGTATGACGCTGATTCGACCTACTTGGTGAAGTAATCAATGGCTACCAGGATGAACCAATGTCCGTTTGAAGCCTTAGGCTCAATCATGCCAATCACGTCGATTCCCCATATGGAAAAAGGCTACGGGGAAGAAAGAACTTTGGGATGCGTTGGCGGTACATGGATTCTGTCTGAGTATATCTGACACTTATGACACCTCCTCATGTACTTGTAGCAATCGGATTCCATCGTCAACCAATAGTATCCTGCTCTTGGAATTTTTCTCGCCATTGTGTGTCCGTTGGCATGAGTGCCAAAGGATCCTTCGTGAATTTCTTTTATCAGCATGTTTGCTTCTGGTCTGTCTACACATCGGAGCAAGACCATGTCAAAGTTTCTCTTATAGAGTGTATCACTGCTTAGGAAGACACTGCTATCCAGTCTTCTAAGGGTTTTTCTATCTTTTCTGGATGCCCCAGGTGGGTACTCCAGTTTCTGAAGGAAGCATTTGATATCATGATACCAAGGTTTATCATCTATGACTACTTCAATCGTGAAGACGTAAGCGGGCCGTTCGAGGCGCATTATGTCAATCTTAGGTAAGTCATTCCATTGACCTACACTAATCATAGAGGAGAGAGTGGCTAATGCATCAGCCATGTGATTCTCCTCACGAGGGATGTGATGAAATTCAATTCTGTTGAAGAATGGTAACAACCTTCTCGCGTAGTCTTTGTAAGGAATCAATCAAGATTGGTATGTGTTCCAATCTCCTTTGATCTTATTGATAACCAGGGCTGAGTCGCCATAAACATCCAAGTTTTTGATCCTTAAGTCGATCGCTTCTTCGAGACCCATGATACAAGCTTCGTATTCGGCCTCGTTGTTGGTACACTTGAATGTTAGTCTGGAAGTGAAAGGAATGTGGTACCCTGAGGTGTTATGATGATTGTCCCAATTCCGTTTCAGTAATGATTGACAGCTCCGTCAAAGATTAGTCCCCACTGGGAACCTGGTTCTGGCCCTTCACTGGGTAGCGGTTCATCGCAATCTTTCATTTTCAAGTACATGACATCTTCGTCTGGGAAGTCAAACCCGACTGATTTTTGATCGTCGATCGGTTGATGAGCCAAATTATCGGCTAAAATACTTCCTTTGACGGCTTTCTGAGCGTGGTACTCTATGTCATATTCTGATAACAACATCTGCCAACGGGCAATCCTTCCCGTGAGGGCAGGCTTTTCAAAGACGTACTTGATCGGATCCATTTCAGAGATTAACCAAGTATTGTGACGAATCATATACTGGCGAAGACGTTTGGCTGCCCAAGCCAGAGCACAGCAAGTTTTTTCAAGCATTGTACACCGAGTTTCACAGTCGGTGAATTTCTTGCTCAAATAGTAAATGGCTGACTCTTTTCTTTTTGTTTCATCTTGTTGGCCAAGTACACAAACCATCGAATCTTCCAAGACTATTAGGTAAATGATCAGTGGTATTCCTTCCACTGGATGTGATAGAATCGGTGGGTTCAACAGGTATTCCTTGATACTGTCGAAGGCGGTTTGGCAGTTTTCTATCCAAACGCAGTTCTGATTCTTTTTGAGTAATTTGAAGATCGACGTGCATGTCGCGGTCATGAGGAATATAAATCGGGAAATGTAATTCAGACATCCCAAGAATCCCTTGACTTGTTTTTCAGTTTTTGGAGAAGGAATTTCTTGAATGGCCTTGACCTTGTCAGGATTAACCTCAATTCCTTTCTGGATGACGATGAAACCTAGCAGTTTTCCTGAACAGACACCGAAGGTGCATTTGTTGGGATTCAAGCAGAGTTTGTACTTTCTCAGACGCTCGAATAATTTTGACAGGTGTGTCACATGCTCTTCTTATGTTTTAGACTTGGCAATCATATCATCGACATACACCTCAATTTCTTTATGTATCATGTCATGAAACACAGTAGTCATGGCCCTTTGATAGGTTTCCCCGACGTTCTTTAAATCGAACGGCATTACCTTGTAACAGAAGGTGCCCCATGGGTTGATGAAGGAAGTTTTCTTCATGTCTTTCGGAGCCATTTTTATCTGATTAAAGCCCGAGAATCCATCCATGAAGGAGAAAACTTTGAAATTTGTTGTACTGTCAACCAGTATGTCTATGTGTGGTAAGGGAAAGTCATCTTTTGGACTGGCTTTGTTCAGATCCTTGTAGTCTACACATATTCTGACTTTTTCGTCCTTTTTCAGAACTGGTACTATGTTGGCTAACCATTGAGGATATTCTGATGTGGCGAGGAAACCTGCATCAATCTGTTTTTGTACTTCCTCTTTGATTTTGATAAACATGTCTGGGTGAGTCCGTCTCAACCTTTGTTTTACCGACGGACATTCTGATCTCAATGGTAGATGATGTTCCACGATGCTGGTATCCAACCCTGGTATATCCTGATAGGACCAAGCGAATACATCGGGAAACTCTTTGAGAAGCTTTATCAAACCTTCTTTGGTAGTTGGACTGAGCAGTGCCCCAATCTTGTTCTCTTTTCTCTCTTCTTCTGAACCCAAGTTTACCATTTCCAACGGCTCTTTGTGAGGTTCAATGGACCTTTCCTCTTGTTTGAGTAGTCGGGATATCTCTTCTGGAATTTCTTCGTCATTTTCTTCTTCAGCCTCAAATACCGAGAATTCAAAGTTGGGAGAAGGCATTTGATCGTATGTTTCAACGGGGTTTAAAACAAACAGTCTGCAATACGTGATGATTGTTTTTAGAAGAGATAGAGAGAATGCAAGAGTGTGTGAAGTGTATTTTCTGAAAATGCTTGTTTTTATTATTTGTTTTTTTAGGATTACCATTTTCTGAAAAGCGAAAAATGAAAACAGCAATAAATGCGAAAATTACAGAACGACATTATTTTATTTATGATTTTGTCGATTCTTGAAACTACAGCCCTATAAAACAAAACTCTGTCGCTTCGGGCAAAGCGAAGAGGTACATTTACAGAAAGTGAGCCCTATCAAAGCATCCGTTTCACCTGGGCCAGGTGAAAGGTTAAGATAAAGACAGTAATTACTTAGACTTATGAACAACTTTCGGAATGTTGACTGCGACCCATTGGCGTCGAAATCCTCGGTGAATCACAAAGTCTGGCACCTTCTTTCTCGGTTTGTCCTTAGAAATGATGCTGATTTCTGGCGGAGCAGGATCGCTGGAATCTGTCTCCCAGGCAGAGTTATCATAGGAGGATTCTTCAACTGTATTTTGCAAAGTATTTGTACTCTCAGGTATATCTCCCCATCCAGTTGGCTGGATGTCCTCGAGCCTGATAGGAGAGCTTTCAGGAGCGGTTTATTTGACCAGATAGTCGAACTTGCCACTAGGCTGTCCAAAGGTATCCCACACTTCAATGGAATTGGAGGAGTCATCCCATTCGATGACGTTGACCTCGGGAAAAGCATAGTTGATGAATTCTAGTCCTGCAAACTTTGCAAATTCATCGTCGTGCTGGGCATTTTCACAATATCCTGAGTGTTGATCCCACGACATGGTGGGGACGCAGGTATTCTTTTCAATGATGCTCAATGGATTTTCATTGTTCGGCTGATTCTCTTGCCCTGAGTCTCCTGGGTACGGCTGCCACATTGGGAGGCCTTCCATCGGGCCATAATAGTCATGCTCAAAGTTGTCTTTCATCAGATTGTCCTCCTCTAATGAGTTGGGTGGAGCACGACATCCTTCTGGATCACAATCTCCGTATATCATCCTGACGTCTGACCTTGGTATAAATCTCGGGCTCTGCGAGGGAATGTAGAATGGAGTCTGCGTTTCGTCCTGAGACATATAACTGTCCTCGTTAAGATAGGACTTCCACTCCTTATCTGTATCGGAGGAATCTCCCTCGTTGATAGTATGTACTTCTTGAGACACTAGGTGAAGGAAAACTCCACTGTGGAAGAAGTTCTGAATGGGATGAAGACTTTCATCGTTGGTAGCAGTCTAGGTACAATTTGAAGAAAAACTAATGCCTTTCTTTGCTTTGTTATCAGTAGGAATGACAAGCTGTACCCATCCTTTTGTATTGTTACTTTTGATCACTTCGAGAGCATCTTTGTACGAGGAAATCGAGGTTCCTCTTTCTGATTGGTTATCGTTGCTCACCGAAAGTGCTTGGAAATGGGTTCCTACAACCTCCTCTGGTTCTACACAAGTGGATGGCGATAAGTTACTCACGATCAAGGCCTGTTCTCCATAGACTGTGACTAGTTGGTCATTCTTCACAAACTTCAGCTTCTGGTGAAGTGTCGAAGTGACTGCCCCAGCCTCGTGTATCCAAGGTCTTCCTAATAAGCAACTGTATGTCGCCCGGATGTCCATGACCTGGAAAGTGACTTGGAAGGTGTGAGGACCGATAGTTATGGGAAGGTCGACTTCGCCGATAACTGTTTTACGGGATCCGTCAAATGCTTTGAAGGTGACCTCACTGGCTCTCATTGGATATCCTCGATACGATAATCGCATCAATGAAGACTTCGACATTACATTTAAAGCTGATCCGGTGTCTACCAGTACACTAGCTAAAGCATCGTCCTGGCAATTGACTGTAATATTGAGTGCCATGTTATGATAGTGGCCCTCTTCCAGCAGTTCCTCATCATTAAATCCTAAGTTATTGCAGGAAGTGATGTTGGAGATGATGTTGTCGAACTGTCTGATGGTTACATCTTGTTCCACAAAGGCTTGCTCTAAGACTTTTTGTAGAGCTTCCCTGTGAGCTTCGAAACTGAGTAAAAGAGATAACACAGAGATTTTTGAAGGAGTTTGCAACAGCTAATCAATAATGTTGTACTCACTCTTTTGGATGAGCTTCAGAATCTCATAATTGTTCTTTGAAAGGTCGGAATCACTGGATTGACTGACTGGTTGATTAGGAACTTCTGTTTGAGGTTCCTTTTCTTTACTGGGTTCTCTAACTCCTCAGTTGAAGATCCGACCGCTCCGTGTTACTCGACTGATGTCTGCAATATTCACGACGGAGGGTAATGGAACTTCCTTTTCATTCTTAATTGTTGTTGCACCATATTTGTAAGGGATAGCCTTATTTGATTCATACGGGTAGTGGTCCCGGCAAATAGATAACTACAAGAGCCTTCTGATTTTTCTGACCATTGTAAGTAATCTCAATCAGTTCCTGGTTCGGAACTTTCGATTCGTCAAGTAGAGGGATGATGGCGCAAACATCTTTGGTCCTCTTATGATCAGAGATTACGACGACGTCCTTAATTTGATCCACGAAATAGTATGGTATCGAGTTGATTGATCCAGAACTTGGATACAGTCGAATCTCTTTGTGATCCAACTGACTTTGAAGGGCTGCTCGCACAAGGTAGCATACTTGATTATCCTTTGAACAAACCTTACAACGTTCGTAGTTGTGTGGTGGCACCTAGCCACGTCCGCTTTGAATACAGTGAAACCTTACCAGGTCGGTCTCCATAGATCGAATATCCTAACTTTGATGCCTAGTAGGGTTCCCATTAGTCATGCTGACTTGTTGTGTGTCTTCCTCCATATAGATCGGAAGCCACCAGTGGTTCAACAAGTGTTGAAGCGTTCTTTGAACGAGAGCACATCCTTGGTCGCTCTCATGGTATACTGTCCAGTTTCGATAATTATACGCATTTAGAATGTAACTCCACCAAGCTAGCATTCATTAAGTGAATATCGAAGATTTGAATCATATTCACCTGGTACTGACTTCTATCGTAGTAATCCTAAATCCATCCAAGATCCATCTGTCGTTGGAGGGCCTTTTGTACAAAAGAGAATCCCTGTTTGTTTACCGAGCAAGTCAGGCAGGAATTGTAATCGTGCTGCGACAGATTATAATTTTGGCTTTGCCTTGAGTGCATTGCCGCCAAGTTGACATTCATTGCACGGATGTCGTGATTCTGAATGATGTTGGAATTCGCATAAGTCATATTAACCCCACGAATTCGGTGATCTTGGATCCATCCGAGATCCATCTGTTCCTGTAGAGCTGATTGCACCACATAACACCCTTGATTATTTTTAAAGAAGATATCATACCGGTGATAGTTATGAGACGGTACATGCTCATATCCACTCTGTCTGCAATGCATCTTGACTAGGTTGGTCCCTAATAAGAGTACATCATGAATTTGATAGATGTGGTTAGATCCTTCCTCTATCAATTTTATAGCAGCTTTCTCGTGTTGAGGCAGTGGGTTTATGAGAACATTTTGATTTGTATCCTTGAAGGATAAGACCCCGCTCCTAACAAGTTTCTGTATGTCAGATTTGAAACTGAGACAGTTTTCTATGTTATGCCCTGGTCCTCCTTGATGGTAAGGACAAGTCTGATCTGCTTTGAACCAAAAGGGCGGATTCTCCGGTATTGCTAGAGGAGCCCTAGTTTGGATGTATCCCTTAATCAGTAGTAATGGAAACAGTTATGCGTACAACATTGGGATAGGGCCGAACCCTGGAGATCGCGTTGTATGATTGTTATTGTATGGAGGACGAGCCTGCTGAAAAGGTTGTTGTGTCCTTTGCTGAAATTGTTGCATCGGTTGGCTTTGGGCAACCTGAGGTTGATACGTAGGAACAGGCGCAGGGTTGATAGCAGGAGTTACCGCTGCTACTGGCTGGTATCGTCGCCTTTGCTTTCTGAGAGAGATATTCCCAATATCCTGCTCTTTTTTCTTAGGGAGAGCACTATCGTATCTTTTTGTACTGCTTGAGGATCCGACATCTTTAACTAGACATCCTTCTCGGACTGCTTCTTCGAGGCGAACTCCCATACAGACCATTTCGGTGAAGTCGCTGGGCGCACTGGCGACCATTCCTTCGTAATAAAATGAGCTCAAGGTCTTTAGGAAGATCTTTGTCATCTCTTTTTCCTCAAGAGGTGGACAAATCTGAGCGGCAATTTCACGCCATCTTTGAGTGTATTCCTTAAAGGTTTCCTTGTCCTTCTGTGACATGGCTCTGAGTTGATCTCTGTCCGGTGCCATGTCCAGGTTATACTTATATTGCTGAACAAATGCAACACCAAGATCTCTAAAAGTGGCGATCTTAGTTCGGTTTAATCCCATGTACCATTTCAGTGCGGCACCGGTTAAACTATCTTGGAAATAGTGGATCAGTAGCTGGTGGTTCTCTGTCTGAGTTGACATTCTCCGAGCGTACATCACCAAGTGACTTTGAGGGCAAGAGTTACCCTTGTATTTCTCAAATTCGGGCACCTTGAATTTGTGCAGAACTTTCACATTAGGGACCACACAAAGGTTTGCGACGTCCTTTCCAAATAGATCCTGACCGTGAAGGGCTTGCAGTTCCTTCTGCATTTCTAGGAACTCTTCCTGGAACTCTTTCATTCTTTCGTCCATACTTTCGTTTCCACCAGAAGGTATCTGGGGAATCTGTCCTTTCGGGACAGTGTGCACCACAAGTGGTGGTACAGTCACTACGGCCGTGAATCTTGGCGTCTCCCAAAGTTTGTAACCTTTAGGAGTTGTCATGCCCTTGGCATCTTTGCTTTCCCGAAGTTTGTAACCTTCAGGCCCAGCGGTTCCTGCTGCGGTTCCTGGATCTTCAATGATCTGCGGAACATATCCTTCCGGGATAAAGTTAATAGGCATGCCCCAGGGACGATCTTTTGGTATGTTATACCTAGGATCATACTTTTCCACTATGGGCATTGATGTGATCTCTGAGATCACAGTCCTTTGTAGCTGAGCTTCTGCCAGAGCTTGCATGTCACTATGATGCTTTCTCAGATCTTCTTTCAGAGCGTCGATTTCTTCCCTCAACTCTCTGTTCTCTTCCTTGAGATTATCCATCTTTTTTTGACGACTGGCCCGAGTATTGTACGAATGAGATAGTTTGACTCTAGAATCGAGACACAAACGTGAAATTCGTAGGTAAGAAGAATGTGTTACGTGAGAATGATGGATGATATGCAATGATTATATTAATTAATATTTTTGTTTAATCAAAATAAACTTCGACAATTTGATTGCAAATATCAAACAATGGGGGAAACCCGTTTTATTGAATTCAAAGATTGCAGAAATGGAAATACAGTAGATTACAAAGTGCTGAAAAAGGAAATGTCTAAGCTAATGGATCCCGAGTCCTCTCCGAGGAGGGCTCAGGTGTTGGTTCTGGTACTTTCCTTTTCTTTAACCGGGGCTCTTGGGCCGTTGTCGGGTTGTCATTCCTTTGCCAGGTGAAATGAGCGAGCAAATTCCTTTGGTCTTCTTGATTCTCTACAACATGTTGCTCTAAAATCTCGATCAGAGCATCCTTTTCTTTTAACAGTTGCTGTATTTTGTTACACTCCACACTGAGAATACGGTACTTATTCTTCCAAGACCTCTTCTCCTGCTGAATTTGTTGAGAGTAACCTAAAGTTTTTCCGTATCAGACATAAAGTAAAGGACGGGGTCCCTTAATGGAAGAAATTCTTGACGAGGGTAAGGCATCCTCAGCTTGAGAGCTCTAGTTTATACCCAGTGGAGATAAGGTTCCACCGAGACACAGTCCGTTTTTCCTAGAGACTCTCTTCCTTTCCTATGAACATGTTTCCAGGCATGCACTATTTTTGTCTTTAGTGCTCTGTCATTTTCTCCTTCCTTGAAGAAAAGACCTTCTAGATGAACATTACGCGGAACATGTCTCATCGGGTATCCAAATTGACGACGAACTAAAACTGGATGATTATTGATTCCTCCTTTAGTTCCAATGAGGGTTACGTTAGGGAAGTTTCCACAACGGTCAATGATTCTGATCCCGTCATAGATTCGGTTGTACCAATCGATGTCAGAGTTGGTAAGAGACATGATTCTCTGGGACCAACGTAAAGCATCCTTATGATCCCAAAAAGCGGAAGACTTTGGTAAATGGGAAGTGAACCACTTGTATAGCAGGGGTACACAGCATGTGATCATTCCTCCGCTGTATAAATTCCTTAGGTGTACAGAATGATACGCATCTGTGAGTAAGGTCGGCACAGGGTTTCCAATCAGAAAAACCTTAATAGCGTTGATATCAATGAAGTTATCAATGTTGGGAAACAGAAATAACCTGTAGGTGAGCAGAACAAATACGTTCTCGAAAGCAGTCACGTTCCCTATACTAGCAAAGTACAGAGCCTTTTTTACCAAAAACTTAGCTGGCAAACCTTGGATTCCACCCCTAGTAGTTATGTGAGTCCTGACTTCTGATTCCTCCAAATAAATTGCTCTTGCAATGGTTTGATCCTTTGGAATTTCTTCCAGTCCAGAAAAGGGAGCTTGGTCAGTAATGGGTAAATCAGTTAGGTGAGAGTACTCCTCCAGTGTTGGTGCTAGCTGATAATCCGGGAATGTGAAACAGTGATAGACCGGATCGTAGAACTGGATGAGCGTAGCCAGGATTCCTTCAATTACATGGACCCTTAATAGAGACAACAATCCTCCGTATTTAGCTCTGAAAGCATCAGGGTTGGTGATCATCCTTGCCAACCCTCTTAAATCCTCTAGTTTTGGAACATTGAAGATGTACTTGTGAGTCTTCCTTCTACCGAAATCCATAAAGCAATCTTTTTCTCTGACATTTGTAATCATTGTCTTAGTTTAATTTGAAAAAGTGAGACTAGAAGAGAAGATTTTGTTTGTTTTATGTTTTTTAATGAAATGAATGCATGAATGCAGCACACAAAAACATAGAAAAAACATGGGGTCAAAGGTTCGGTGTTATGAAGTCAAGGCTCTACCCATCCCCAAAGGTTTATACTGGTATTTTTTGTACCTGTCTCTCAAAATCATTGACTCCTCTTGGGATAGCAACAACAGGATGGTTTTATCCAAGCGAGCTGCAATATCTTAGAGTGAATTCTATTCACCGAGAATAGATCATTTAGTCTCAAATGAGGGTAGTATCGCGTGACAACTATTTCCGATAGCTTCCGCACTACTAAATGGTTTCAGTCTACTAAAATCCTCAGTTTCGACGACAACCACAATCGAACAATCTGCTTTCAACAACCGAAGTCTTATAGGCATTGAATCCGCAAAGGGTGTCTCCACTAATTCGATGGTTGACCGAGGTCTCTTATTTGGGAGTCACTCCCTGTAAGATTACTCGTCTAGTTCCATCACTTATCTTAGGTGTATGCTCAATCTTTCCACATGCGGCATCACACGTATTCCCATTAGCAGAAAAATAAACACATATATCAATTAGGAAAAGCAGTATATATATTTGTTCTAACATCCTAGACCTCTAGAATCCTATACAGACAATGACTTCCCAGCAGAGTCGCCATTTCTGTGACACTTTTTGAACTTAAGGTCTCACCCTAATACTGTGAGAATGCTCTCCCACTGTGGTCGCCATTCTTCTGTGGCGGCCACAGTGAAAATGACTGGTTCAAGGTTTCTACCTAAAACTGTAAGAAAGAATGCCTCCCACTGTGGTCGCCATTTTTCTGTGGTGGCCACAGTGAAAATGACTGGTTCAAGGTTTCTACCTAAAACTGTAAGAAAGAATGCCTCCCACTGTGGTCGCCATTTTTCCGTGGCGCGGTTTTTGTGGTTTCGAATCACTATCGCTTTGGTACTACAGTTCGATTCATTTTTTATCCTATTGACCTGATTAAGGAAGGGAAATAGATATCTCCAATTAACCCTGCTTGCATACTGAGTTTAAACAGCTGACTATTGGTTTACAGATGCTATCAAAATAGGGGAGGTCCTTCTTTTGGGTTATGTGCTTAAGAACGGAGTGTCTTGACTGTACATAAGGCTTTTGGTTAGGATATTAGACTTGATTTTCTTTGATTGATGTATAAAGGTATTGGACTTGGAGTGTTTTGATTAGTATGCTCGCTAAGATTTCGCAATCTTATGCCTACGTATTCCCGTTTAATGAGACAGGGAAATCAGAGCGATCGTAGTTCCTCCTATTCTATGGGAGGAAAGAGATGTTTTGGTGTCTTGTTCAAAGCCCAAGATTGAAGCTAAAGGTGATTTGTATCTTGTTCAAAGCCCAAGATATGAGGCTGAAAGGTCCTTGAGAGAGAATTTGTCATCTCTAAAGAGGAATTGTTGATGTTTGTGTGCTGTGAGCAAAGCACTAATTTGATGCTAAAAGGTTGATTGACTCAACCGGGGATTTCTTTATACAAAGCCTAAGAGGAGGCTAAAAGGTTGACTTTTCTGGGGAAAATGTTCTTTCTGTCTTGTACAAAGCCCAAGATTGAGGCTAAAAGGGTTAACTCAACAAGAGAGTGTTTTTATATGTCTTGTACAAAGCCCAAGACGGAGGCTAAAAAGCTTTGACTCAACAAGAGAGTACTTTTATATGTCTTGTACAAAGCCCAAGATGAAGGCTAAAGAAGTTGATTGACTCAACAAGAGAGTCTTTTATACTCAACTAGAGAGTGTTTTTATATGTCTTGTACAAAGCCCAAGACGGAGGCTAAAAGAGTGATTGACTCAACGAGAGAGTCTTTTATACTCAACAAGAGAGTGATTTGCTGTCTCGTACGAAGCCCGAGATGGAGGCTAAAAGGAGATTGACTCACCAAGAGAGTCTGAAAAGGTTAGCTCCGTTGAGGAGAATATTTGTACAAAGCCCAAGAGGAGGCTATCTTACTACTGAGGATTATTGAGATCCTTAGGCAGGTCCAAGTAGAGAACTCTCATGAGAGATACTGGGTTTCTGCTGGAGATTGATCCAGATTGATCAGGGTTTCTTCCTATGTTTAGAAGGAACTTGAGAATGTATTTGAGACTCAAGGGGCTTAGACTGTCTAAGTCTAGAGTTTCAACGTTTGTACTATGCCCAAGAGGAGGCACGAGCATTAAGGGATGAGAATCAACACTAGAATGGTCGGAGTTTTGACACTGGAAAGACTGCTCTATCAATGGATGACTAAGTTCTGTTTTATACCTTTAAGAGGTCGTTAGGGTCCTTGTATTAAGCCCAAGAGAATGCATGAGAACTTCTAAGAAGCCGAAGGGTCCTTGTACAAAGCCCAAGAGGAGGCGGGGATGCTTTTAAGAAGCCCGTGGGTCCCAAACAGAGAAAAGTTCAAGAAATACAATTCACCGAGAAGAGACCATTTCATGAAAGTTCGAGGTTTGAAGAAACTCAAGAGATGCCATTCACCTAGAATAGACCATCTCTGAGGAGTAGAGTTTCTTTGACAATTTCTAGGGATGACATTCTGAGAAAAGGTTCACGAAGAATATTGCCTTTATCTTTGTTCCATATTGTTTAACCCCAAGAGGAGGGAAGACTGTATCTGGAATCCTATGGGGATCTAGTTTTGTTTGTATTTAAGAGTGACTAACGAGGCCTTACCTAGTTCTAGATGTAGTTGTCGGGGAAAACTCTAAATAACTATACTAGTATATATACAGTTGATATATGACAAGTATATAGGAGGTATAAAAGAAGACTAACCATGCGCAGCTTCCCACAATACAGTTATATATATGAAACAGTAAACGAAAGCGGATAAACACTTACCCGTTGTAAAGCTTCCACGCTGTTTTGTTAGTTGTTCAACAAAGAAAGTTTTGATGACAACATATATTTGAATTCAAAATCAAGGAGAAAGTATTTTGAAAGGATGGTTGAGGCTTACAACTCAAGGAGAGGCCCAAGGTTTTAACAGTTAGCGCACCGTTGTTTGAATTTGTACAGGGACTTACACAAGTGACTGAGGCCCAAAGAAAGGTTTTTTGTACAAAGGGATGGGTCTTACACTCTATTAAAGGCCCAAAGAATGTTTTTACAAGTGATGGGGCTTACAGCTCAAGGAGAGGCCCAAAAATGGTTTTTGAACTGGCGATCGCGCCGAGGTTTTTGAAAATACAGTGGGACTTATACAATGACTGAGACCCAAAGTTTTTGGTATTTACAAAAGGGGGTTGGGTCTTACACTCTATTAGAGGCCCAAAAGTGTTTTTAAAGAAAAGAAATGGGACTTACAACGCGAGGGGAGGCCCAATGATTTGTTTAAAAACAGCGATCGCGCCAAGGTTTTTTGAAAACACAGTGGGACTTATACAATGACTGAGGCCCAAAATTGTTTTGGTTTTCAAAAGGGGTTGGGTCTTACACTCTATTAGAGGCCCAAAGAGTTTTTGGAATATTTGAGTATGATTAAAATCAAAGAAACCCTAATTTTCACCTTTTAAAAGTAATTTTTCAAAGAAAATTAATAAAAAAAGACAAAAATACCAAATAAGTTTAAATAAACCACTTGTGATTTTTGGTTAAGGTTTGGAAAATGAGGTTTTAATCACAAGATAATTTAAAACCCATTTGGTTTTGATTTTTCAAGATGAATATTCATTTTAAAATGTTTAATAACAATTAAAATAAATTTATTCACAAAAATACCAACTATATTAAATAAATAATATAAATTTTATTTTTTTTGTAGAATAAAATATTTTACTATTTTTGTGATTTTTCAGAAAAAGAACCAATAAAAAATGATAAAAATTGAGTTAGAAATTAATTTTTCAAGTTATTAATAAAATAATATGAAAAAATAAAAAATAGGACAAGTGATAAAAAAGAGGTCTGGGGCGAGGGGGATTCGAACCCCAGACCTCTCACTTGCTAATACACACAAACCAGCTGATCAACCACTGGGGCGCAATGCCAATTCATTTAATATATGGCAAGGGAAAAATATATATCAAACTTTGGTTGGTTTTCTGAACCATGGCGCCATGGCCATCTTCATCATCAAGCTCAGATGCGTGAAGCTCTCTAACTCATTCATTTCTCAACCATTTGACATAATTCAAACACCAATTTCATGCGTTTTTGAACAAGGAGTATGATGGTAATATTCAATTTTGTTGAAATGGATTGAATCAGAACATAACAAGTTAAAACCTGAAGAACCCTAAAATTGGCATGAACTCAATGAAATCCTATATACGAATTGTAAACAACAATTGATTGAGGGGAAACACTCAACATATGATGACAAGCAATTGGCAAAAGTATCATGCGAGGAAATATGCATGGATCATGTTATGAGAGTTTTGAGGCTTACCTTGATGCAAGCTGAAATGGAACTCTGCACAGATGGTGTTCCAGAAGTGATTTGATGATCCCTACAGCTTCAATGGATATTGTTGAGTGGATTGCAAGCCTTTTAACACTTTGAAAATCTTTGGATCAAGTTGGAGGAATCCAACTGCAGAATGGATGCATAATGGCTTGGTTGAAGAGTGATTTTGAGCTAAAGGTGTTACAGAGATGATTTAAGTGTTTGAACACCTCATATACATCATATGTGATGTGTTTGAGCAATTGGATTGGATTGTTTAAGGCTGCAACTCAAAACCCGATGGTGGTTGCTCAAAAACAAAGAAATTTGGCACTTAAGAGAGAATGAGAGAAAGCAATGTTATAGGATGCTTTGGTGTGCCTTAAATGATCAGTTGGAACCTCTATTTATAGGTGATCAACTCTTGTCTTAGAGGAATAGTGAATGGCTGTAAGATCAGATCACCTTCAAATGGATTGGCTTGGCATAAATGTCTCTTGCACTAGGTGTAACAGCTCCCCAAATAGATCAGCTATACCTTGACTGATTCCACATTCCTCAGTCATTTTAATTGTTGTTTATTAGGGCATCTTGACTACAAGTGATCAAAATCTTGAAAGTGCACTATATACATTAAATTGCCTTTGAATTCCATGTATTTGTTCCACTATTCATCATGCCAAAGGATGAGCTTTGAAGCATTCTTGGCCTAACTTATCAGGTTGGATCAGATGCATTGTGATCAGGTTGGATACAGGTGGCATAGAGATCACAAGCCTTAACTCAGAAATCGTGTGAAGCAAGAAAGCTTGAAAACTGGTTTTCCAAAACAGTTGCAGCAGCATGACTTTGGGCATGGATTCCTCTTGGTTCAAGCTGAGTTGTTTCATGCCAATAAGTTCCTTGGATTGTAGGCAACATGTACAACAACTTTGATGTTTATATCTTGAATTGATTCAACTTGCAACTATGTGAAAAAATCCCACAAGTTTTGGTGTTTTCAACAAAATCTATCTTGGACAGAATTTTGTCTAAGTGTTGAAAAAGAGGGATTTTCATGTTTTTAGTGATTTTGATCCAATCATAACTTGAAATCTATGAGGAATTGGAATGAGGTGTAGTTGACACTTTTAAAGAATGCCATGATAGCTACAAATCTATCTTTGGATCATTCAAAATGGTTGCTTGGATCTCAAGTTATGATCCTTGGAAGTTGGTACCCTAGCCACTTTGTTCCATAACTTAGAAAAATTCTAAGTTTTTATGGTTACCCCTTTTACAAGTTATCCCATTTTTTTTGTTTTTCTTGATGAATGATGATTCCAATCACACATTAACATCATTTTAGGGTCAAGGAGCCATAATTGTGAAAAATCTCAAAAAGTCAAACTTTGACTTTTGGGCACAGTTGACTTTTTATCAGATGAATTCCAAACTGTGTGATCCTCTGTGAAATTAAGTCCTTGACCTAAATCAAACTTGATGGATGGATTCCATAGGCATTATAGGGTGTATTGACTTATGTCCCAAGGTTTGGGAGAATGTCTTGGTCAAAAGTCAAAGGTATAGTTGACTTTTTTCCGCGAAACCCTAATTGTGGTCCAGATGAAATTGAAACTTGTTGATCAAGCTTCTTGAATCAATCCATTATTGCAAATGGATCAAAGTGGTATGTTAGAGACCCTCAAATCATGTCTTGAGGTTTTGGCTCATGTTTTGTCCCAAAAGTCAACTTAGGGGTGAATTAGGTCAAGAAACCCTAATTCCTGATTTTTGGTAAATGCATCCCCTGAGGCAAAATTGACTTGATGATTGGGCCCATGAGGTCCCATGGAGTACGTTAGGTTGTACTTTGAAGCATTGGCTCATGCCCAGATGAAAATTTCCATCTGGAGGCCCTAGTCGACCAAAACCCTAATTTGGTGACACTGACGATCTGGAGGCTTAATCCACTTGGAATGTTGCAACCTGGTGCTTGATTATTGATGTGGGAGTCCTCTTGGTCCCTTATGGATGTTTGAGAGGTTAGACAGGTTGAAGATCATGTCCTTTCTTGATTGATCCTTTGTCTAAGGGCGCTGAGAGGGCTTGAAACCCTAACCTTTGCTGGTAGTGAATGTTCAGCAATCCTTGAGGAGATTGATGAGACATAAAAGTACATCCATATTGTGATGATGACTTACACAATGATGGGAAATCTTAGTGGTCAAAATTTGGGGTATGACACCTCCCAAAGGAGAAACTTTCCAAATCAACAGACAAACACCAGTAAGTAGAAAGTAGTAATGAAAATTGCTAACAACCTGTGGATAACCACATATAGGATGGGTAATTAATAACTCCCCATTGTATAACCTGACCCCGGACCCCCAACCTCATAAGCATTTGTTCAGTTAAACAATTGCGTGCAAGGTTAGTTTTAGATAGCTTCCATTTCCTTTCCAGCTTCATAGGATAAATAAGAAATCAGAAAGTAGCACCCCACTCCTACCATTACGGTGAGGAGAAACCCATGGCGATAAGGTGGTCGCGTCTCCGACAAAAATCACACGCTACAGTAAAATGGCAACTCTGCTGGGGAGTTGCAGATTAGGATCTGTCTTTTTCTAGGACTAGAATTTCTAAGAGGTCTAGGATGTTAGCAATCATACAATATACTATATATATATATATATATATTGCTTTTCCTACTTGTTATATGTGTTTTTTTTCTGTCAATGGGAATGCGATTAATACGCATCTGGAAAGTTTGAGAGAAACCTAAGATAAGGGGTGGCATTGACGGGGGGTCTTATTGGGAGTAAATCCCGAATAAGCGAACCTAGTAGACCACTAAATCAGGCGAGGGCCCATATGATTCAGCGTGCTAATCACGATCGTTGTTGAAAGCAGAGTTTTCCTAATGTGGCGCCTGTGAACCTGAGGATTTAGTAGGAATTAACCTTATGACCTCTTGGTAGTCCGATGACTATTAGGAATAGTTGATACGCGATACTACACTCAAATGAGATTACCCTAGGATGCTACAGCTCACTCGGGTGAACCAGATTGCTGTTGTTATCTCTAGGGGGTCAATGATTTTGGGAACCTTAGGATCCGTTCTACAGGTACAAAAATTGACCAGAATACAACCTTTGGGAATGGGTAGAGGCATGACTCCATGCTCGTGACGTTGAACCCTTGAACCTATGTTTTTTCAATGTTTTTGTGTGTTGCATTCATGCATTCATTTAAAAAACTCTTAAACAAAGAAAAATCTTATTTTCTCCTCTCTCGTTTTTCAAATTAACTTAAAACAATAATTGCAAATATCAGAGATATTGCGTTATGGATTTCGGTAGAAGAAAGACACACAAGTACACCTTCAAGGCTCCAAAACTAGAGGACTTAAGGGGGTTGGCAAGGATGATCACCAACCCTGATGCTTTCAGAGCTATGTACGGAGGACTGCTGTCTCTATTAAGGGTCCATGTAGTTGAAGGAATTCTGTCTACACTGATCCAGTTCTATGATCTGGTTTATCACTGCTTCACATTCCTGGATTACCAACTGGCACCAACATTAGAAGAATACTCTCATCTGACTGATCTACCTATCACTGATTAAGCTCATTTTTCTGGACTGGAAGAAATTCCAAAGGATCGGGTCATCGCAAGAGCCATTTGTTTGGACGATTCAGAAGTCAGGACTCACATGACCACCAAAGGAGGAATCTAAGGTTTACCAGCCAAGTTTTTGGTGGAGAAAGCCCTGTACTTCGCCAGTATAGGGAACGTTACTGTTTTCGAGGATATCTTTGTCCTACTCACATACGGGTTGTTCCTTTTTCCCAACATAGACAACTTCGTTGATACCAATGCTGTTAAGATATTTCTGATTGGAAACCCCGTACCAACTCTGCTTGCAGATGCTTATCATTCTGTGCACTTAAGGAATCTGTACAGCGGAGGAATAATCACATGTTGTGTACCCTTGCTTTACAAATGGTTCATTTCCCATTTACCTAAGTCTGCTGCTTTTTGGGATCACAAGAGTACTCTACGTTGGTCACAGAAAATCATGTCTCTTACCAACTCTGACATAGATTGGTATGATAGGATTTATGAGGGGATAGAGATCATCAACATTTATGGAAATTTCCCTAATGTACCCCTTATAGAAACTAAAGGAGGAATCAACTATCATCCAATTTTAGTTCGCCGTCAACTCGGATACCCAATGAGGCATATCCCGCATAATGCTCATCTGGAAGGTCTTTTCTTCAAAGAAGGAGAAAATGACATGGCACTAAAGAAAGAAATAGTGTATGCCTGGCAACATGTTCACAAGAAGGGAAGAGAGTCTCTAGGAAGACCAAACTGTACCTCCGTGGAACCTTATCTTCACTGGGTGTAAACTAGAGCTCTCAAGCTGAGGATGCCTTACCCTCGTCAAGAAGTTTTTTCGTTAATGGAATCTGTCCTTTATTTCATGTTTGACACGGAAAAACTCCAGGTAGCTCTTAACAAAGTTCAACGGGAGAAAAACTCTTGGAAAAACAAGTACCATATCCTCAATGTGGAGTGTACCAAAGTTTAGAAACTGTTAAAGGAAAAGGACGCCCTAATTAAGATACTAGAGATCGCCCCTGGGGCATACCTCTCAACTTTGTCCCTGAAGGATACATCCCGCCGGTCACTGAAGACCCTGAAACTGCAGCAGGAACCGCTGGGCCTGAAGGTTACAAACTTCGGGAAAGCGAAGATGCAAGAGTTATGACAGCAACTCCTGAAGGTTACAAACTTCGGGGCATGGAAGCACGAAGGGTCACCGCCGTAATGACTATACCACAACCAGTGGTACACACTGTCCCGGAAGGACATGTTCCACAAGTAATCTCTGGTGGAAATGAAGACATGTACGAAAAAATGAACGAGTTCCAGGAACAATTCCTGGAAATGCATAAGGAACTGCATGCCATTCGCGGTTAGGATTTATTCGGAAAGGACGCCGCAGACCTTTGTTTGGTCCCTAACGTGAAAATACCGCACAAATTCAAGGCGCCTGACTTTGAAAAATACAAGGGCAACTCTTGCCCTCAAAGTCATTTGGTGATGTACGCTCGAAAGATGTCAACTCAGACAGAGAATCAACAGCTACTGGTCCATTACTTTCAAGAGAGTTTAACCGGTGCCGCACTCAAATGGTACATGGGTTTAAACCGCACCAAGATTAACACTTTCAGAGATCTTGGCGCAGCTTTTGTTCAGCAGTACAAGTTTAACCTAGACATGGAACCAGACAGAGATCAACTCAGAGCAATGTCGTAGAAGGACAAAGAAACTTTCAAAGAATATGCTCAGAGATGGCGTGAAATTTCCGCCCAGATCTGTCCCCCTCTTGAGGAAAAGGAAATGACTATGATTTTCCTAAAAACCTTAAGCTCATTCTATTACGACCGAATGGTTGCAAGTACCCCCAGGGAATTCACTGAGATGGTGAACATGGGAGTACGCCTTGAGGAAGCAATCTGAGAAGGACATTTGGTCAAAAACACATAATCATCGAGCAGTACCAAAAGATACGGTGGAGCTTTCTTGAAGAAAAAAGAGCAAGATATTGGTAATATCTCTCTCAGAAAGCAAAGACGAAGGTATCAACCAGTAGCAGCAGTAACTCCTGCTATCAACCCAACGCCGACTCCAACATATCAACCTCAGGTTGCTCAGAACCAACCAAATCAACAACAATATCAGCAAAGGACACAACAGCCTCTTCAGCAGGCTCGTCCTCAGTACAACATTAACAATCGTACTACACGACCACCAGGGTTTGACCCTATACATATGTTGTACACAGAACTGTTTCCACTGGTACTGGTCAAGGGGCACGTCCAAACTAGGTCTCCTCTTACAGTACCGGAAAATCCACCTTTTTGGTTCAAAGCGGATCAAACTTGCCCTTACTGTAGCATACGATTTTTGTCGGTGACGCGACCACCTTATCGCCATGGGTTTCTCCTCACCGCAATGCTAGGAGTGGGGTGCTACTTTCTGATTTCTTATTTATCCTATGAAGCTGGAAAGGAAAGGGAAGCTATCTAAAACTAACCTTGCACGCAAATGTTTAACTGAACAAATGCTTAAGAGATCGGGGAGTCGGGGTTAGGTTATACAATGAGGAGTTGTCAATTACCCATCCTATAAGTGGTTATCCACAGGTCGTTAGCAATTTTCTACTATTTTCTACTTACTAGTGTTTTTCTGTTTATTGGGAAAGTTTTCTCCTTTGGGAGTGTTTGAGAAAGACAGAGTTTTTGTTGATTTTGGGTTTTCCGATGTTTTTTATGAGTGAAGGTATTGGACCTAAAGTTTTTGATATGTATACTCGCTAAGATTTCGCAATCTTATGCCTACGTATTCCCGTTAAAAGAAAACGGGGAAATCGGAGCAATCGTAGTTCCTCCTATTCTATGGGAGGAAAAGATGTTTTGTGTCTTGTTCAAAGCCCAAGATTGAAGTTAAAGGTTATTTGTGTCTTGTTCAAAGCCCAAGATTGAAGCTAAAAGTTTGACTGAGAGAGAATTTGTCATCTCTAAAGGGAGACATCTCATCTGTTTATCACAGTTGTTAGGTAATTGCTTATAAAGGAGAATTACTTTAACTGGGATATGCGAATGCAGCAATGCCATAATTTCCTTTATAGGGTATCTATCCTGAAGGAGAAAACTTTAACTCAGTGTTGAGCAATGCCATTTTTCCTTAGGAGTCTTTCATGCTAAGAGAGGTGCAGTGGCGTGGATGTAAATAATCCCAAGGCTTGCCACTTACAGCAATTAGATGAAAGAGAGGATTTTACTAGGATAAGAGATGGACGACAGCTTGGATTTTTGAATCAACAAGTGTGCCACTTACAACAGTTATCTGGGATTAGGGTTTGTTTGATTTATCTATTTTGATGTGTGATGTACAGAGAAATGTCTTCCTACAGAGAGATTTTAATTTCCTCTAAGGGGATTTTGGTTTTTTTTGTGTGCCTTGATCAAAGCTCAAGGTTGAAACTAAGAGATTGATTGACTCCACTGGGGAAGTCCTTATACAAAGCTTAAGAGGAGGCTAGAAAAGACTGACTCAACAAGAGAGTGTTTATCTGTCTTGTACAAAGCCCAAGATTGAGGCTCTTTTTGGGATATCATTTTACAAAGCCTAAGAAGAGGCTAAAGGTTGACTTTTTCAGGGAAATATTTTGTCTGTCTTGTACAAATCCCAAGATTGAGGCTAAAAAAGATTTTTGATTCCTCTGGGGAATATTTGTATGTGTCTTGTACAAAGCCCAAGATTGAGGCTGAAGGGGGAAACTGACTCTACTGGTAAGAGGTTTTATCTGTCTTGTACAAAGCCCAAGATTGAGGCTAAAATGGGATTGACTCAGCTGGAGAGTATGATTTGTTTTGTACAAAGCCCAAGATTGAGGCTAACTCTACCAAGGAAAAATCATTATACAAGGCCTAAGAGGAGGCTGGAAAGAGAATTAACTCTGCTTAGGGAGACTTTATATGATGTCTTGTACAAAGCCCAAAATTGAGGCTGAAAGTTATTTAACTAACTCAGCTGAGGATATTTATAGGTGTCTTGTACAAAGCCCAAGATTGAGGCTGAAAGGATGTCTGACTCAACAAGAGAGGGTTTTTATGGTGTCTTGTACAAAGCCCAAGATTGAGGCTAAGAAGATGATTGACTCAACAAGAAAGTGTTTTTATCTGTCTTGTACAAAGCCCAAGATTGAGGCTGAAAAATGTTGACTCAACAAGAGAGTGCTTTTTAAGAGATTGACTCAACAAGATAGTGCTGAAAAGATGATTGACTCAACAAGAGAGTGCTTTTGAGGCTAACTCTACTGAGGAAAATCATTATACAAAGCCTAAGAGGAGGCTGGCTTCTGCTGAGGATTATTGAGATCCAGAGGCAGGTCCAAAATGGGGGATCAACTCTTGTTGAGGATTTACAGAAGAGTTGAGGTATCAGATACCTTGAGGTTATGATTTGGGATAGTGTTATCCTGATGATAAATTGACCCTAGCTGGGGAAATTTAGGATGAAAGACTGAGTTTTAGATCTTGTGAGGGTTTCAACTCTACTGGAGATTGGTTAAATGACCAGGGTTTTTCTTGTGTTTGTAGGGAACTTGAGAATGTCTATGAGATACAAGAGGAGATTAGACTATCCAAGTCTACTGGTATGTAAGAGTTTATCTTTGTATGATGCCCAAGAGGAGGCTGGTATTTTAAGGGATGAGTGTCAACCCTAAAATTGGTATGAGATTTGACTCTTTAGAAAGACTGCTCTAACAAAGGATGACTAAGTTCTGTCCTATTCCTTTAAAGAAATTCAAGAGAGGTTTCACCGGGAATTAATCCTCTCTGGGGAAATGAATTTCTTTGACAATTTTCTAATAGTGACAGTTTGAGAAAAGTTTCACCGGGAATAATGCCTTTCTCTTTGTTCCATATTGTATAAGCCCAAGAGGAGACAAGACTGTATCTGGAAATTCCTATGGGGAACTAGTTTTGACTGTGTTGAAAGAGTGAAAACTGGGTTTATCTAGTTCTAGACCTAATTGTCGGGGAAAACTCTAAGCAAGGTATATACATGCATATATATACAGATGAAATATATACTGTATGTAAAAGAGGGTAGGAGGACTTACAGGTGAGCAAGCTTCCAGCACAAACAAATATATATATATATATATGTGTGTGTGTGTGTGTGTGTGTGTGTGTGTGCGTGCAAGTATGTAAAAGAAAGCTTTTTAAAACTTACAGGTGAGCAAGCTTCCATTGTAACAGCTGTATGGTTAGTTGTTCAAGAAATTAAAGAAAGTTTTGATAACAACTATGAATTTGAACCTAAATTAAAAGGGGAGAGTTATTTTGAAAAGATTGGGGCTTACACTTAAGGAGAGGCCCAACTGAAAAATAGTAATCGTACCGTTGATCTGAAAATTGTATCGGGACTTATACAATGACTGAGGCCCAAAAAGGTTTTCTGTAGAAAGGGATGGGTCTTACAACTCAAGGAGAGGCCCAAAATGTTTGAAAAAGAAAAGAAATGGGGCTTACAACTCAGGGAGAGTCCCAGATGATTTTTGTTTTGAAATGGCGATCGCGCCGAGATTTCTGAAAACGTGTCGGGACTTATACAATGACTGAGGCCCAAAGAATTTTTATTTACAAGGGGGTTGGGTCTTACACTCTATTAGAGGCCCAATGTGTATTTAAAAAGTTTGAAAAATCAAAATTTAGAGGAAACCCTAAATTTTGAATTTAAAAGATATTTGGAAAATCATGTTTAATCACATGAAAGCTTGAAATTCAATTGATTTTGAAAGATCAAAGTGGGAATTTCATTTAAAAATGTTTAAAAACAATATAAATGAAATTAATTACAAAAATTCTAACTATATTAAATAAATAATATAAATTGGATTTTTTTTTGTAAAATAAAATATTTAAACATTTTTGTGAATTTTGAGAAAAAGAATTAATTCAAAAACGCAAATATTCAGAGAGAAATTAATTTTTGAATCAATTAACAAAAATATCAAAATATTCAAAAATTCAAAAATTTGAAAAAGGGCGCCAAGAAGACTAAGTTCTTGCCCGCGTGCCCTGTTTCTGTAGATTTACGTTTTTCTCCCTTATTTCTCAATGATTTTGCACGATTCAAGTACCAATCTTGGTCGTTTTTGAACAAGGATCGCAACCATATAGTTTAATTGCATTTATATTAAGTATTGAGGAAGAAATCAACAGAAAACCTCAAGAACCCTAATTTCAGCATGAACACAATGAAATTCCATACACGATGGATTCATGGCAATTGATTGAGGGTTATTACTCTACATACATGCATAAACAAGATGGTAACTCAAAAATTCATTCATGATGTATGGATGATAGAGTTTGAAGGCTTCAGGCTTACCTCTTGTAGCTGGTGATCGAGTTTGATGATGGAGGTGTTGCAGCTAGGTTCCAATGATCTAGACAGCTTCCTTAGGTGCCAAGGAGTGTATTTGAATGCTTGGAGTGAATGGAAATGAGTTGGAACTGGTTGTGGTACCTCAACTGTAACTCTATCAAGAACTTGAGCAATTGGCTGGTGATTTTGTGAATTTTATGTTATAGATGTGATTTTGTGTTATGGATCACTCATACATGATGTTTATGAGGTGTGTGTGTGATTGGTTTCGTTGGAATCACTCTCAATCTCAAAACCCGATAGTGACTTGAGTTAGAAGGCAAAATTGGAGTGAAAGGGAGATTTTGAGTAAAGCATCAGTTTGGGTGCTTTGGTGCACTCAAATTGATCACAAATGAGCTCTATTTATAGTGTGTTAAGTTTGTTTTTGCAGCAATAGTGTGTGGCAACTGCAGTAGGTCTGTGGCTAAAGGTGATCAAATGGAATCTCAATTCTCCTCTAGCCATTGACTTAAGGTTAGAGCACAGGCCTATGGTCTTTTGGTTTAGAGATAAGGCTTGACTCATTCAGTTAAGTTTACCTCAGTTCATGCCACCTTGATGCATCCATTGAATGCATTGAAACAAAATTGGAGTCTTGGAGCTTTTTAGCCTTTTTAGGATGACATAGCTACATGTAGATTCTTGGACATGGGAGGCTTGTGGATCAGATCTTTCCCCATTAATTTCATCCTCTGAGGTGTCCAAATGGATGACAAGGCTTGAACTTGTCTGATTTTTCCAAATCAAGCAAAATACATAATTCGGCCTTGTACAAGACAGTTAGAAATGGTGATTTTGAGGGGATCATATCTCCTTGCTCAGGTTGAGTTATGAGAGGCTCTTGTACTTTTTAGAAAGCCCTAATATGATACAGTACATGTGTAATCATAGTTGGTCTTGAAACTATTTGGATCCCATTGAAAAATCCTCATGAACATTGGTGTCCAAAGCTGGTAACTTAGGCAGATTTTCACTAAGTGTTGAAAAATGTCATTTTCTTCATTTTTGTCATTTTGATCACTCCATAACTTAAAATCCATGAAGAATTGGAGTTTGAGGTAGTTGAAGCTTTTGTAGAACGTAGGAAGACCTACAAATCAGGCTTTGGATCACCCAAAATGGCTGCTTGGATCACAAGTTATGATCCTTGGAAGTTGGAACCGAAATCATTCAAATTTAGTAACTTACAATTTTTCAAGATTACCCCTTTTACAAGTTATCTTGGTTTCTTGATCAATTCTTGTTCAAATGACATTATAAGCCATATTTTATGAAAATATGATTCATAACGATCATTTTTGCCAAAAAGTCATGTTTTGACTTTTGGTTCCGGAGCGGTTCGACGCGTAAAACCCTAATTTCCAAATTTTGAGGAATGCATCCTCTGAGGGTAATTTAACTTTGAAAATGTATCCTTAGGGTTATTTTGAGCATATTGAGTCACATGTTGAAGTCTTGGCTCATCCTCTTGTGAAAATCTCACTCTGGAGGTTTCGATCGTCCAAAACCCTAATTTGGCGACACTTGGTGTTTCGGGGCTCAAACCACTTGGAATGTGGCAACTGTTGTGCTTGATTTTTTATGTGAGGGTCCTCTTAATCCTTTGTGGATGTTTTAAGAGGTCTAGACAAGTTTAAGATCATATCATTTCTTGATTTATCTTTTGTCTAAATGTTCTGGGAGGGCTCAAAAACCCTAATTCTTGATTGTGGTGAATCCTCAACCATCTTTGAGGATATTGATGAGGCATGATGGTTCATCCATATTGTGGTAACAATTTGCACAATAATGGGAAATCTTGGTGGTCAAAATTTGGGGTATGACAGATGCCCCTATTTAATTTTCTTGGATCCGAAGGTGTGAATGACGAAGGTATTCGGACATTCAGGGTACAAGAGTATTAAATATCGGAATACCCGAAATTTTGACGGCGGTTATGAATGTCAGCGGTTTGCTCATCCGTCTTCTTTGGCTAAGTAATGAAACTTATGAAAGGGTAAAACTTCCCCTCGATCCTAGTTTTCAGCCATGGAACTGGTCTTAGTTTCTTTTGAAATTAACGTCCCCTCGATCCTGGTCTTTAGCCACGGAACTGGTCTCAGTTTCTAAAATAAACTTCCCCTCGATCCTGGTCTTTAGCCATGGAACTGGTCTAAGTTTCTTTGAAATAAACCTCCCCTCGATCCTGGTCTTCAGCCACAGAACTAGTCTCAGTTTCTGAAATAAACTTCCCCTCGATCCTGGTCTTTAGCCAAGGAACTGGTCTTAGTTTCTTCTTGTCGAGTTTCTTCCTTGACAAGGGATGCTATGTGTAGCGGTCCTCATCAAATTTCTCACAGAGTTTCCTACTGGGGAGAGGCCATTTGATGGAAAATATTTGAGGTCAGACTTGCTGGGGGTAGCCATTTGTCTGAGCGGTAGAGGTGTGCAAACTTCTCTGTTGGAGATGCCATTTGTTGACTCTACTGGGGAAAACGAGTCTCTTGAAAGACTGATTTTTGTTTGGGGATATTACATCATACTTTTCTTCGAGATCTTCTCGGAGAAATGCCATGTGATGTAATCCAATTTTGAGGTGCTAATGACTTCATTATCATTGACTTTCTTGGGATAAAAACCAATGTGTTGCTGAGAGTCTTTGGTTGAGAGGCTTTCTCTGGGGATCTTCTTTAATCTGGGAAAGCAAAAATATCATCTTCAATGGTGAAGAGTGATGTTTGTCGAATGCCTTCTTGCCTTTCATAAGTTCAAGTTATCAAGGTGGTCGAGCACCGTCTCTAATCGAGAAATAAACTGGGGGAGAGAGATTGTTCAGACAAAACATTTCCTGACGAGGAAAGAAACTGACAACTCGATTGATTAAGAGGACTTTACCACTTAGGGGTAAGACTGACCGGAGTGATAGTAATGCAATATGATTATGAATGTGAATCAATAATGCATGATGTATGTATGTTTATGCTGAAAAAATGGACGTGACATACAGACTAGTGGATGAACACGACTGGATACTCGGCTACTGCGAGGGGATAAAAAGTACCATTGGTTCAAAATAGCAATTCTGCCTTGCTTAGGAGAAGTAGACCCTGTGGGGGTGACATTACTGTTCAATTGGTCTTAAGAGGTAAGAACTCTGCCGGGGATATCAGATCGGGCATTTGCATCTGACACAATTGATCCTTCATTCAGGTGCACTGGTTTAGAAGGAGTACTTTGATTCTGCACTTTGAGGTTCAATCACTTCTGGAGAAGCTCTCGATGTTCTTTTCGATGTTCATCAGTCAAAAAGAATTGCCATCTTTATTTTAAAAGTAGAAAATTTTTGACAATTAAATTTATTTTTGTTTTATTTCAAGAATCATTGATCATGTTAAAATGTCATTCTGTAAAGCTAAAACAAATAAGAATTGCAATCAAAAGCACTAGGGATCAAATTTTATTAATAGGACGGAAATCAGCCAAGCGCGTGATCCCATAGAGTATTTACAAAGTTTAGAAAAATGGTAATTTAAGGGAAAAGGGGCTACATTGAAACATAACGACTGTTATCCTTCTACCATCTTTGAATTCTGGACATCCTGAGCTTCTGTCGAAGATGACCTTGACTGATGTTTTCCTGATGGATGGCGTGACCGATGGGGATTTAACTTTGTCAGACGTAGATACTTGCCATGAATCCCTAACTTTTGCCTGGATTGTCTTTTGAGGTTTCCAATCCATCGGGATGATTTTTTTTGCTTATGTCTCTAATTTTTGCCTGGACCGCCCTTTCGGGTTTTCAATCCACCGAGATGTTTTTATTTATTTATTTAGGCGAAGTATTTCTTGACTACATCAACATTTCTGGGGTAGGCAAATTCCTCTCCATCCATGGTTGCGAGTCTCAAGGCGCTGCCCGAGAAGGCTTTCTTGACCACATAGGGGCCGTCATAGTTCGGAGTCCTTTTGCCCCGAGAATCAGTGAGGAATGATTGTATCTTTTTGAGCACAAGGTCTTCTTTCCTGAAGACACGGGGTCGGACCATTTTTTCGAACGCCTTCTTCATTCTTTGTTGATATAACTGACCGTGACACAAAGCCGTTATTCGCTTTTCTTCGATCAGATTCAGTTCATCGTGTCGACTTTGACACTATTCTGCCTCTGTTAGCTTAGCTTTCATCAATTCCCTGATTGATGGGATCTCTACTTCTATGGGAAGCACTGCCTCCATGCCATATACTAGAGAGAAAGGGGTTGCCCCTATTGAAGTGCAGACAAATGTGCGATAACCGTGAAGAGCAAAGGGCAGCATCTCGTGCCAGTCTATGTAGGTTACAACCATCTTTTGAACAATCTTCTTGATGTTCTTGTTAGCTGCTTCTACCGCTCCCTTCATCTGAGGCCAGTAGGAGACGAGTTACGGTGTTCGATTTTGAACTCAGCACACAACTCTTTCATCATCTTATTGTTCAGGTTGGATCCATTATCAGTAATGATCTGGCTTGGAACACCATAACGGCAGATGAGATTGTTTTTGATGAAACGGACTACCACTTGTCGGGTTACATTGGCATATGACGCTGCTTCGACCCATTTGGTGAAGTAGTCAATGGCAACCAGGATGAACCGATGTCTGTTTGTAGCCTTGGGTTCGATCGTGCCAATCATGTCGATTCCCCATATAGAAAAAGGCCATGGGGAAGAAAGAACTTTGAGATGCGTCGGCGGTACATGGATTTTGTCAGCGTATATTTGACACTTGTGACACCTCCTCATGTACTTGTAGCAATTGGATTCCATGGTCAACCAATAGTATCCTGCTCTTAGAATATTTTTCGCCATTGTGTGTCCGTTGGCATGAGTGCTAAAGGATCCTTCATGAATTTCTTTTATAAGCATGTTTGCTTCTGGTCTGTCTACGCATCGGAGCAAGACCATGTCAAAGTTTCTCTTATAGAGTGTATCACCGCTCAGGAAGAAGCTTCCAGCCAGTCTTCTGAGAGTCTTTCTATCTTTCCTGGATGCCCCAGGTGGGTACTCTTGTTCCTGAAGGAAGCGTTTGATATCGTGATACCATGGTTTGTTGTCTATGACTACTTCGATCGTAAAAATGTAGGCGGGCCGTTCTAGGCGCATTATGTTAATCTTAGGTACGTCGTTCCATTATCTACACTAATCATGGAAGAGAGAGTGGCTAGTGCATCAGCCATGTGATTCTCTTCACGAGGGATGTGATGAAACTCAATTCTGTTGAAGAATGGTAACAACCTTCTCGCATAATCTTTGTAAGGAATCAATCTCGATTGGTATGTGTTCCAATCTCCTTTGATCTGATTGATAACCAGGGCTAAGTATCCGTATACATCCAAGTTCTTGATCCTTAAGTCGATCGCTTCTTCGAGACCCATGATACAAGCTTCGTATTCGGCCTCGTTGTTTGTACACTTGAATGTCAGTCTGGCAGTGAAAGGAATGTGGGTACCCTGAGGTGTTACGATGATTGCTCCAATTTTGTTTCCGTAAATGTTGACAGCTCCTTCAAAGATTAGTCCCCATTGGGAACCTAGTTCTGGCCCTTCACTGGGTAGCGGTTCATCACAATCTTTCATTTTTAAGTACATGACATCTTCGTCTGGGAAGTCAAATCTGACTGATTACTGATCGTCAATCGGTTGATGAACCAAATGATCGGCTATAATACTTCCTTTGACAGCTTTTTGAGCGTGGTACTTGATGTCGTATTCTGATAACAACATCTTCCACCAGGCGATTTTTCCCGTGAGAGCAGGTTTTTCAAAGACGTACTTGATCGGATCCATTTCGGAGATTAACCAAGTAGTGTGACAAATCATGTACTGGCGAAGACATTTGGCTACCCAAGCCAGAGCACAACAAGTTTTCTCAAGCATAGTGTACCGAGTTTCGCAGTCGGTGAATTTCTTGCTTAAGTTGTAGATGGCAGACTCTTTTCTTTTTGTTTCATCTCATTGGCCAAGTACACAACCCATGGAGTCTTCCAAGACTGTTAGGTATATGATCAATGGTCTTCCCTCCACTAGAGGTGACAGGATAGGTGGATTCAACAGATACTCTTTGATGCTGTCGAATGATTTTTGGCAATCTTCTATCCATACACAGTCTTGATTCTTTCTGAGCAGTTTGAAGATTGGCGCGCATGTCGTGGTCATAAGAGATATGAATCTGGAAATGTAATTCAGACGTCCCAGAAATCCTCTGACTTGTTTTTCAGTCTTTTGAGAAGGAATTTCTTGAATGGCCTTGACCTTGTCAGGATCAACCTCAATTTCTTTCTGGCTGACGATGAACCTTAAAAGCTTTCCCAAGCGAACACCAAATGTGAATTTGTTGGGATTCAAGCGGAGTTTGTATTTTCTCAGATGCTCGAATAACTTTGACTGATGGGTCACATGCTCCTCTTCTGTTTTAGATTTGGAAATCATGTCATCGACATACACTTCGATTTCTTTGTGCATCATATCGTGAAACAGAGTAGTCATGGCCGTTTGATAGGTTGCCCCGACGTTCTTCAAATCGAACGACATTACCTTGTAACAAAAGGTGCCCCATGAGGTGATGAACGAAGTTTTCTCCATGTCTTCCGGATCCATTTTGATTTAATTATAGCCCGAGAATCCATCCATGAAGGAGAAGACTTTGAACTTTGTTGTACTGTCAACCAGCATGTCTATGTGCGGTAAGGGAAAGTCATCCCTTGGACTGGCTTTGTTAAGATCCCTGTAGTCTACACACATTCTGACCTTTCCGTCCTTTTTCGGAACTGGTACTATGTTGGCCAAACATTGAGTATATTCTGAGGTGGCGAGGAAACCAGCATCAATCTATTTCTGCACTTCCTCTTTGATTTTGATAGCCATGTCCAGATGAGTCCGTCTCAGACTTTGTTTTACCGGCGGACATTCTGATTTCAATGGTAGATGATGTTCCACGATGCTGGTATCCAACCCGGGTATGTCCTGATAGGACCAAGCAAACACATTGGGAAAATCTTTGAGAAGTTCTATTAAGCTTTCTTTGATAGTCGGACTAAGTAGTGCCCCAATCTTGACTTCTTTTCTCTCTTCTTCTGAACCCAAGTTGACCGTTTCCAGCGGTTCTTTGTGAGGTTCAATGGACCTTGCCTCTTGCCTGAGTAGTTGTGAGATCTCTTCTGGAATTTCTGCGTCCTCTTCTTCTTCAGCTTCAAATACCGAGAAGTCAAAGTTCGGAGAAGGCATCGGATCGTATGTTTCAACGGGGTTTAAAACAAGCAATCTGCATGACGTGATGATTCGTTTTTAGAAGAGATAGAGAGAATGCAAGTGTGTACAGTGTATATTTTTTTTAAAATGCTTGTTTTTATTTTGAGTTGTTTTAGGATTACCATTTTCTGAAAAAGTGAAAAGTGAAAACAGCAATAAATGCGGAAATTACATAATGACATTATTTATTTATGGTTTTATCGATTCTTGAAACTACAGCCCTATAAAACAAAACTCTGTCACTTCGGGCAAAGCGAAGAGGGACATTTACAGGAAAGTGAGCCCTATAAAAGCATCTGTTTCACCTGGGCAGGGTGAAAGGTTAAAACAAAGTTGGCAATTACTTAGACTTATGGACAAATTTCGGGGCATCGACAGCAACCCATTGGCGACGAAATCCTCGGTGAATCACAAAGTCTGGTACCTTCTTTCTTGGCTTGTCCTCAGAAATGACGCTGATTTCTGGCGGAGCAGGATCGTTGGAGTTTTCCTCCCATGCAGATTTGTCGTAGACGAACTCTTCTGTTGTATTTTGCATAATGTTTTCACTCTCAGGCGGATCTCCCCATCCAGTTGGCTGGATGTCTTCGAGCCTGATACGAGAGCTGTCAGAAGCGGTGTGCTTGACCAAGAAGTCGTACTTGCCACTTGGCTGTCCTAAGGTGTCCCATACTTCTGTGGGACTGGAGGAGTCATCTTTCTCGATGACGTTGACCTCAAGAAAAGAATAGTTGATGAGCTCTTGTCCTGCAATCTCTTCAGATTCATTATTGTGCTGGATATCTTCGGAATGTCCTGAGTAATGATCCCATGATTTTGTGGGACGTAGGTATTCTTTTCAATGATGCTCAGCTGATATGTATCATTTCACTGACTCTTTTGCCCCAAGTCATCTGGGTACGGTTTCCAGATAGGAAAGTCATCCAGAGGATCAAAATAGTCATAGTCGAAGTTGTCTTTCATCAAGTGTCCTCCTCTAATGAGTTTGGTGGAGCACATAATCCCTCTAGATAACAATCTCCGTACATCATCTTGACGTCTGATCTTGGTATATATCTCGGATTCTGCGTGGGAAAGCAAAATGGCGTATAAGTCTCTCCCTGAGACATATAACCGTCCTCTTTGAGATAAGACTTCCACTCTTCATCTGTATCGGAGGAGTCATCCTCGTTGATGGTGTGTACTTCTTGAGACACTGGGTGGAGGAAGCCTCCACTGTGGAAGAAGTCCTGGATGGGATGAAAACTTTCACCTTTAGTAGCAGTCTGGGTACAGGTTAAGGAAAAACGAAGACCTTTCTTTGTCTTGTTATCTGTAGGAATTACGAGCTGTCCCCATCCTTTTGTGTCGTTACTCTCGATTGCTTCGAGAGCGTCTTTGTATGAGGAAATCGACGTTCCTTTTTCTGATCGATTGTCATTGTTCACCGAGAGTGCTTGAAACTGAGTTCCAACGACCCCCTTGGGTTCTACACAGGAGAATGATGATAAGTTGCTCACGATTAAGGTCTGCTCTCCACATACTGTGACTAATTTGTCATTCATGCCGAACTTCAACTTCTGGTGAAGTGTCGAAGTGACTGCCCCAGCTTCGTGTATCCAAGGTCTTCCTAATAAACAGATGTATGCTGCTCGGATGTCCATGACCTGGAAAGTGACTTGGAAAGTGTGAGGACCGATAGTTATGGGAAGGTCAACTTTACCGATAACTGTTTTTCTGGATCCATCGAAGGCTTTGACGATGACCTCACAGCCTCTCATTGGAGATCTTTGAAATGATAGTCGCATCAGAGTAGATTTTGGCATAACATTCAGAGCTGATCCTGTATCTACCAGTACGCTAGCCAGAGCATCGTCTGGGCAGTTGACTGTAATGTTAAGCACCATGTTGTGATTTTTGCCTTCTTCCGGCACTTTCTCATCACTGAATCCTAAATTGTTGCAGGAAGTGACGTTGGAGATGATGTTGTCAAACTGCCTTACCGTCATATCTTGTTCTATGAAAGCTTGGTCCAAGACTTTCTGCAAAGCTTCCCTATGAGCTTCAGAACTGAGCAAGAGAGATATCACAGAGATTCTTGATGGAGTTTGCAACAGTTGGTCTATAATGTTGTACTCACTTTTCTGGATGAACTTCAGCATCTCATCGTTGTCCTTTGAAAGGTAGGGATTACTGGATTTCCCGACTGGTTGAATAGGAACTTCTGTTTGAGGTTCCTTTTCTTTGGTGGGTTCTCCAACTCCTCTATTGAAGATCCGACCACTCCGTGTCACCCGACTGATGTCAGCAATGTTCACGACGGAGGGTAATGGAGTTTCCTTTCCATTTTCGATTGTTGTTGCACCGTACTTATAAGGGATAGCGTTATCTAATTTGTACGGTATTGGACCCGGCAGGTAGATAACCACATGAGCTTTTTTATTTTTCTGACCATCGTAGCCGGCCTCAATTGGTTCGAGGTTGAGAATCTTTCTACTATCCAGAGGAACTCTTGATTCATGGAGTAGAGGGATTATGGCGCATACGTCTTTGGCCATTTCATGATTAGAGATTAAGACAACATCTTTGCTTTGATCAGGAAGATAGTCTGGTATCACGTTGATCGAACCAACACTTGAACATGTCGAATATTTTTCCAGTCTAACTGATTTTGAAGAGCCACTCGCACAAGATAGCATCCTTGGTTGTTCTCTGAACAAACTTTACAGCGCTCGTAGTTGTGTAGTGGCACCCGACCACGCCCGCTTTGTATGCAGTGCAACTTTACTATATCTGTTTCCATTGAGCGGACATCCTGACTTTGATATCTAGTAGGATTCCCATTAGTCATACTGATCTATTGTGTAGCTTCATCCAGGTATATTGGAAGCCACCAGTGGTCCAACAAGTGTTGAAGTGTTCTTTGGATGAGTGCACATCCTTGATCGTTCTTACGACACTCTTTACAGTCTTGATAATCATGTGAAGCCAGAAAACCGAGCCTGACTTGCTTAGCGTGTAATTCTACTAGACTGGTATTCATCAAGCAAATATCAAAGATCTGAATCATATTGACTTGGTGGTTATTTCTCTCCTGATAGTCCTGAATCCATCCAAGATCCATCTGACGCTGGAGGCCCTCTTGTACAAAAAAGCATCCCTGATTGCTTATTGAGCAGATCGGACAGGAATTGTAATCGTGTCATGGAAGATCATGGTATTGACTTTGCCTTTAGTGCATTGCCACCAAATTGACGTTCATCTTCAGAATGTTGTGGTTCTGAACAATGTTGGGATTTGCGTGAGCCATATTGACTTCACAGATTTGATGATCTTGAATCCATCCGAGATTCATTTGTTCTTGTAGAGCTGATTGCACTACGGAACATCCTTGATTATTCTTTGAGTAGATATCACACTGGTGATAATTGTGAGGCGGCACATGACCGTACCCACTCTGTCTACAATGCATCCTAACTAGATTGGTTCCTAATAGAAGTACATCGCGAATTTGATAACTGCGACTAAATTCCTCCTCTATCAAATTTACTGCAATCTTCTCATGTTGAGGCAACGGGTTCGTCTGAACATTTGAATTAGTATCTTTGAAATTTAGGACCCCATTCCTGACAAGCTTTTGCACATCAGATTTGAAGCTGAGACAGTTCTCAATATTGTGCCCCGATCCTCCTTGATGGTAAGGGCAAGCTAGATCCGCTTTGAACCAAAAAGGCGGATTTTCTGGTACTGTAAGAGGAGACCTGGTTTGGACGTGCCCCTTGGCCAGTAGCAGTGGAAACAGTTCTGCGTACAACATTGGTATAGGGTCAAACCCTGGTGGTCGTGTAGTATGATTGTTATTGTTGTACTAAGGACGAGCCTGCTGAAGAGGCTGTTGTGTCCTTTGCTGATATTGTTGTTGATTTGGTTGGCTCTGAGCAACCTGAGGTTGATATGTCGGAGCCGGCGTTAGGTTGATAGCAGAGGTTACTGCTGCTATTGGTTGATACCTTCGCCTTTGCTTTCTGAGAGAGATATTACCAATATCTCACTCTTTTTTCTTTGGGAAAGCTCCACCGTATCTTTTGGTACTGCTTGATGGCTCTGTGTTTTTGACCAGTCGTCCTTCTCGGACTGCTTCCTCAAGGCGTACACCCATATTCACCATCTCAGTGAAGTTGCTGGAGGCACTTGCAACCATTCGGTCGTAATAGAATGAGCTTAAGGTTTTCAGGAAAATCTTAGTCATTTCCTTTTCCTCCAGAGGGGGACAGATCTGGGCGGAAATTTCACGCCATCTCTGAGCATATTCTTTGAAAGTTTCTTTGTCCTTCTACAACATTGCTCTGAGTTGATCTCTGACTGGTGCCATGTCCAGGTTATACTTGTACTGCTGAACGAAATCTGCGCCAAGATCTCTAAAAGTGTTGATCTTGGTGCGGTTTGAACCCGTGTACCATTTGAGTGCGGCACCAGTTAAACTGTCTTGAAAGTAATGGATCTATAGCTGTTGATTCTCTGTCTGAGTTGACATCTTTCGAGCGTACATCACCGAATGACTTTGAGGGCAAGAGTTGCCCTTGTATTTTTCAAAGTCAGGCACTTTGAATTTGTACAGGATCTTTACATTAGGGACCAGACAGAGGTCTGCGGCGTCCTTTCCGAATAAATCCTGACCGTGAAGGGCATGCAGTTCCTTCTGCATCTCCAGGAATTGTTCCTGGAACTAATTCATCCTTTCATACATGTCCCCGTTTCCACCAGCAATTACTTGTGGAATCTGTCCTTCTGGGACAGTGTGTACTGTTGGTTGCGGTATAGTCATTACGGCGGTGAACCTTGGTGCTTCCATGCCCCGAAGTTTGTAACCTTCAGGAGTTGCTGTCATAACTCTTGCGTCTTCGCTTTCCCGAAGTTTGTAACCTTCAGGCCCAACAGTTCCTGCTGTAGTTTCTGCGTCTTCAGTGACCGGCGGGATGTATCCTTCAGGGACAAAGTTGAGAGGCATGCCCCAGGGGCGATATTTAGGCATGTTGTATCGAGGATTATATGTTTCCACTATGGGTGTTATTGCGGTGAGAATCGGATACCAAGCTATTAATTAACTTGAATCACACATCTTTTAAATTCACCACCGAGCTTTGATTTATCCTAAGGAAAGGGTAAAAAATGAAAACCCTAATAAGAGAATCTAGGTTCGGGGGTTAGTTATACTAAGGGAAGGTATTATCACCCTAAGTATCTGTAGTACTCTACAAGAACCTCTTGTTAGTATTTGCGTTATGTTATGTTTGCTTGCTAAGAATCTGCTAAGGGTAAAGGTAAAGACCTATGGGTATGTACACTAAGTTTGCTCGCCAAGACGTCGCTTCGTATGCCTATGTATCTGATTAAAGAATCAGAGCAGCCGTAGTTCACCTAACTAAGGGTGAGGAACCATTGACTGTGGCCAAAGTTCCGAGGGGAATGAGTATGAACTCATGTAGAGTTTAAGAAACTCTCTAAGTCTAAGTTGTGAGATGGATGAATGGCTATGAGGCCAAGGGAAAAGATGTCACCAATGACTATGAGGTCAAAGGTTACCTATGACTATGAGGTCAAAGGTTGAAGGTGGCTATGACTATGAGGTCAAAGAAAGATGGGATACCTATGACTATGAGGTCAAGGTCTGAATGCTATGACTATGAGGTCAAGGAGGAATCCTATGACTATGAGGTCTAGGAGGGAGATGGCTCTAAGGCCAAGATATAATGAGCTTTCTATGACTTTTAGGTCAATAGAGAGGCTTTCCTTTGGAAGGAAGGGAAGATAACAACTTGTAAACAAGAGTGTTAAAAGGGATTGAAATATGTGAACAATGTGAGTTCAAGGACTCAAGGGGATGTACAACCATTAGACATGATCAATCTCAAAAGCATGATTCAAACATCAATGTATGGCAAGAGATAGTGAGATAATTCACAACAATCATGAACAAATGAGTACGCATACATATGATAAAGAGAGCATTCAAGTGTGAAATCAAAGGCAAAATACCCAAGGCAAGGGACTTATCAAAACAAAAGTATAAACCAACCATAATGGAATACTCTATCCAAGGTCAAAGAACCTTCTCAAACAACTCTCTCATCACCAAGAACTCTCACAAAAACTCTCAAGGATCAAATGATTTTTTTTAAGGGAGTTCAAGATTTAATGAAAAGTTTACACATGTTTTTGTAAATTTAGAATTTAATCTAAAACTAAAAGTGAAAATTAAATTAAACATTGAAAAGTATTTATGAATTTTTTGGAGTTTTTTAAGTAAAAGAAAATATTATAATTAGAATTAAAATGGAAAGAAAAAAGAAAATAAAATGATGTTTTAAACTAAAACAAAGGAGGGGTGTATTAGAAAAATTGGGATGAACTAGAGTCCCTTTGCCAGGCGCATGGGCCTGTGAATGGGGGGTGCCAGTATCAATTTCGCTAGGCCCAAAATGTGAAAAGAGGAAGGCTGGAAAAAAAATAAGTAAAAGGGTGTCTGGGGCGAGGGGAATTCGAACCCCAGACACCCTGGTTACAACGCAAAAGTCATACCACTGGGGTGGCTATACATCCAATGCATATGCCCACCCCAGTAAGTTATAAACCAAACAAGTGGAATAAAATGCTAGCTTAAAAACCCAGGCGAGGAAACGGTGACGTGAATAATACTAACACAATAATATCAATCGGTCATCACATTTTTTTAAGTAGCAAGTAGACAAAAAAACTCAAAGCCACTCTTCTACTGCCACAACCTACTCTCTTTCATGCAACATGCTACGACACTCGTGAGTTCGTCATGAAAAAAAACAAGAAACCAGCAGCATTCGCAGCGTTTATCAGACCCTTTTTAGCCGTTATCCACCTCAAAACTTAACCAAAAATCACAATGTAAAACACCATTGCTTAGTACTCTGGACAAGGAACAACAATAAAACTTAAACAACTCAAAACTAAAACATGATTAGAGGGAAAAATAGCATGGAACAGATATGCTCAGAATTGAAACTAACTTTCACCATGCCCATACCAACACAAACCTGGTGTCAACATACTAAACACATATGTACCTCCATGGCCATGATAACAGTGCATACGAACATATAATCTTGGGTAAATAAGAAGAAAGGGAGACTTACCAAGTGGAGACAAGTCCACTACCTCTTCCCTTTAGAGCTGAGAAATCCCACTCCCTTTTGAATAATAACGATCTACAGGGCCTCTGAAATGTGCACCTCTTCTTTTCCTCCAGTTGCTCACAAGTTCATAAGTTTTCTTTGAGCGATGTATTTTGGTAAAATGGAGTATGTGTTGTGTTGATGTTACAGAATCTGTTTGAGGGTTTAGATGACCTCCATGAAGTGTTTATGGAAGGTTTGTGGTGTTGGATGGGGGGAAAGCTCGAGCCAAAACTCTTGCAACAATGTTCTTGCAAATTTACAAGAGTAAATGAGGGAGAAAATGGGGAGAAGATTCAGCCTATGTTTGGGGTGGTTCTTGTGTATTTTTCAATGAAGTTTCATCCTCTACTTATAAGAGAAAGGGAAGAGCTGAGGTATGGGCCAAAATGTAACGTGCCAAAATCTTTCTTTTTCTTTCCATCGTGCATGATGGTGATCTTTCTTGGGTTCCAGCCATCTAGGATAAGAGTGGTTGGTTCCCTCAAACTTCTGGCCTGCTACCTGTACCTTTTGGTTTGAAGGCATGGCTCTAAAATGCTGAAGAGTTGGAGAGCCCATGCTTTGTCAAAGTCAAAGTATAAGTGTGACATCATTAATGTGCAACTTGGTTTAAAACTCCAACTCTTTATTCAGCCACTTGTACAACTCGTGTGACATCCCTCACATCAATAATTTTGCATCTAACAATCAGAAAATGTGAGAAACATGCTGCAAGAGGTGATCTTGCATTGTACCATATGTGATGGAAACTTGGAATTCAAGAAATGGACACCAATATTCAATCCTTCGAATATCTCAGCTCCCTCCATGGATTGGGTAGTTTTGTTACTTTTTGGAAAGCCCCAAATGTCCTCTACAACTTTCATGTTCAAGAATTTTCTAAATTCTCAAAGGATCTTGGTGAAAAAGGGCTTTGAATGTGACTGAACATTAGAGGACACATGCTGACTTGAAAATTTTCTAAGTGTCCTAAGATTCTTCCAAAGTTTGAAGCTTAATAACTCAAAATCTAGACACTTTTTGGGTAAGGCCTTACAGAGACAAAATTGTAGTATTTTGTGAGATCTTCAAATTGATAATTGGAACTCAGAAAATGGCCATATGGTTTGGAAGTTACAACCTCTTAAAGTTGGCCTCTCAATTATGTTTTCTTTCAACACTTAGAAAATTTTCCATTTTTCTATGTTTACTCCTTTTGCAAGAAACCTCCGAATTCTTTATTTCTCACAAACAAACTTCATAATAAGATATGTCTTGATGGGAAACAACTTGAATGTTTCAATTTGGGCCAAAATCCAAAATTCAAAGAGTCGACTTTATCGGATGAGAATTAGGTCAGATGAATTCCATAGTACGATCCTCAATGAATTTGCAACTTTGAACTTTTTCAAACACCAAGATAGGTTCCAAGGATATATATATGAACATGTTGGCTCCTATCCCAATGCTTGGGGATCATGCTTTGACCATAGATTAGGGCACAATCGACTTTCTCCGGGAGGAAACTCTATTTTAAGGTTAACTAGTGCAATGCTTCCATGATCTTGCCATAACTTCAATTAGCACTTAATTCCTGTTGAATAAGACCTCTTGGATGTATGTGAGCTCAATTGGTTGATGAACCAATCAAGGCACTGACTGATCATACCAAGGTCCCTTGTGATTCTTCAGGTTAAAACCCCAATTCCACCACTTTGGTCTGATAGTCTCTTGCTTGCTTGATTTGATTCAATGTCTTGAGATCTTGGCAGGTGATTTGAGAACTTCATGATTTGTCTTTAAGAACAACAATGGTTGAAACTTTGGAGTCTCAGTTGGCATTTTTGCACAGATGACTTCTCATAAGAATCTCACCCAAACTGGTGAACCTTGTGATGATTGTTTGGAGCCAGAGAATGCCTTAAAAGACCTTGAATCATGTGAGAGCCTGGCTTAGGAAACCTTGCCCTCTTTCGAGTGGAAACCCTAGTTTTCAATATAAAAGAAACAAACTAACAAAGATATGGGTTAGTTAACAATGGATAGATAATTGAAGCCTAAATGCAAGTGCAAGATGTTATGACATCTAAGGGGTAAAATTTGGGGTACAACAGGTGTATATGTAATCTCTGAAATTACAGTCCTTTGTTGTTGCCTCTGAGCTGCTGCCAGGGATTGAATGTCACTGTTAAATTTTTTCAGATCTTCCTTCAGAGCGTTGACTTCTTCTCTCAGCTCTTTGTTCTCTTCCTCGAGATTGTCCATTTTCTTTTGTCGATTGGCCCGAGTATTGTATGAATGAGACAGTTTGACTCTAGAATCGTGACACATACGTGAGACTCGAAGATAAGAAGAATGCGTTATGTGAGAATGATGAATGATATGCAAAGTTATATATATTTATTATTTTTGTTATCAGAAAGAATCTTCAACAAATAGATTGCAAGTATCATACAGTAAAGGGTGGAGACCTTATTTTCTTATTGAATTTGAAAGATTGCAGAAAGGGAAATACAGTATTTTACAAAGTGCTATAAAAGGAAACGTCTAAACTCATGGATCATGAGTCCTCTATGAAGAGAGCTCAGATGCTTGTTCTGGTATTTTCCTTTTCTTTGACCGGGGCTCTTTAGCAATTGTTGGGTTGTCAGTCCTTTGCCAAGTGAAAAGAGCGAGCAAATTTCTTCGGTCTTCTTGATTCTCCACAACATGTTGCTCTAGTATCTTAATCAGACCGTCCTTTTCCTTTAACAGTTCCTGAACTTTGGTACACTCCACATTGAGGATACAATACTTGTTTTTCCAAGAGTTTTTCTCCCGTTGAATTTTGTTAAGAGCTACCTGGAGTTTTTCCGTGTCAGATATGAAATAAAGGACAGATTCCTTTAACGGAAAAACTTCTTGACGAGGGTAAGGCATCCTCAGCTTGAGAGCTCTAGTTTGCACCCGGTGGAGATAAGGTTCCACGGAGGTACAATTTGGTCTTCCTAGAGACTCTCTTCCTTTCTTGTGAACATGTTGCCAGGCATGCACTATTTCCTTCTTTAGTTCCCTGTCATTTTCCCCTTCCTTGAAGAAAAGACCTTCCAGATGAGCATTATGCGGGATATGCCTCATTGGGTATCCGAGATGACGGCGAACTAAAATTGGATGATAGTTGATTCCTCCTTTAGTTCCTATGAGGGGTACATTAGGGAAATTTCCACAACTGGAGCCAGAGAATGCCTTAGAAGACCTTGAATCATGTGAGAGCCTGACTTAGGAGACCTTGCCCTCTTTCGGGTGGAAACCCTAGTTTTCAATACAAAAGAAACAAACTAGAAACGATATGGGTTAGTTAACAATGCATAGATGATTGAAGCCTAAATGCAAGTGCAAGATGTTATGACATCTAAGGGGTAAAATTTGGGGTATAACAGTTGCCCCTATTTAAATATTTTTAATGGATGACACGGGGAAAGAAGGTCCTCGGGACATCCAGGTGAAAGGTATTTAAATATAGTAAACTGAAAATTTTTGCCCTTAGATGGAATGTAGATGCTAATGACAAAAAAACAGACATGTATATGCTAACATGCCATGAACTTCTAGTATGATGATGTGATACCATGATAGTACAATAATGTAGACAAACAAAACACCATAGATAAAGAGAAAACCACCATAGGTGAGCTTACTAGGGAAGGATAAGGTTAGCATCCACAAGGAAGACTCACTGGGGAGACAGACTATCCAACAGAAGAGACTCAACTAGGGAGACTCCAAGGTAATATTGGGGATAGAAAAAATAAGTGGAAAATCCTACAGATCCTCACTGGGGATAGGAGCCAGAGAGGTGTTCTCCACTAGGGAAAGATCCAGGGAGATGGATGACAGGTTCATACATGACCGGGCGACACTGGGGGAAAAAGGACACACTCTAACTAGGCATGAAACCAGAAAGAAGACATGATCTCCACTAGGGACCAGTTTGAAATAAAAGGATAGACATCAACAAAAGATTTTCTGGGATTTTCTTATTCTGAAGAGTTCAAACGGGATCTTCAAGAAAAGCCAGAAAGGACAGAGATAAACTTTTGCGCGCCAAATGATGAAAGATAATGACTAAACTTTAGCTGGGAATAAGGTTAATGAGCCATTAATGATTGGACTCGGGTACCAATATGAGTTGGTTAAGATAACAATATGAGTTGGACTTTGAAATAAAATGTCATTAAACACCAATATGATTTGGATAGGATGCCGATTTTAGTTGGTTTACCAGTAAAGACTGGACTTAAGACACCAATATGAGTTGGGCCTAGATTGAGGTTCATAGTAGACCTGATGTTTTGGTTCATAGATGACCAAGAAACAAACAATGCCAGAAATTACTGGACTTTAGGTTCATAGGTGACCTGAAGTTTAGGTTCATAGCTGACCTGATTTTAGGTTCATAGCTGACCAAGGTTCACAGTTGACATGAAGTTTAGGTTCATAGCTGGCCTGGGATTTTGGTTCATAGCCGACCAAGAAATAAGAAATGCCAGCAATTACTGGACTTTAGGTTCATAGCTGACCTGAGGTTTTAGTTCATAGCTGACCAAGGTTCATAGTTGACCGGAGTTGTAGGTTCATAGCTGACCTGAGATTTTGGTTCATAGCTGACCAAGAAATAAACAATGCCAGAAATTACTGGACTTTAGGTTCATAGGTGACCTGAAGTTTAGGTTCACAGCTGACCTGAATTTTAGGTTCATAGCTGACCAAGGTTCATAGCTGACCTGGGATTTTGGTTCATAGCTGACTAAGAAATAAGCAATGCCAGCAATTACTGGACTTTAGGTTCATAGGTGACCTGAGGTTTAGGTTCATAGCTTACCTGAATTTTAGGTTCATAGCTGACCAAGGTTCATAGTTGACCGGAGTTTTAGGTTCATAGCTGACCTGGGATTTTGGTTCATAGCTGACCAAGAAATAAGCAATGCCAGCAATTACTGGACTTTAGGTTCATAGATGACCTGAGGTTTTGGTTCATAGCTGACTAAGGTTCATAGTTGAACTGAATGATGTTTAGGTTCACAGTTGACTTGAAACAAATGATGCCAGCAATTACTAGACTTTAGGTATCCATATGAGGAGGTTAAGTGTCAGATAGGTCAGTACCGGGGTTGCATATATGAAGATTAGACTTCCTGGGGAATACCAATTATGGTTGCAAAAAGGTTGGATAGTACCAGAGATAGATAAGCTTCTCAGAAGAGACTGCCACTTATCGCCATAGAAAAAGAAGCTTCTCCAAGAGATTGCTACTTGTTGTTGGTTAAAAATTCCGAAGAGATGTTGATATCACAATACTGTTGGAGAAAGAATTTTTTCTTCAACGAGGATTTGCAAAAGATTCTTCCTGCGAGACACGGTGCAAAATAAATGCACGTTCAAACTAGATTCAGCAACCTAAACAGGCCCAATAGCATACCTGCCAGGTGCCAAAAATCGGTCTAGGAATCAAGCTAGAAAGATACGGTCAAACAAGACTCCAACCATTGAGGAATGAGCTCAAATGGGGATTTATTTTATCCAAACATGGAAAAGATAACTGAACCAACCATCATCCACGAGGATTGAACTCTATGGGGAATAGAGAAAGGATGAGCACTTTATGCCTAGGGCTGACGACTCTATTGGAGAGAATAGACAAGCCCAGTCACTTGGGGAGATAAACACCAAAGTGAACAAAAACAGGTAAACACCAAGATAGGGTAGCAGAGATGCTAAGATGCTATGCATATGAGAATGCATGTATGCCATGTTTATGCTTATGCTGACAAAACATACAAAAGGAAGCGAGGCTGGAGATGAAATAAACATCTCGACAAGGATACCCAGCCGACCTCGTCAGATTGGACCATCACTGGGGGTGAATAAGAAGAATCAGCAACACTACTTCAGGGTTACAAACTTCTTTGGGGGAAAAAAGTAATCCACTTGGGGTATAGCATCATGACTTCACTTGGATTGCCATGATGAGCTTGATTTATTTACTGGAGGAAAATCCAAGGAGAATTGCCAAGATTAGCTGAAGTAACATGTTATTGGAGAGCTGGCAAAGGATATCACAAGAACAGAGTAGTTCTACGTACTACTGGCATAACGATCATCTTCGAGTCTTGTCTGCCCCAGATTACATGGTCTATCAGGAGAAAATATCAAGAGGATTTTACAGAAAAATTATCATACAAGATGTGTCAATATCTTCAAACTCTTGGAGAGATTCATGAATCAGGGCTTAACTGCCCCCAGATTAACTGCATTTGCACAACAAAGTCTTTGAACTCGTTCTTCAGACTGGTTGATCTGTGGAGGAGTTGCCCCATTGTAATGGGCTTTTTAGAGATTTACCAAATCTTGATCTGATTGCTTCTGATTAACTGGTCTGTGAGGATAAGTTATCAAAAGGATTTTACTGAAGAATTGGTATACCAGATGCTTCAATATCTTCCAACTTTTGAAGAGATTCGTGAATCTTGCCATAACTGCCCCAGTTCAACTGTATCCGCAATACAAAGTCTTTTAAACCCTGGTAGGGAACAACTGGGGAACAAACTTGCCCCTGTTGGTGGGTGATTGGAGTCCAAACTTTGTCATAAGATGACCTCAAGAAGGCTTACCCTAATATTCTGAACTTTTGGAAGGTTCTGCCCCTGATTCAATTGCTCTTGGAATGGTTGATTAGTAAATCCTCCCATTTGGATGCCCCAGACTGAGCTTTCTTCATCTAGTCAAATTCCCTAACTGGCTGCATTTGTCTGGATTCCTTTGATGTTGAATTATTTTGCAAACAAGTATTGTTCATTAAAAATTGGCAAATTCAATGCAAAATTCATGCAAGCTGTTGAAATCAAAGTTTATTGATGAAAACACACACAGTGGAGTGACTAAATAATCAAAGGTCATTTATAGAATGACAGATGAAGTGATCAACACACGCAAATAGCAAAGATCATTAGGAGTCAGGTTAATCAACCTTGTTGTAGTATGCTTTCAAAATAACCTTACCTCAATTAGGTCTTTTAAGAGTTGTAACGTGGCTTGGTTCATGGTTTATGAAACAATGGATAAAGGCTCAAAGTTTATTTGTCCCCACCCAATCTTCGTGATGAAATCCAATCCTATGCTCAGTTAAACTCAGGCTATACATTCAAGTTCCTATAGGCTAGGAATTTAGCTGATGATGGTTGATGATGATTAAGACACCTAGGGTCGTCATTACTCCCTTACACCATGTGGTTATCCTTTGTTGTTGAGGTTTTGAGACCTCTTCTTGTCTTCATTGAGGTTATGAGACCTCTTCTTGTCTTTGTTGAGGTTATGAAACCTCTTCTCGTCTTTGCTGAGGTTATGAGACCTCGTCTTGTCTTGCTGAGGTTATGAGACCTCGTCTTTTTGGTTGTCATACAAGTCCTTTTTGCATAAGGCGATGATTAGGAGCTTCCCATCTTTCTTAGCTTTTCCCTTGAAAGGGACTCGGCTCATTCCTCGAGTAAGGATTTTGTAACGATCCTTCCTTATTTGTCGCCTCGGGAACAACTTGTACAACATTTTCACTTGATTTGAGAGAGCTGACTGTGTCTTGCATGAAGCGCTTGCATTAGAATGCATAACCAATTTAAACTGAGAACTACCCACCCCAAGGTTGAGATTACGGGTTCTTTTTTTGGTAAGGAATTAAAACTCCTACTTCTAAGCTCGAAGGGGTTAGCTAGGGATTATCTTCCTTATTTCTCCAGTGTTTGGGAATTGAAACAATGCCTTACATCATCGACAAGGTTTAATTGGCAGCATACCACAATAATTATGGATATAACATTTTCATCATCCTCCCCAATCTTTGCTTAACAATAATTTGATAAGTGGAATGAAATAAGACGAAGATATATTTTTTTGCTTTTATGAAAATAACAGTAAAGGAGTGAAACGAATGAGCTTAATCAAAAGATGCATAAACATTTCATTAATACTGTCAATTTAAAAGTACAACTGCTTACGAGCAAATACAAATTCAAAGTGCAAAGGAAATACAATTGAAAATACTGAAATGAACAAAATACAGCCAGCCTTGGCAAATTGATTTCAGATTATTTCAGTTCCCGGGCCCATACGGGGGAACACCTTCGTCACTGATCACCTGTTCCTTGGGATATAGAACCTTGAGAGGCCTTGCAAGTCTTTTGCCTTTTGCTTCAAAAGTTGAGACATTGGCATCTGACGTACCTTCCTGAGGTTGCAGCGTTTTTAGCAAATTTAGCACTTCTTGTTCGAACTCTTTGCATTCTTCAATGGAATGCCCCATTATCCCAGTGTGGAATTTGCATTCAATCTTCGGGCGATCTTCTTCAAGGATCAGCTCCTTGTCATAAATCAGCCTTTGCACAGTAGCTTCTAAGGCTTGGCAACCATCCAAGTCATGCCCTTCAGCTCCCTTGTGGAATTCACAAGTCAGGTTTGGGTGTGAGCAAGCTTTTAAGTTTTTGTATGATAGCAAATTGTGTGATAAATGCATAATTAAATGCCTATGTGTTTGATATGCATGATATAAGATTAGTATGCATGATTAGTTGGTACATACATGTGATTTCATACCTAGTCATAAAAACAATGCCTTTGTTAAAATCACAAAAACAGATTTGCTTATGTATGTATCGATTCATACGCATCTTGTATCGATACATGCTCCTTTGGAATTGTGCTATGTATCGACTCATTCGCATCCTGTATCGATGCATGATTAAATTTACATTCTAGAATTTTAACAAAGTTACAGTATGCATCGATGCATATAACCATGTGTCGACTCATGTATGTGATATACCTACCATGTATCGACTCATACGATGTTCGTATCGATGCATAAAGCTGTTTTACTTTTAACCATTTCTGTTTTCATATATAAGCAGTCATGACAGTTCAGTTTGTGGACAAGAATTCGTGAGTGTGAAAATTGTGTAATCACAACAAAAGCAAGTTTAGAAAGCATCAATTTTTTGAGCAGTTTTAGAGACCTGAAAGATACTTTATCTTCATCATCTTCTCAATCACTTTAATTCAAGAACATCAACACATAATCATTCTTGTTCATCGGATTAAAGGATCATCGAGATAACGTTCAGTGGTACGATCAAGGATCTAGCTGAGTTGAAGATTCAAAGGGGGTTTCGAGGAAAAACCATCTGGTTTGTCCTTCAAGAACTGGTGTGTTCTTGAGGGTTTGTTAGTCACATTTGCAGAACATATTCAGCCGCAGCGTAGGGTTTGGAAATTTGGTAATTTTGCAAACAGGTCGTGGAACCGGTGAATTGTTTGTAATTCTTGCAGGGGAAATTCTTGATTAAGCTCAGATCAAGTGAAGGTTCTTACAAGAAGAAGATCTTGGGGTTTAGATTTCTGTCTTTGTATTGTAATCTTGTAAACAATGAATTCAGCATTATTGATATAACAGGTCTCAATTTCAGTTTGAAATTGAGAGGGAGACGTACCCACACGCGAGGACGAAAGTGGGGAACTTCCTTACCAAATCTCTGCGTATTGTATTCTGTCCTTATCTCTCTTTACGTTTTCAACAATTTTGTGATTCATTTGGTGTATTGTGTCTTAACGTTTTATGATACAATAGTGGTAAGAAATCTTTTATCAAATCACCATTATTGTTAATCATTGAAAGCTCACACGCCAAGTGTTTGACAAAACTGTCAGCTGAGTTTTTGTTCATTGGAAATAGTATTTGTATGATAAGTGCATTTGATTCGATCCTAATCTGGTGTTAATAAGTCTTTGTCATCCTAATATAAATCCAGCATTAATTCGTGTGTCCGGTTTTCTAGTAGCTGGTTCATAATAGACGGAAGTCGATTCGGGATCGTAATTTTCCGCTAACTTTCAAAAACTCTGATAATTATTTTTTAAATCCTTGAGTTTCAAGGAGGTGATCTATTCACCCCCCCTCTCGATCACTAGCCACATCGTCTAACAAGTGGTATCAGAGCACCGGTTCCCTGGTGCTTTGTGGCTGCTTGTAACGATATGGATTCTGAACCAAAGGGGGCGTACAATAGAGCGCCTGTTTTCAACGGGGAAAATTATGGCTACTGGAAAGACTGCATGCGAGTTCATATAAATTCTGTGGATAGGAATGTGTGGGCTGCCATTCAAAATGGTCTTTTTCAAATTACTATGAGAAATGAGGCTGGCGCCATAGTTCCTAAACCAGAAGAGGATTACGATGAGACAGATGAGAAAAAGTGGTCGTGTGATTGGAGAGCTCGAAATATGCTAATTTCAGCACTTGGTGCTGATGAGTATTATCGGGTATCCCATTGCACGACAGCTAAAGAAATGTGGGATGCTTTAGAAATTGCCCATGAGGGTACTACTGAAGTTAAACAGTCTCGTATTAACACACTTAATCAAGAGTTCGAGCTCTTTCGCATGAAACAAGGAGAATCTATCTCTGACATGCAAAAGAGATTCGTTCATCTCATCAATCGTTTGAATGCACTTGGAAAATCTGTCTCCAATGAAATAGCCACTAATAAAATTCTGAGATGTCTTATCAGGGAATGGCAACCTAAAGTAACAGCTATTAAGGAAGCCAACGACCTCACGACGCTTACGATTACAACTTTATTTGGCAAGCTGGAAGAACATCAGCAAGAACTGGAAAGTCTTGAAATATTTGAGAACAAGAGTAAAAAGGAAAAGAATAAAAACAAAGAGAGTGAGAAGAAGCCAATAGCTCTTGTGGCCTCTAGCTCAAAGTCCTCACAAAAAGAGCAAAGTGACAATGATTCAAGTAGTGACGAAGATTCGGGTGACGAGGAAATGGGACTTTTTGTTAAGAGATATAATAGATTCATTAGAAAGAATGGAATCAAGCATTCCGACAAAAATCTCATTAAGTTCCGAAGACAATCTACAGAGTCAAAACAGGAAGAGAATAAGAAGCATATAGTAAAAGGATCTTGCTTTAATTGTGGTAAATCTGGACATTATAAGACAGAATGTCCTATGAGGAAAAAGGATAAAGGAAAAGCTTCACAAAAAAGGTTCAACAAACAAAGAAGAGCTTATATTGCGTGGGAAAGTGATAGTGATTCATCAAGCTCACAAAGTTCAAATGATAGTGATGAGACAGCAAATCTGTGTCTTATGGCTCACACAAAAAATCAGTCCCACCACAAGAAGAAGATCAACGATAAGAAAGTAAGACAAGCCTACTATAGTAATTTTTCTTCTATGTCTTTTTTTGAACTGAAAATAGCTTTTGAAAAACTGCATAACGAAGCTTTAGATGCTTTTAAACGATTATCTTCCGATAAACAAATTTTTTCATTCTTGGAAGGTAAAGTATACAAAGCTGAAAAAGATTTAGAAAGTTTGAAAGCTAGTATTGCAGAAAATTCAAAAGATATCAATATTAACGGATGTAGTAAAATTAGGTATTGTGAAGCTTGTCATATTTGGCAACAAGAGGTTAACACTCTTAAAGTTAAATTGGAAAAAGCTTTACAACCCAAGGTTACTTATGCCGTTGATTCTAGGTTGTTTAAGAAGTCATTAAATCCACCATATGCAAAATACTCTTTTATTCCAAAGGATTTAATGAACAAACATAAACAAATACATCATCATGGCTTATGTCATTATTGTTGTCGTGCTGGTCATACCATTGAAAAATGCAAGTTTAGGAGATTTCTTGTTCCTAAAGGCATTTATCAATGGAAGCCTAAAGGCAACCATGTTACCACTTACCCACATGGACCCAGTGAAAATTGGTACCTATTTCTCTCTTTTGATATTGTAGGATGAGTGTCTTGCATCCGTAGATAGAAGGTGGTTTCTAGACAGCGGGTGCTCAAGGCACATGACAGGTGATATATCGCTTTTTATAGACTTCAAAGCAAAGAAGAAGGGGTATGTTACTTATGGAGACAATAACAAAGGAGCTATACTTGGCAAAGGTAGTGTAGGTAATCCCTCTACCACTACTATTTCTGATGTCCATCTAGTAGAGGGACTTAAACACAATTTGTTAAGTATTAGTCAATTGTGCGACAAGGGTTACAAGGTTTCTTTCACAAAAACTTGCTGCATAATTGAACATACTGAACAGAATATTGTGTTTAAGGGTGTAAGAGTAAACAATATCTATATGCTTGATCTTTTTGATGTATCTTTAACAAGCACTAAGTGTCTAGTGGCCTTGAATGATGATTCTTGGCTTTGGCACAGACGTTTAGCGCATGTTAATTTCGATTTGCTTAATAAGGTTGTATCCAAGGATCTAGTAGTCGGTCTTCCAAAAATAAAATTTTCAAAAGACCACCTATGTGACGCGTGCCAAATGGGAAAGCAAACAAGGATCTCTTTTAAGTCCAAAAATGTAATTTCAACTTCACGACCCCTTGAGCTTCTCCATATGGATCTCTTTGGACCTTCTAGGACAAAGAGTCTAGGTGGAAATTATTATGGTTTCGTAATCGTTGATGACTATTCTAGATTTACTTTGACTATATTCCTTCATAGCAAAGATGAAACCTTTTCCGCTTTTAAGAGTTTTGCAAAACAGTCCCAAAATAAAATGAACTCCAAAATAGTTACAATTCGAAGCGATCATGGAGGCGAATTTCAAAACCACCTCTTTGATAAGTACTGTGATAAGTATGGTATTGAGCATAACTTTTCAGCTCCTCGAACTCCACAACAGAATGGCGTTGTGGAGCGCAAAAATCGCGTTTTAGAGGAGTTGGCAAGAACAATGCTAAATGAGGGTGGATTACCAAAATATTTTTGGGCTGATGCAATTAGTACAGCCTGTTATGTTTTAAACAGGGTTTTAATTCGTCCTATTTTAAATAAAACCCCTTATGAGCTTCTAAAAGGAAGAAAACCAAACTTGTCACATCTTCACGTATTCGGTTGTAAGTGTTTTGTTTTGAATAATGGTAAAGAAAAACTTGGGAAGTTTGATGCAAAAGCGGATGAAGGTATCTTTCTTGGATACTCACAATCAAGTAAGGCATATAGAGTGTATAATAAGCGTTTACTTTCTGTTGAAGAATTTGTCCATGTTTATTTTGATGAGTCTTATCCGAAAAATGTCGGAAAAGGTATTTCTTTTGATGACGCAGGAGTATCTACAGAAGACATACTCAAAGAAGCTGTTTCGGAAATTGATCAGTCTAAAACAGAAGACAATGAGGAGGAGGAAGATACCAGTCATGTAAAAGATAAGGAAGAAGGGCAAGCTGAAGTGAATGACCTTCCACCAGCTTGGAGATCTTCGAAAGACCATCCTATTGACAATATTTTGGGAGACATCTCAAAGGGAGTAATGACTCGTTCTAGGATAAGTAATTTCTGTTCTCACTTCGCTTTTGTTTCTCAAGTAGAACCTAAAAATGCCAAAGAGGCCTTGATTGATGAATTTTGGCTAATAGCCATGCAAGAAGAGCTTAATCAATTTCAAAGAAATGACGTTTGGGAACTTGTTCCTCGTCCGCGAGATCATCATATCATAGGTACTAAATGGATTTTTAGAAATAAGCTTTATGAAAACGGAGTGATAACTAGGAACAAAGCACGTTTAGTGGCACAAGGGTATAACCAAGAGGAGGGCATAGATTATGAGGAAACTTATGCTCCAGTTGCTCGCCTTGAAGCTATACGTCTCTTGCTTGCTTATGCGTGTTCTAAGAATTTTAAGCTTTACCAAATGGACGTAAAGAGTGCGTTTCTAAACGGTGTCCTAAATGAAGAGGTATACGTCTCACAACCTCCTGGTTTTGAGAATGCTGAATATCCAGATTATGTTTACAAATTAAAACGAGCTTTCTACGGTCTTAAGCAAGCCCCTCGGGTTTGGTATGAAAGACTTAGCAAATTTCTACTTGATCATGGATATTCAAGAGGTAAAGTGGATACCACTCTCTTCATTAAACACAAGGGAAAACACATTCTTTTAGTTCAAGTTTATGTAGACGATATAATTTTTGGTTCAACTAACATACACTTGGTCGAAGAGTTTTCAAAGGTTATGCAGGGTGAATTTGAAATGAGTCTTATGGGGGAGCTAAATTACTTCCTCGGTCTCCAAATAAAGCAGCTTGATGAGGGTACAACTGTGTGTCAAATGAAATACTGCAGAGAGCTGCTCAAGCGCTTTGGAATGAACGATTCAAAATCAATCGACACCCCTATGCCTACCAACGGGAATCTAGATAGAGATGAACACGGTAAGAGTGTAGATGTCAAAAGGTATAGAGGTATGATAGGGTCTCTCTTGTATCTTATTGCATCTAGACCTGACATCATGTTTAGTGTTTGTATGTGTGCACGATATCAATCAATTCCTAAGGAATCACACTTGAAAGCTGTTAAGCGTATATTTAGATATCTTCATGGAACATCTAAATATGGGCTCTGGTATTCCAAAGGAAGCGATTGTAGCTTAGTAGGTTACTCCGATTCTGATTTTGCTGGCTGCAAATCAGATAGGAAAAACACTAGTGGTACATGTCACTTATTTTCAAATTCTTTGGTAAGCTGGCATAGCAAAAAGCAGGTGTCTGTAGCATTGTCAACTGCTGAGGCTGAATACGTTGCAGCCGGTAGTTGTTGCGCTCAGATTTTGTGGCTGAAGCAACAACTACAAGATTTCGATATTCAACTCAAACGTATTCCAATAAAATGTGATAACACAAGTGCTATAAATCTTACTAAGAATTCTGTTTTACACTCACGCACTAAACACATCGAGATTAGGCATCACTTTCTTTGCGATCATGTTGAAAAAGAGGGTGTTGTATTTGAGCATGTTGATACTAAAAACCAACTTGCTGACATTTTTACTAAACCATTAGCAACGGAACCGTTCTTCAACATTCGTCGTGAATTAGGGATTTTAGATCTCTCTTCATTGATGTCTTAAGCATGTTGGTTCTTATTTATATATGTCTCACTTTGTTTGTTGAGATTTGTCTTTAGAACTCATTCGTACTTCATCAGGTTACATCAACAGAGGTAATATCATTCCTTTCTATATCTCTTTGGAACTATGTGATTTGTGTATGTTTGAACAAATTCTATAAAATCATTTATATGTATTCCTTTGCATATGTTGTTTGAACATTAATGTTTGCTTTGTGGATTATACTTGAGCATAATCATCATGACATAATTCATATTGCATTGACTAAGAGCTGCTAACAGGTTTCTATACTCAACTGGTATTCAACAATTAGTTAAAATTTAGTTTAGCATCAGTATGTATCGATGCAACAAGTGCATGTGTCGATACATTCTAGTTTCCGGTCGATGCATTCGTGCTATGAGTCGATTCATGTCTTTTTATTTCACATTTTTCAAACTTGTTTCAGTATGTGTCGATGCATACGTATTTTGTGTCGACACATAGGACATTTTTAAAACAATTAATTCGTGAAATGAATCGATCCATAACCCTTTGTATCGATGCATACTGATTCTTTTACAATAAATGCATGTTAAATTCAGTTGTGGATCGACACATCAGCCAAATTCAAAGGGTTCATTCACTCTAAACTCTTTCCTCCTCTCATACCCACACGGCTAACCCTAATTTCTTCAATCATCTTCATCTCCTAAACCCTAATTCACTTCCTATCCTTCATTCATCTTAACTCCTCTACAATTCATCACCATGCCTCCAAGAATCATCCTGGCTAGACAAAGTGGAAGAGGAAAAGGAAAGGAACCCATTGGGACTTCTCGTCGGTCTCCACAACCTCCAGAAATCCCTCCTAGTGCGATAACTCTCCTTCATCCTGCCATCGCTGAGGAGTTTGAGGCCTCTTTCAAGACAAGGTTAGTTATGAAACCCCATGTCTTTAATAAAACTGATGCATCTGCCCTACATCTTAACGATGTTGTTGATATGTTGAATGCACAAAACCTTGGTACATTTTTTACCATAAATGATGATTATCATGAGGACTTTATTCGTATATTTTATGCTGGTCTACAATCTGGTAGAGGCTATATGTTCAAATGTTCTATTGGGACCAAAACTTATACCTTTGAAGCTACTGATTGGGACAAAGTGTTTTAAATCCCTTTTGGGTTGCCTGGATTGAAGAACTGGCATGACCAAAGTTTTGATACCAACTTTAAAATAATGGAATTTGTTGCATCCATTTCAAAATTGGATAGACCTCTGGGAGAGGATGAATCTCTCACATCTGGTATGATTACTAGCATACCTAGAATACTTCACTGGATTGTCTCGCACATCTTGCGTCCAAAGTCCGGTGGTCATTCTAGGTTGGATAGATCAGATATTCATCTTGTGTACCTTCTTCAAAATAGGGTTTCATTGAATTGGCCAAACTACTTTGTGAAATGCATGTTTCTTATGTGTAACAGTGCGAAGAATATTACACTTGGATAAGCTGCCCAGATTATGAGGATCATCAAATACTGGAATATAACCATACCTTTAGTACCTCTTATATCTCCCTCTTCTGCTCAAGAGTTCAACACTGCCACTTTATCTCATATGGGATACCGGTGGGATAAGGAGCGTCAATGTTTTTATTTTCTGGAAAGAGGATCCAAAACACGGGTGTATAATTTTGATGTGCCTTCTGAACAAGTGTTTGTGACTGAAGAACAAATGGATGAAGAAATGAATGATGCAAATGAAGATAATCAGCCTGAAGCAAATGCTAATGCTGGTTGGGGTGATTGGGTGCCACAAAGGTGGTCTCCAACAAATTATGAACCAGGTCCAACTGTTCCTCCGTTCTCTGGTGCTGCTTCTTCTTCAACTGCTCCTGCGTATTTGCCTTAAATGTTTCAGCAAATGGAGCTTTCTAATCAAGCCCGTCATGAACAGGCGCTTGCTTGGCATAACCAACAAAATGAGTGGCATAAAGAGCATCGTGAGTGGCATGATGAGCACACACGGATGTATCATAATCAGCATGCTTGGCACACGGACTTGGTTAAATGGCATCAAGTTTTTTACAATGAAATGTCTGGTTTTATGGACGATTGTCGTGCCAATCCTGGTATCATGGATAGGTTCAGAAGTGTTGAAGTTCAGAACCGGTTCAGGCGATATAGTTTCATGGGCCATAATCCTGATGAGATGCCTCCTCCGCCGCCTCCATAAAGCTTCAGAGATCCTGATAGAAATGATGAGGAGTCCTGTGGAGGCCATAACCCTTTTTAAGCCATCATTATGTCATTTCATTGCATTTCATTTCATCATCATGTTGCTCAAGTTTCTTTGTTAAATTGTTCAAAATTTGTATGCTTTGGTACTGCTTATGTAACTCTAAGTACTTTCTTCACAGTTTAATCCTTATTTCTTTTAGTTCTGTTTACTTGTGTTAGTTTTGCCCTTTCTTTGTCATTCTTTGTGAATGAGTGTTTTATGTTCAGCTTCTTTCTTGGTGATTGTGAGCTTCTATATCAATTTTGCTATTTATTGCTACATCAAATTTGCTTTTTCAGCTTCTTTCAACAGATTGTTTTTTTTCTCCTTTTTGATGTTGACAAAGGGGGAGAAGCAAGACAACAAGATGTTGACAGCCATGCACAAACTCAGGGGGAGTGTTCTATCACACATCTTGCAAATTTTCCATCATCAAAAAGGGGGAGTTTGTGAGCAAGCTTTTAAGTTTTTGTATGACAGCAAATTGTGTGATAAATGCATAATTAAATGCCTATGTGTTTGATATGCATGATATAAGATTAGTATGCATGATTAGTTGGTACATACATGTGATTTCATACCTAGTCATAAAAACAATTCCTTTGTTAAAATCACAAAAATGGATTTGCTTATGTATGTATCGATTCATACGCATCTTGTATCGATACATGCTCCTTTGGAATTGTGCTATGTATCGACTCATTCGCATCCTGTATCGATGCATGATTAAATTTACATTCTGGAATTTTAACAAAGTTACAGTATGCATCGATGCATATAACCATGTGTCGACTCATGTATGTGATATACCTACCATGTATCGACTCATACGATGTTCGTATCGATACATAAAGCTGTTTTACTTTTAACCATTTCTGTTTTCATATATAAGCAGTCATGACAGTTCAGTTTGTGGACAAGAATTCGTGAGTGTGAAAATTGTGTAATCACAACAAAAGCAAGTTTGGTGAGCATCAATTTTTTGAGCAGTTTTAGAGACCTGAAAGATACTTTATCTTCATCATCTTCTCAATCACTTTAATTCAAGAACATCAACACATAATCATTCTTGTTCATCGGATTAAAGGATCATCGAGATAACGTTCAGTGGTATGATCAAGGATCTAGCTGAGTTGAAGATTCAAAGGGGGTTTCGAGGAAAAACCATCTGGTTTGTCCTTCAAGAACTGGTGTGTTCTTGAGGATTTATTAGTCACGTTTGCAGAACATATTCAGCCGCAGCGTAGGGTTTGGAAATTTGGTAATTTCGCAAACAGGTCGTGGAACCGGTGAATTGTTTATAATTCTTGCAGGGGAAATTCTTGATTAAGCTCAGATCAAGTGAAGGTTCTTACAAGAAGAAGATCTTGGGGTTTAGATTTCTGTCTTTGTATTGTAATCTTGTAAACAACGAATTCAGCATTATTGATATAACAGGTCTCAATTTCAGTTTGAAATTGAGAGGGAGACGTACCCATACGCGAGGACGAAAGTGGGGAACTTCCTTACCAAATCTCTGCGTATTGTATTCTGTCCTTATCTCTCTTTACGTTTTCAACAATTTTATGATTCATTTGGTGTATTGTGTCTTAAAGTTTTATGATACAATAGTGGTAAGAAATCTTTTATCAAATCACCATTATTGTTAATCATTGAAAGCTCACACGCCAAGTGTTTGACAAAACTGTCAGCTGAGTTTTTGTTCATTGGAAATAGTATTTATATGATAAGTGCATTTGATTCGATCCTAATCTGGTGTTAATAAGTCTTTGTCATCCTAATATAAATCCAGCATTAATTCGTGTGTCCGGTTTTCTAGTAGCTGGTTCAGAATAGACGGAAGTCGTTTCGGGATCGTAATTTTCCGCTAACTTTCAAAAACTCTGATAAGTATTTTTTAAATCCTTGAGTTTCAAGGAGGTGATCTATTCACCCCCCCTCTCGATCACTAGCCACACCTTCTAACATTGGGTTGTGCCAAGGTCCAGGCACAGGGTTGAGAAGTCGATGAGTCACCAACTTATTCTGCACCAACAGTCGAAAAAGTTTGCTCAATGGCACAAGAATAGGCTGGTAGCTAACCTTGCCTCTTTTGACAGAGCACTTCTTCTTGTTTTGGTTTCGAGAACCTCAAGGAGAAACAATCGTTGGAGGCTAAAATGCCCTTTTGGTAGACACCTGATGACGATGATATTCTGGTGCAAGACCAAGGCCAAAGGTTGGCTGGTATGAAGTTTCCCCAAAGGTAGATCCTTGGTATGGGAGAACCACAGGAGATGGCAAATGATTGTTGATTTGAATGCCTAGAGGCATGAATGAGAACTTCTTAGATTCTATTAGAGTTTGAACTTTACTCCTGAGCACCTTACAGTCTTCAGTTGAATGTCCTTGTGCCCCAGCATGGTAGTCACATTGAGCATCGGCGTCAAAGCCTGGCGGGTATGGAAAAGGCACTGGCTCTATCTTCTTTGGCACTACCAATCCACCTTTGATAAAAAATGGCAACATCTGACTGTATGACATTGGTAGCGGAGAGAAATGCCTCTCTGGCTTCCTTGGCCTTTGTCGTGCATGCTGGCGCGGTTGACGGCGGTCTGACCCTTGATACTGAGGAGGTCCTTGAGTTAGAGGAACCATAAGATACGATGAACTAACAATTTCTCTAGGAGTAACAGGGTGAGCGTGCCCCTCTTTCATCAGAGCTTGCAAAGTTTTCAGAACCCAATTCATCTGGATTTTGAGGATTCTGACCTCCTCTTTCAAGTCTTCCTGGTTCTTCAGAATTTCATTTGTTGTCGCCATTGTCTTGAATAGGTATGCTAGGTATCCTCTAGACATAGAAGAAGAAGTGAGACTCAAGACTGAGAAATGCAAATGCGATGAGAATGGCGCATGGGATGCAAAATGCAAATGCAAAAGTTTCATGGAACTTGGACATTTGTGAGATATCGAGAGGTATCAACGACTCATTCTCATTAATAAAAAGTGAATTACAAAAGTCAATACATTTTCAAAAGTCTTAAACATAATGATAAATAAAAGCAAAAAAGACCTAAGGAGATTCTCCTAGGAGCCTCATGTTGAGCTTTTTAATTTCTTCCTCTATCTGAGCATTTTCCACAACGAGTTTGTCGACGATCAATTTCCATGGAGTAGATTGAGTATCAGAGGCACTTGGTCCTTTTTGGGTCTTCCTCTTCTTGCATGAAAGCAGCTCTTCATGCTTGACTTGTAGTTTCTTTTGAAGTTCTAGGTTCTCCTCAATAACCACTTGATATTTGTGCTTCCAAGCTTCTCCTGTCTGTTGGGCTTGGTTTAATGCAATCTTTAGCTCTTCTTCTTTTGACATGAAAAATAGAACGGGCTCTTCCTTCAAAGCAATTGGTTCTTGTCTAAAATAAGGCATCTTCAACTCAATAGCTCTTCTTCAGACCCATTGGAGATACGGTTCCAAGGACACACAGTTAGGTTTTCCCATAGCACTCATTCCCTTCTTGTGCTTGCTACCCCAAGCACTCAAGATCAATCTTCTCTACTCTTCATACTTGTCATATCCTTCAAAAAAATATGTTTTCCAAATGAATACCAAGAGGCTTATCTTTTAGAGGGTACCCCAATTGTCGACGAGCCAACACAGGGTTGTAGCTAATTCCTCCTTTGGTACCAAGAAGAGGTACGTTGCCAAAGTTCCCATAACTATCTGTGATCATTATTCCATCATACACATGGTTATGCCAATCAATATCGGAATGAGAAAGATCCATAATCTTCTTAGACCACCATCATCACATTTTTTAAGTAGTAAGCAGACAAAAAAACTCAAAGCCACTCTTCTACTGTCACGACCTACTCTCTTTCATGCAACATGCTATGACACTCGTGAGTTCGTCGTGAAAAAAAAAGAAACCAGCAGCATTCGTATGGTTTATCAACACCTTGTTTAACCGTTATCCACCTCAAAACTTAACCAAAAATCACAAAGTAAAACACCATTGCGTAGTACTCCGGACAAGGAACAACAATAAAACTTAAACAACTCAAAACAAAAACATGATTAGAGGGAAAAATAGCATGGAACGGATATGCTCAGAATTGAAACTAACTTTCACCATGCCCATACCAACACAAAACCAAACAAGCACTCATGGTGTCAACAAACTAAACACATATGTACCTCCATGGCCATGATAACAGTGCATACGAACATATAATCTTTGGTAAATAAGAAGAAAGGAAGACTTACTAAGTGGAGACAAGTCCACTGCCTCTTCCCTTTAGAGCTGAGAAATCCCACTCCCTTTTGAATGATAACGATCTACAGGGCCTCTGAAATGTGCACCTCTTCTGTTCCTCCAGTTGCTCACAAGTTCATAAGTTTTCTTTGAGCGAAGTATTTTGGTAAAATGGAGTATGTGTTGTGTTGATGTTACAAAATCTGTTTGAGGGTTTAGATGACCTCCATGAAGTGTTTATGGAAGGTTTGTGGTGTTGGATGGTGGAAAGCTCGAGCCAAAACTCTTGCAACAATGTTCTTGCAAATTTGCAAGAGTAAGTGAGGGAGAAAATGGGGAGAAGATTCAGCCTATGTTTGGGGTGGTTCTTGTGTATTTTTCAATGAAGTTTCATCATGTACTTATAAGAGAAAGGGAAGAGCTGAGGTATGGGCCAAAATGTAGCTTGCCAAAATCCTTCTTTTTCTTTCCATCGTGCATGATGGTGATCTTTCTTGGGTTCCAGCCATCTTGGATAAGAGTGGTTGGTTCCCTCAGACTTCTGACCTGCTACCTGTACATTTTGGTTTGAAGGCATGGCTCTAAAATGCTGCAGAGTTGGAGAGCCCATGCTTTGTCAAAGTCAAAGTATAAGTGTGACATCATTAATGTACAACTTGGTTTAAAACTCCAATTCTTTATTCAGCCACTTGCACAACTCGGGTGACATCCCTCACATCAATAATTTTGCATCTAACAATCAGAAAATGTGAGAAACATGCTGCAAGAGGTGATCTTGCATTGTACCATATGTGATGGAAACTTGGAATATAAGAAATGGACACCAATATTCAATCCTTCGAATCTCTCAGCTCCCTCCACGAATTGGGGAGTTTTGGTACTTTTTGGAAAACCCTAAATGTCCTCTACAAATTTCATGTTCAAGAATTTTCCAAATTCTCAAAGGATCTTGGTGAAAAAGGGCTTTGAATGTGACTGAACAATATAGGACACATGCTGACTTGAAAATTTTCTAAGTGTCCTAAGATTCTTCCAAAGTTTGAAGCTTAATAACTCAAAATCTATACACTTTTTGGGTAAGGCCTTAGAGAGACAAAATTGTAGTATTTTGTGAGATCTTCAAATTGATAATTGGAACTCAGAAAATGGCCATATGGTTTGGAAGTTACAACCTCTCAAAGTTGGCCTCTCAATTATGTTTTCTTTCAACCGTTAGAAAAATTTCCATTTTCCTAAGTTTACACCTTTTGCAAGAAACCTCTGAATTCTTGATTTCTCACAAACAAACTTCATAATAAGATATGTCTTGATGGGAAACAACTTGAATGTTTTCAATTTGGGCCAAAAATCCAAAATCCAAAGAGTCGACTTTATCAGATGAGAATTAGGTCAGATGAATTCCACAGTGCAATCTTCAATGAATTTGCAACTTTGAACTTTTTTAAACACCAAGATAGGTTCCAAGGATATATATGAACATGTTGGCTCTTGTCCCAAGGCTTGGGATCATGCTTTGACCATAGATTAGGGCACAGTAGACTTTCTCCTGGAGGAAACCCTATTTTAAGGTTAACCAGTACAATGCTTCCATGATCTTGCAATAACTTCAATTAGCACTTAATTCTTGTTGAATAAGACCTCTTGGATGTATGTGAGCTCAATTGGTTGATGAACCAATCAAGGCATTGACTGATCATACCAAGGTCCCTTGTGATTCTTCAGGTTAAAACCCCAATTCCACCACTTTGGTCTGATAGTCTCTTGCTGGCTTGATTTGATCCAATGTCTTGAGATCTTGGCAAGTGATTTGAGAACTTCATGATTTGTCTATAAGAACAACAATGGTTGAAACTTTGGAGTCTCAGTTGGCTTTTTTGCACATATGACTTCTCATAAGAATCTCACTCAAACTGGTGAACCTTGTGATGATTGTATGGAGCCAGAGAATGCCTTAGAAGACCTTGAATCATGTGAGAGCCTGGCTTAAGAGACCTTGCCCTCTTTCGGGTGGAAACCCTAGTTTTTAATACAAAAAAACAAACTAGCAAAGATATGGGTTAGTTAACAATGCATAGATGATTGAAGCCTAAATGCAAGTGCAAGATGTTATGACATCTAAGGGGTAAAATTTAGGGTACAACATGTGTATATGTGATCTCTGAAATCACAGTCCTTTGTTGTTGCCTCTGAGCTACTGCTAGGGATTGCATGTCACTGTGAAGTTTTTTCAGATCTTCCTTCAGAGCATTGACTTCTTCTCTCAGCTCTTTGTTCTCTTCCTCGAGATCGTCCATTTTCTTTTCTCGATTGGCCCGAGTATTGTATGAATGAGACAGTTTGACTCTAGAATCGTGACACATACGTGAGACTCGAAGATAAGAAGAACGCGTTATGTGAGAATGATGAATGATATGCAAAGTTATATATATTTATTATTTTTTATCAAAAAGAAACTTAAACAAATAGATTGCAAATATCATACAGTAAAGGGTGGAGACCCTATTTTTTAATTGAATTTAAAAGATTGCAGAAAGGGAAATACAGTATTTTACAAAGTGCTGTAAAAGGAAACGTCTAAACTTATGGATCCTGAGTCCTCTCTGAAGAGAGCTCAGATGCTGGTTCTGGTATTTTCCTTTTCTTTGATCGGGGCTCTTTAGCCGTTGTCGGGTTGTCAGTCCTTTGCCAAGTGAAAGGAGCGAGAAAATTTCTCCGGTCTTCTTGATTCTCCATAACATGTTGCTCTAGTATCTTAATCAGACCGTCCTTTTCCTTTAACAGTTCCTGAACTTTGGTACACTCCACATTGAGGATACGGTACTTGTTTTTCCAAGAGTTTTTCTCCCGTTGAACTTTGTTAAGAGCTACCTGGAGTTTTTCCTTGTCATACATGAAATAAAGGACAGATTCCTTTAATGGAAAAACTTCTTAACTAGGGTAAGGCATCCTCAGCTTGAGAGCTCTAGTTTGCACCCAGTGAAGATAAGGTTCCACAGAGGTACAGTTTGGTCTTCCTAGAGACTCTCTTCCTTTCTTGTGAACATGTTTCCAGACATGCACTATTTCCTTCTTTAGTGCCCTGTCATTTTCGCCTTCCTTGAAGAAAAGACCTTTAAGATGAGCATTGTTTGGGATATGCCTCATTGGGTATTCGAGTTGACGGCAAACTAAAATTAGATGATAGTTGATTCGTCCTTTAGTTCCTATGAGGGGTACATTAGGGAAATTTCCATAACTGTTGATGATCTCTATCCCCTCATAAATCCTATCATACCAATCTATGTCAGAGTTAGTAAGAGACATGATTTTCTGTGAGTACTCTTGTGATCCCAAAAAGCAGCAGACTTGTGTAAATGGGAAATGAACCATTTGTAAAGCAAGGGTACACAGTATGTGATCATTCCACCACTCTACAGATTCCTTAAGTGCATAGAATGATAAGCATCTGCGAGCAGGGTTGGTACGGGGTTTCCAATCAGAAATATCTTAACAGCGTTGGTATCAACGAAGTTGTCTATGTTGGGAAAAAGGAACAACCCGTATGTGAGTAGGACAAAGATATCCTCGAAAGTAGTAACGTTCCCTATACTGGCGAAGTACAGGGCTTTCTCCACCAAAAACTTGGCTGGTAAACCTTGGATTCCTCCTTTAGTGGTCATGTGAGTCATGACTTCTGACTCGTCCAAACAAATGGCTCTTGCAATGACCCGATCCTTTGAAATTTCTTTCAGTCCAGAAAAAGGAGCTTGATCAGTGATAGGTAGATCAACCAGATGAGAGTATTATTCTAACGTTGGTGCCAGTTGGTAATCTGGGAATGTGAAGCAGTGATAAACTGTATCGTAGAACTGGATCAGTGTAGACAGGATTCCTTCAAGTACATTGACCCTTAATAGAGACAACATCCCTCCGTACTTAGCTCTAAAAGCATCAAGGTTGGTGATCATCCTTGCCAACCCCCTTAAGTCCTCTAGTTTTGGAGCCTTGAAGGTATACTTATGTGTCTTTCTTCTACCAAAATCCATAACGCAATCTCTCTGATATTTGCAATTATTGTTTTAGTTTAATTTGAAAAAAAGAGAGAGGAGAAAAGAAGATTTTTCTTTGTTTAAGAGTTTTTTAAATGAATGCATGAATGCAGCACACAAAAACATTGAAAAAACATGGGTTCAAGGGTTAAACGTCACGAGCATGGAGTCATGGCTCTACCCATTCCCAAAGGTTGTATTCTGGTCAATTTTTGTACTTGTAGAACGGATCCTAAGTGTTGTGGTGAGAATCAAATAACAAGCTATTAATTAACTTGCATCGCAAAACTTTGAAATTCACCACCGAGCTTTGATTAATCCAAAGGAAAGGGTAAAGATCGAAGAAAACCCTAATAAGAGATCTAAGGTTCGGGGGTTGGTTATACATAGGGAAGGTGTTAGCATCCTAGATATCTGTAGTACTCTACAGGAACCTCTTGTTAGTATTTGTGTTATTCTAAAGTTTGCTTGCTAAAGGAAATGTGCTAAGGGAAAAATCTAGGGGTTAGTTTCTAAGTATGCTCGCCAAGACATCGCATCTCGTGCCTACGTATCCTGACAGGAATGGAATCAGAGCATTCGTAGTTCCCCTCAATGGGGTGAGGAACTCTTGACTGTGGTCAAGGTTCCAAGGGAAAGTAGGGTCTGACATCAAGACACCTACGTGGAGTGCGGCGACTCCAAACTTAAGGCTAGGTTAAAAGGGTAAGAAGTGTTCAAGGGAAAGTAGGGTCTGACAGCAAGACACCTACGTGGAGTACGGCGACTCCAAACCTAAGGCTAGGTTAAAAGGGTAATGAGCTATCTATGACTTTGAGGTTAATAGAGAGACTTTCCTTTGGAAGGGGGGAGATAATAGCTTATGAACGAGAGTTGAATGAACAATATGAGTTCAACAGTTCAAAGACAGTAAACATTAACCAAAATGAAATTTCAAGTATGAACATGGCAAGCATGGATAAGTGAACGCAAGTAAGGCAGGGATAACATTTTCAAAGTTTTGAAATCAGAGACATGTTAAAGTTATGAAACTTAACAGAAGCCAAGACGTACAAACAACAAAAATGATTTTATCCAAGGTTCATGATCAAACCTCAAGCAAACAGGATATTCAAAAAATAATTCTCAAAAAGTCTTTAAGAAAAAGTTTGATGATTCACAAAAAGTCCAAGAATTAAATGCATATTTTTTTGTTTTTTGAAATTTTTAGAAATGATTTAGGAAATAAAACAACCATGAAATGAAATAATACAAAAAAAATAAACATTAAACAGCATGGCAGGTGCCATGATTTTTTCATGGCAGGCACTATTTATTCTCATGGCAGGCGCCATGTTAAGTGCCACATAAGGCCATGGCCAGCGCCATCATATTGCATGGCAGGTGCCATGTAATGGCCAATGAGCATGGCAGGCGCCATATGCCTTCATGGCAGGTGCCATCTGTCATACCCCAAATTTTGACCACCAAAATTTCCCATCATTGCGTAAATCATCATCACAATATGGATGTGCTTACATGCCTCATCAATCTGCTCAAGGATGGTTGAGCCTTCACTACAAACTAGAATTAGGGCTTCAAGCCCTCTCAGAGCACTTAGGCAAAGGATCAATCAAGAAATGACATGATCTTCAACTTGTATAGCCTCTGAAACACCTACAATGGATCAAGAGGACTCCCACATCAAGAATCAAGCACAAAGTTGCAACATTCCAAGTAGATCAAGCCTCAAGATCGCCAGTGTCACCAAATTAGGGTTTTGGTCGACCAAGGCCTCCAGATGAAATTTTCCCTCTGGGCATGAGCCAATACTTCAAAGCACAACCCAATATACTCCAAGGGACCTCATTAACCCAATCATCAAGTCAATTTAACCTCGGGGGATGCATTCACAAAAAATTAGGAATTAGGGTTTCTTGACCTAATTCACCCCTAAGTTGACTTTTGGGACAAAGAATGAGCCAAGACCTCAAGACATGATTTGAGGACCTCCAGTACACTACATTGATCCATTTTCAACAATGGATTGATCCAAGAAGCTTGATCCACAAGTTTCAATTTCATCAGAACCACAATTAGGGTTTCGAGGAAAAAGTCAACTGTACCTTTGACTTTTGACCAAGACATGCTCCCAAACCTTGGAACATGATTCAATAAACCCTATAAAACCTATGGAATGTATCCATTAGGTTTGATTCAGGTCAAGGACTTGATTTCACAAAGGATCACACAGTCTGGATTTCATCCGATAAAAAGTCAATTGTGCACAAAATCAAGTTTGACTTTTTGAAAATTTTCACAATTATGGTTCTTTGACCCTAAAACAATGTTAATATGTGATTTGAATCATCATTCATCAAGAAAAATCAAAGAAAGTGAGGTAACTTGTGAAAGGGGTAACCATAAAAAACTTAGAATTTTTCTAAGTTATGGAACAAAGTGGCTAGGGTACCAACTTCCAAGGACCATAACTTAAGATCCAAGCAACCATTTTGGGTGATCCAAAGTTGGATTTGTAGGTTTTGCTACACTCTACAAAAGCTTCAACTACCTCAAACTCCAATTCCTCATGGATTTTTAGTTATGGAGTGATCAAAATAGCAAAAACATGAAAATGACACTTTTCCAACACTTAATAAAAATATGCCTAAGTTAGCAGCCTTGATCATCAAAGTTCATGATGATTTTTCAATTGGATCCAAATAGTTTTAAGACAAACTATGATCACACATGTGTTGTAACATATGAGGGCTTTCCAATGAGCCCAAAAACATGAGGAAACTCCACCTGAGCTAGAGGTTATGACAGCTGTAACATCCCTTGTTGCAAACTGTTTTGGAAGGCAGATTTGTGCATTAGTGATCGAATTGATCAAATTGGGCAAGTTCAAGCATGGTTATCCATCTGCACACCTCAAGAGGGAACAACCAAGGGACAAAGACTGATCTACCAGCCTCCCAAGTCCATGGATCTATGTTTTGACATGACACTCCTAAATTTAAAGATGCTTCAAATATTCAATTTTGTTTCAAAGCATTTAACTGATGCATAGAGGTGGCATTCATCAAGACAATGTTATCCAAGTTCAGTCAAGACTTATCCTTGAACCAAAGAACCCTAGGCCTGTGCTCTAACCTCAAGTCAATGGCTATGGAGACTTGAGATTCCATTTTATCACAATTTGCCACAGACCTGTACCAGTTGCCATTCACTATTATTGCCAAAACAAACTTGACACACTATAAATAGACATCATTTGTGATCAATTTGAGTACACCAAAGCACCCAAACTGATGATTTCCTCAAAATCTCCATTTCACTCCAATTTTGCCTTCTAACTCAAGTCACTATCGGGTTTTGAGTTTGAGAGCAATTCCAACCAAACCAATCACACACACACACACACACACACACACACACCTCATAAACATCATATAGAAGTGACCCATAACACAAAATCACATCTGAAACATCAGATTCTCAAAATCACCAGCCATCTGCACAAGCTTTTGATAGATTTGCAGTTGAGGTACCAAATCAAGTTCCAGCTCAATTCAATCTACTCCAAGCATTCAAACACACTCCATGGCACCTAAGGAAGCTGTCCAAATCATTAGAACCTAGCTGTAACACCTCCATCACCAAACTCGATCACCAGTTGCAAGAGGTAAGCATGAACTCTTCAAACTCCATGATGCATGCATATTTTACTGCACAATAATTTTGCCATATGTTCCTAATCATGTATAGAGTGATAACCCTCAATCAATTACCATGAATAATTCGTGTATGGAATTTCATTGTGTTCATCCAGAAATTAGGGTTCTTGAGGTTTTCTTCTGACTTCTCACTCAATACTTAAAATAAATGCAATTAATCTACATGGTTGTGATCCTTGTTAAAAAACGAACAAGATTGGTGTTTGAATCGTGCAAAACCATTGAGAAATCATGGAGAAAAGTGAGAAAACGTAAATCTGGAAAAACAGAGGGCGCGGGCAAGAACCAAGTGTTCTTAACACCATAATTCAAAATTTTGAATTTAAGTTATTTTGGTTAATTGATTCAAAAATTAATTTCTCTCTGAATATTTATGTTTTTGAATTGGTTATTTTTCTCAAAATTCACTAAAATATTTAAATATTTTATTTTACAAAAAAAATCCAATTTATATTATTTATTTAATATAGTTAGAATTTTTTTAATTAATTTCATTTTAATTATTTTTAAACATTTTTAAATGGAATTCCCACTTTGATCTTCCAAGACCAATTGGATTTTAAGCTTTCATATGATTAAACTTGATTCTTCAAAATATTTTCCAAAGTGTACAACTTGTTTTTGAATATAATTGATATTTTATCATTTATTATTTAAATTACCTTTGAAAAATGCCATTTTAATTCAAAAATTAGGGTTTCGTCCCGATTTTAAATTTTCAAACACTCATGGGCCTCTAATAGAGTGTAAGACCCATTCCCTGTATATAAACACCTTTTTGGGCCTCAGTCATTGTATATGTCCCAATACAGTTTTCAAAATCACGACACAATCATCGCCTTTTAAACATTTTCGTCTGGGCCTACCCTTGTGCTATAAGTCCCATTACTTTCTTTTTTTTTCCGAACTTTTGGGCCTCTAATAGACTGTAAGACCCAACCCCTTGTTGTACAAAAATAATTTTGGGCCTCAGTCATTGTATAAGTCCCTCCGCGATTCTCAAGACGACGGTGCGATCAGTGTTATAAGTCCCTCGTGTTATAAGTCCCATCTTTCTTTTTTAAAACATCTTTGGGCCTCTCCTTGAGTTGTAAGACCCATCCCTTTGTACAGAAAAACTCTTTGGGCCTCAGTCGTTGTATAAGTCCTGATACGATATTCAAAACAGTGGTGCAATCACTGTTAAAACTTGGGCCTCTCTTTGAGTATAAGCCCCAACAATCTTTTCAGAAACAACTTCCCTTTTAATTTAGATTCAAATATATACATGTTGTTATCAAAACTTTCTTTAATTTCTTTGAACAACTAACAATACAGCATTTCTTTAATTTCTTTCACTAAAAGATCTATTCTCGGTGAATAGCATTTCTTGAACTTTTCTTGGTTTTGGAACCACGGGCTTCCTAAAAGCGTCCCCGCCTCCTCTTGGGCTTTGTACAAGGACCCTCCGGCTTCTTAGAAGTTCTCATGCCTTCTCTTGGGCTTAATACAAGGACCCTAAAGACCTCCTAAAGGTATAAGACAAAACTTAGTCATCCTTTGCTAGAGCAGTCTTTCCAGTGTTAAACCTCGAACCAATTTTAGGGTTGATTCCCATCCCTTAAAACACCCGCCTCCTCTTGGGCATCATAGAAAAGATAAAACTCTTCCACACCAGTAGACTTGGACACTCTAACCTTGAGTCTCAAATACATTCTCAAGTTCCTTATGAACATAGGAGAAACCCCGGTCACTCTGGATAAATCTACAGCAGAGTTAAAACCCAGTCTCTCTCCTAAAAATCCCCAAGCTAGGGTCAGTTTATCATCAGTATAACACTATCCCAAATCAGTACCTCAAGGCATCTGATACCTTAACTCTTCTGTAACTCTCAGCAAGAGTTGATTCCTCACTTGAACCTGTCTAGGGATCTCAATAATCCCCAGCATAAAGTTAGCCTCCTTTTAGGCTTTGTATAATGATCTTTCCTCAGCATAGACAACCTCTTCTTGGGCTTTGTACAATGATTCTCCCCAGGGGAGTTAACCTTTTCAGACTCTCTTGTTGAGTCAATCACCCTTTTAGACTCTCTTGTTGAGTCAATCACTTTTCAGACTCTCTTGTTGAGTCAATCAACTTTCAGACTCTCTTGTTGAGTCAACCTTTTTAGCCTCAATCTTGGGCTTTGTACAAGACAGATAAAGTCACTCTCTTGTTGAGTCAATCTTGTTCCAACCTCCTCTTAGGCTTGGTATAAAGATTTCCCCATAGCAACAGTTAGCCTCCTCTTAGGCTTTGTATAATGATTTCTCCAGGTTATTCAGCCACAATCTTGGGCTTTATACAGGACAGATAAAAGCACTCTCTCGTTGAGTCGAACCCTTTTATCCTCAATCTTGGGCTTTGTACAAGGCATAAATCTTCATAACCTTCTCTTAAGCTTGGGACAAATGTCTTTCCCAGCAGAGTCAGTTCCTCCTAGCCTTCTTTTAGGCTTCGACAAATACTCTCCAGCAAGAGTCAAACTCATTTCAGCCTCAATCTTGGGCTTTGTACAAGACACATAAAAATATCCTCACCAGAGTCAGTTAAATTTCCCATTTCAGCCTCAATTTTGGGCTTTATACAAGACACATTCAAACCTCCCCAGCGGAGTTAAAACCCTTTTAGCCTCAATCTTGGGCTTTGTACAAGACAGACAGAACATTTTCCCCGGAAAAGTCAAACTTCTAGCCTCCTCTTAGGCTTTGTATAAGGACTTCCCTAGTGGAGTCAATCAACCTCTTAGCTTCAACCTTGGGCTTTGATCAAGGCACAGAAAAATCAACAATCCCTCTTTAGAGATGACAAATCCTCTCTCAGTCAAAACCTTTTAGCTTCAATCTTGGGCTTTGAACAAGACACAAAATAAACCTTTTAGCTTCAATCTTGGGCTTTGAACAAGACACAAAATAAACCTTTTAGCTTCAATCTTGGGCTTTGAACAAGACACCAAACATCTTTTTTCTCCCTTAGAATAGGAGGAACTACAATTGTTCTGATTTCCCTGTTTCATTTAAACGGGAATACGTAGGCATAAGATTTCGAAATCTTAGCGAGCATACCAATCAAAAACCCTAGGTCCAGTACCTTCATACCAATCAAAAAACCAAGGTCTAGTACCTTCATACCAATCAAAACTTAGGTCTAGTACCTTACCAAAAACATCGGGAAAACCCGAACATCAACAAAAACTCACTCACTCACTCATATTTCCCAAGAAACTTTCCCAACCCATTAATGGATAAACACTATCAAGTACAAAGCGAAACCTAAAGCTAATATCCTATGGATAACCACATATAGGATGGGTAATTGACAACTCCCCATTATATAACCTGACCCCGGACCCCCCAATCTCTTTTAAGTGTTTGTTTAGTTAAACATTCACACGCAAGGTTAGTTTTAGATAGCTTCCCTTTCCCTTCCAACTTCACAGGATAAATAAGAAATCATAAAGTAGCACCCCCTCCTCATTGTGAGGAGAAACCCAATTTCAGCGATAAGGTGGTCGCTTCACCGACAAAAAATCACTCGCTACAGTAAAATGGCGACTCTGATGGGGAGTCATTGTCTGTATAGGATTATAGGCTATAGCTCTTAAGAGGTCTAGGATGTTAGTTTTAGGAATGAATATATATATATATATATCGCTTTTCCTACTTTATATCCGTGTTTATTTTTCTTCTAATGGGACTGTGGGGGATGCCGCATCTGGAAAGTTTGAGTGATACCTAAGATAAGTGATGGCATTAGACGGGTAATCTTACAGGGAGTGACTCCCAAATAAAAGCCCCCGGTAGACCATCGAATCAGTGGAGATACCCTTTGCAGATTCAATGTCTAAATAACTTCGGTTGTTAAAAGCAGATTGTTCAATTGTGGTATCCATGAAACTGAGGATTTAGTAGGCTGAGACAATGTTACTATTTTTGTAGTGCGGAAGCTATCGGAAATAGTTGTCATGCGATACTACCCTCATTCGAGATTACTCTAAGATATTGCAGCTCGCTCGGGTGAACCAGCCTGTTGTTGTTATCCCAAGAGGGGTCAATGATTTTGAGGACAGGTACAAAAAATCACCAGTACAACCTTTGGGGATGGGTAGAGCCATGACTTCGTGACACTGAACCTTTGACCCCATGTTTTTTCTATGTTTTTCTGTGTTGCATTCATGCATTCGTTTCATTAAAAAAATGTTAAACAAAGAAAAATTTTCTCTTCTAGTCTCTCTCATTTTCAAATTAAACTAAGACAATGATTGCAAATATCAGAGAGAAAGATTGCGTTATGGATTTTGGTAGAAGGAAGACTCACAAGTACACCTTCAAGGTTCCAAAACTAAAGGATTTGAGAGGGTTGGCAAGGATGATCACCAACCCTGATGCTTTCAGAGCTAAGTACGGAGGACTGCTGTCTCTGTTAAGGGTCCATGTAATTGAAGGAATCCTGGCTACGCTCACTCAGTTCTATGATCTGGTCTATCACTGTTTCACATTCCCAGATTATCAACTAGCACCAACATTGGAGGAGTATTCTCACCTGACTGATTTACCCATCACTGACCAAGCTCCCTTTTCTGGACTGGAAGAAATTCCAAAGGATCAAACCATTGCAAGAGCTATCTATTTGGACGAGTCAGAAGTCATGACTCACATGACCATTAAGGGTGGAATCCAAGGTTTTCCAGCCAGGCTTTTGATAAAGAAAGCTCTGTACTTTGCTAGTATAGGGAACGTGACTGCTTTCGAGAGTGTCTTTGTTTTGCTCACCTATGGGTTATTTCTGTTTCCCAACATTGATAACTTCGTTGATATCAATGCCATTAAGATTTTTCTAATTGGAAACCCTGTACCGACCTTGGTCGCAGATGCGTATCATTCTGTACACTTAAGGAATTTGTACAGCGAAGGAATGAGCACATGCTGTGTACCCCTACTATAATGGTTCACTTCCCATTTACCTAAGTCTTCCGCTTTTTGGGATCATTAAAGTGCTCTACGTTGGTCACAGAGAATCATGTCTCTTACCAACTCTGACATATATTGGTGTAATCGAATCTATGACGGGATCAGGATCATTGACCGTTGTGGAAACTTCCCTAATGTACCCCTCATAGGAACTAAAGGAGGAATCAACTACCATCCGGTTTTAGTCCGTCGTCAATTTGGATACCCGATGAGACATGTCCCGTGTAATGTTCAGCTGGAAGGTATTTTCTTTAAGGAAGGAGAAAACAACAGGGCACTAAAGACATAAATAATGTATGCTTGGAAACATGTTCACAGGAAAGGAAGAGAGTCTTTAGGAAAACCGGACCGTGTCTTGGGGGAACCTTATCTCCATTGGGTACAAACTAGAGCTCTCAAGCTAAGGATGCCTTACCCTCGTCAGGAAGTTCTTCCATTAAAGGAATATGTCCTTTATTTTATGTCTGATAAGGAAAAACTTCAGGTTACTCTCAACAAAGTTCAACAAGAGAAGAAGTCTTGGAAGAACAAGTATCGTATTCTCAATGTGGAGTGCAACAAAATACAGCAACTGTTAAAATAAATAGACGCTCTGATCGAGATTTTAAAGCAACATGCTGTAGAGAATCAAGAAGACCAAAGGAATTTGCTCGCTTCTTTCATTTTGAAAAGGAATGACAATCCGATAACGGCTCAAGAGCCCCGATCAAAGAAAAGGAAAGTACCAGAACCAGCACCTGAGCCCTCCTCAGAGAGGACTCAGGATCCATAAGCTTAGACTTTTCTTTTTTAGCACTTTGTAAATTACTGTATTTCCATTTTCGCAATCTTTGAATTCAATAAAATGGGGTTTCCCCATTGTATGATATTTACAAACCAATAGTCGAAGTTTCTTTTGATTAAACAAAAAAAAATCTATAATCATTGCATATCATTCATCATTTTCACATAACGCATTCTTCTTACCTACGAATCTCACGTTTGTGTCTCAATTCTAGAGTCAAACTGTCTCATTCGTACAATACTCGGGCCAATCGACAGAAGAAGATGGATAATCTCGAGGAAGAGAACAGAGATTTGAGAGAAGAACTCGACGCTCTGAAAGAAAATCTGAGGAAACTTCACAATGACATGCAAGCTCTAGCAGCAGCTCAGATACAAAGGACTATGATCTCAGAGATCACATCGACGCCCATAGTGGAAAAGTATGATCCTCGGTATAACATGCCTAAAGATCGTCCCTGAGGCATGCCTATTAACTATATCCCGGAAGGATATATTCCTCCGATCACGGAAGATCCGAAAACTGCAGCAGGAGCCGCTGGGCCTGAAGGTTACAAACTTCGGGAAAGCGAAGATGCAAGGGGCATGACAATAACTCCTGAAGGTTACAAACTTTGGGTGAGGGAAGCACCAAGAGTCACTGCCGTAATGACTATACCACCACCCGTGGTACACACTGTCCCGGAAGGGCAAATTCCATAGATACCTTCTAGTGGAAACGAAAGTATGGACGACAGAATGAAGGAGTTCTAGGAACAGTTCCTGGAGATGCAGAAGGAACTGTATGCAATTCGCGGTTAGGATCTATTCGGAAAGGACGCCGCAGACCTTTGTTAGGTCCCCAATGTGAAAATTCTGCACAAATTCAAGGTGCCCGAATTTGAAAAATACAAGGGTAACTCTTGCCCTCAAAGTCATTTGGTGATGTACGCTCGAAAGATGTCAACTCAAACAGAGAACTAACAGCTACTGATCCACTATTTCCAAGATAGTTTAACCGGTGCCACACTCAAATGGTACATGGGTTTAAACTGCACCAAGATCGTCACTTTCAGAGATCTTGGCGCTGCCTTTGTTCAACAATATAAGTATAACCTGGACATGGCACCGGACAGAGATCAACTTAGAGCCATGTTGCAGAAGGATAAGGAAACCTTGAAGGAATATGCTCAGAGATGGCATAAAATCACCGCCCAGATTTGTCCACCTCTTGAGGAAAAGGAGATGACAAAGATCTTCTTAAAAACTTTGAGTTCATTTTACTACGACAGAATGGTTGCCAGTGCGCCCAGCGACTTCACTGAGATGGTAGGCATGGGAGTTCGTCTTGAAGACGCATTTCGAGAAGGACGTTTAGTTAAAGATGTAGGACCATCAAGCTGTACCAAAAGATACGGTACTGCTCTCCCTAAGAAAAAAGAGCAAGATATTGGCAATATCTCTCTCAGAAAACAAAGGCGACGATACCAACTAGTAGCAGCAGTAACTCCTACTATTACATAGAAAACTATCTCAGCTTCAAATCCGATGTGCAGAAGCTTGTTAGGAGCGGGGTCCTATCCTTCAAGGATACAAATCCAAATGTTCAAAGGAACCCGCTGCCTCAACACGAGAAAGCTGCGGTAAATTTGATAGAGGAAGAATCTAAACACAGCTATCAAATTCATGATGTACTCTTATTGGAAACCAAACTGGTCAAGATGCATTGCAGACAGGGCGGATACGGGAATGTACCATCTCACAACTATCACCAGTGTGATATCTGCTCTAAAAACAATCAAGGATGTTCTGTGGTGTAATAAGCTCTACAGGAACAGATGGATCTCAGATGGATCCAAGATCACCGATTTCGTGAGGTCAACATGACTTATACGAATTCCAACATCATTCAAAACCACAACATCCGTGCGATGAGTGTCAACCTGGTGGCAATGCACTCAAGGCAAAGCCAGCACCATGATCTGCCACGGCACGATTACGATTCCTGTCCTATCTGCTCGGTAAACAATCAGGGATGCTCTTTTGTACAAGAGGCACTCCAGCGTCAGATGGATCTTGGATGGATTCATGATTACCGCGATAGAATTCATTATCAAGTGAATATGATCCAAATCTTTGATGTTCGCTTGATGAATACCAACTTGGTGGAATTACACGCTAAGCAAGTCCAGCTCGGTTTTCTGACTTCGCGTGATTACCAGAACTGTAAAGTATGTCGTGAGAATGACCAAGGATGTGCACTCGTTCAAAGAACATCGCAACACTTGTTGAACCACTGGTGGCTTTCGATCTATCTAGATGAAGACACGCAACAAGTCAGTATGATTAACGGGAACCCTACTTGGCATCAGAGTCAGGATATTCGATCAATGGAGACAGATCTAGTGAGGTTACACTACATACAAAGCGGACGTGGTCGGGTGCCATCACACAACTATGAGCGTTGTAGAGTTTGCTCATAGGATAACCAAGGATGCTACCTCGTGCGAGCAGCCATTCAAAGTCAGTTGGATCACAAAGAGATTCAACCGTGTTCAAGCTCTGGTTCAATTAACATATTGTCAGACTATCTTCCCAATCGAGGCAAAGACGTTGTCTTAATCCCTAAACGAGAAGTGGCCAAAGATGTGTGCGCCATAATCCATCTACTCCATGAATCAAGAGTTCATCTTGATAGTGGAAGGATTCTCAACCTCGAACCAATTGAGGCCGGCTACGATGGTCAAAAAAATCAGAAGGCTCATGTAGTTATCTATCTGCCAGGACCAGTACCGTACAGATCAAATAAGGCTATCCCTTACAAATACGGTGCAACAACAATTGAGATTGGGAAGGAAACTCCATTACCCTCCGTCGTGAATATTGCAGACATCAGTCGAGTAACACGGAGTGGTCGGATCTTCAACCGAGGAGTTGGAGAACCCAGTAAAGAAAAGGAACCTAAAACAGAAGTTCCCAATCAACCAGCCGATCAATTTGGTGATCCCGACCTTTCAAAGAACAACGATGAGATGCTGAAGCTCATCCAGAAGAGTGAATACAACATTGTTGATCAACTGTTGCAAACTCCTTCAAAAATATCTGTGCTATCTCTTTTACTCAGTTCTAAAGCTCACAGGGAAGCTTTACAGAAAGTCTTAGAACAGGCCTGTGTGGAACAGGATGTAACAATAAGACAATTTGACAGCGTCATCTCCAACATCACTTCCTACAATAACTTGGGATTCAGTGACGAGGAACTACCAGAAGAGGGCCAAAATCACAACATGACACTTAATATTATAGTCAATTGCTAGGGCGACGCTATAGCCAGCGTGCTGGTAGACACCAGATCAGTTCTAAATGTTATGCCAAAGTCTACTCTGATGCGATTATCCTACCAAGGATCTCCGATGAGAGGCAGTGAGGTCATCGTCAAAGACTTTGACGGATCTCGAAAAATAGTTATCAGCGAAGTCGACCTTCCCATAACTATCGGTCCTCACACTTTCCAAGTCACTTTCCAGGTCATGGACATCCGGGAAGCATACAGCGGTTTGTTAGGAAGACCTTGGATACACGAGGCTGGGGCAGTCACTTCGAAACTTCACCAGAAGCTGAAGTTCGTCAAGAACGACCAACTAGTCATAGTCTGCAGAGAGCAAGCCTTGATTGTGAGCAACTTTTCGTCATCCACTTGTGTAGAACCAAAGGAGGTTGTTGGAACCCAGTTCCAGGCACTTTCGGTGAGCAATGACAACCAATCAGAAAGAGGAGCGTCGATTTCCTCGTACAAAGATGCTCTCGAAGTGATCAGAGTCTGAGATATATACCAAGAGCAGATGTCAAGATGATATACAGAGATTGTGATTCGGAAGGATGTCGTGCTCCACCAAACTCATTAGAGGAGGACACTCTGATGAAAGACAACTTTGACCACGACTATTATAGCTCAATGGATGGCCTGCCTATCTGGCAGCCATACCCAGGAGACTTGGGGCAAAAGAGTCAGCCCAACGATGCATATCAGCTGAGCATCATTGAAAAGAATACATGCGTCCCCACAGAAACATGGGATCATTACTCAGGGTATTCAGAAAATATCCAGTACAACGATGAATTTGCCAAGATCGCAGGACAAGAGTTCCTTAACTATGATTTTCCTGAGGTCAACGTCATCGAAAGGGATGACTCCTCCAGTTCCACTGAAGTGTGGGACACCTTGGGACAACCAAGTGGCAAGTTCGACTATCTCGTCAAGTACACCGCTCCTGAAAGCTCTCGTATCAGACTTGAAGACATCCAGCCAACTGGATGGGGAGATCTGCCTGAGAGTGCAAACACTGTGCAAGATACAGCTGAAGAATCCTCCTACGACAACTCTGCCTGGGAGACAGATTCCAACGATCCTGTTCCACCAGAAATCGGTGTTATTTCTGAAGATAAATCAAGAAGGAAGGTACCAAACTTTGTGATTCACCGAGGAGTTCCCCACCAATGGGTTACTGTCGATGTCCCGAAAGTCCTTCATGAGTCTAAGTAATTGCCATCTTTGTTTTAACCTTTCACCCTACCCATGTGAAACGGATGTTTTGATAGGGCTCACTTTTTGTAAATGTACCTCTTCGCTTTGCCCGAAGCGACAGAGTTTTGTTTTATAGGGCTGTAGTTTCAAGAATCGACCAAATTATAAATAAAATAACGTCGTTCTGTAATTTCTGCATTTATTGTTGTTTTCTCTTGTCACTTTTTCAGAAAATGGTAATCCTAAAAACAACTCAAATAATAAAAACAAGCATTTTTCAAAAAAAAAAATTACACTACACGCACTCTTGCATTCTCTCTATCTCTTCTAAAACAAAAGCATCACGTCATGCAGATTGCTTGTTTTAAACCCCATTGAAACATACGATCCAATGCTTTCTCCCAACTTTGAATTCCCGGTATTTGAGGCTGAAGAATAAAATGACAAAGAAATTCCAGAAGAGATCTCCTGATTACTCAGACAAGAGGAAAGGTCCATTGACCCTCACAAAGAGTCGTTGGAAACAGTCAACTTGGGTTCAGAAGAAGAGATAAAAGAAGTCAAGATTGGGGCACTGCTCAGTCCAACTGTCAAAGAAAGTTTGATAAAGCTTCTCAAAGAATTTCTTGATGTATTCGCTTGGTCTTATCAGGACATGCCAGGGTTGGATATCAGAATCGTGGAACATCATCTACCGTTGAGATCAGAATGTCCGCTGGTAAAACAAAGTCTAAGACGAACTCATCCAGACATGGCCATCAAAATCAAAGAGGAAGTACAGAAACAGATTGACGCGGGTTTCCTCGCCAGATCAGAATATCCTCAATGGTTAGCCAACATAGTACCAGTTCTGAAAAAGGACGGAAAGGTCAGAATGTGTGTAGACTACAGGGATCTGAACAAAGCAAGTCCAAATGATGACTTTCCCTTACCACACATTGACATGCTGGTAGACAGTACAGCGAAGTTCAAAGTATTCTCCTTCATAGATGGATTCTCGGGCTATAATCAAATCAAAATGGCGCCGGAAGATATGGAGAAAACTTCATTTATCACCCCATGGGGCACCTTTTGTTACAAGGTAATGTCGTTCGGTTTGAAGAACGCCGGGGCAACCTATCAAAGGGCCACGACTACTCTGTTCAACGACATAATACATAAAGAAATTGAAGTATATGTCGATGATATGATTGCTAAATCTAAAACAGAGGAGGAATATGTGACCCACCTGTCAACGCTATTCGAGCGTTTGAGAACACTACTACGAAAAACCCATTTAACAACGGTTGGGAATGGCATATAATGACGCGGGCGAAGGTGTTGTTATGTAGATTGTCGTTGTAAGTTCGCTGTTTCTACAACAGTCTGGAAACCGTTGTTGGAAGGCAGGACGCGCGCCATATATCACAACGGTTATGATAATAAACCGTTGCGATACATACACTTAAGTTCTGGGTTCGAAACCCATCAGTAGCGAATTTATATAAAACATAAATTACTTATGATATCGGTTACAATATATAACCGTTGTTGTAAGTACCCTAAGTTTATTATATTAAATATAGATTGCTTGTTTTCCAAACACCTCACTAAATAAATATACATAGATTAAATTTGATGAAGATGTCTATAATCTGCAAATTAAGCTGTTCTTGAAAACCAACTTAAACAAACCAATGTTGTTTTCTGATTGCATTCGTCTCATCGTGCATTTCACGCTCTTTTACATATATTGTGGTTTATTGATCTGACTCCTTTGATATATCACTATCTTCGATTATAGTTAAATTTCCATAAGATAAACAAGACATTGGATAATTTGCCTCATCTTTGATTTAACTATATTGGAAGATGGAGATGCATCTAAGGAGCGAGATCATTATACCATAATCTATATATAAAATAACGTGAGATAAATGATGAGAGGCATGCAATCAGAAAACAACATTGGTTTGTTTAAGTTGGTTTTCAAATACAACTTAATTTGCAGATTATAAGTATCTATGTCAAATTAACTGAATGTATTTTAAGTGAGGGTTAGTGAAACAAACAATCTACATAGAATATAATAAACTCAAACAAAATTCTATACTAGATCCAGATATTATAAACTCATATAATACGCTTGCTACCACCAGCAAACTTTAAGTGAGGGTTAGTTAAACAAACAATGTAAATAGAATATGATAAACTCAAACAACATTCTATACCAGATCCAGAAATTATAAACTGATATAATACGCTTGCTTCCACCAGCATCATCACCCTGTATCATCCCCTTAACCTGAAAGGAAACAAAGCAAACTTCAAAGATGAGCATCCTCAGTTGAAAACAAACCCTAAAACCATAATCCAGTGATGAGTAAAGAGAGGAACAGGAATAACTCACCTTTTAATGAAACTAATCACGGAACAGGAATCAATTATGATGTTGAACTAGTTTGGGAAGCCATGAAAAAGAAATATAAGGAGGAAGAAGCTTACACAAAAGCTTCATACTTCTTATACTTCTTTTCATTGCTTCTAAAACTAGATAAAGTTTGCTTACACTGTTGTTTCTTCATTTACTAACATCTTGTTCGTGATGCTATGAAGAAAAGGTACAAGGTGGATGAAGTTTCCATCATAGCTTCATGTTTCTTATACATTTTTCCATAGCAACACAAACATTATGAAGTTTCCAAAGTATGGTCTTTGTTAAGGTAGTGAAAACGAATCTGAAAAAATGAGAACAATCAACAAAAACAACATGCAACAAACGGGATAATGGGAAATATCTAACAATAGATGGAAGAAGAAGAATATCTTAATGTATGAAGCACAAGATTCACGGCTAATGGTGAAAACGAAGAGAAAAAATGGGTTCTAGGGTTTCACTTTGAAGGCAACGACGTTACTGTCAATTAAGTGAAAGTTATTTCGCTTATATATGGGTAAACTATTTCACAACGGTTAACAATAACAACCTTATAGATGTGTATTTATTTATTATAAATATATAACTACGGTTTATCAGAATAACCGTAGTGATAACCCTTTTATCTGTGAATTTTAAAATAAATAAAATCCGTATACATAGGTATTTATTTATTATAAATATATCACTACGGTTAACTAGAAGAACCGTAGTGACAACCCTTTTATTTATGAATTTTAAAATAAATAAAAAAGAAAAGGTGCGCCTTAACTTCTAACTTAATGCATATGCAGTTTAAATATCAACAATGTAATTCACAATGCATCTGCAGTTTAAACATCAACAATGTAATTCGAACCCTAATTCAACTATTACATTTCATAACAAAGTAAATATTAAACATAAAGGAGACAAAAAAACATAACATCTTGATATTTCCAGAAAATATCTCTAATTTCAGTTTGTTCTTCAAATTCTTGTTCTTTTTTTTTAAATCCTCATACATAACCTTCAGATAGCCCACAGCTTCCAACTCTGACTTCATAATGCTCTCATCGTCATTTCCATCTCTTTCTCCCACGTCTTCATCCCATATGAACAAATTACATGTTTCATCGTTCCTCCAAAATGGACATCTCCAAAAAAGCCTTCCTTTATTTTGTTCCTTCTTACATTGATACGAAACCATACGACCATCACAACCACAAAAATTTCCAGATCGAGATTTTACACTGGAACAAGATGTAGAAACACCTTTGGATGATTTTGTCTTCAAATGTGACATTGCAACACCTTAAAGTAGAACACTTTGTTGTTGTTGTTGTCTTCTTCCCGACAATGGTGACGGCGTTGGTGTTAGGGTTGTTTCAATGGATAAATTGATATATATACTTGGTGTTTAAAATACATAAAAAGAAGCTTCAATTTGTAACAACGGTTTTGATAAATATCCGTCGTGATATCCTTATTAGTTTTTAGTTAAATATTAATAAAACTTAAAAAGGGAGCATTTACATCAAAGGGATAGACTATTTGAGGGCGATGAGGTTCGAACCCATGATAGCTAGATTGTATCACCACGGTTTTCATAAAAATCGTTATTATACCCTTGAGATTTCTAATTAAAATAATGCGCGCGCATCCAGTACGCACTATAAGAACGGTGTATAGGATGCCGTTGTAAACCTGGCGTTGTTGTTTTGCCGTTTTGTAGTAGTGGAAAGTACAAACTCCGCTTGAATCCCAATAAGTGCACATTTGGTGCCTGTTCAGGAAAACTGTTAGGATTCATCGTCATCTAGAAAGGAATTAAAGTTGATCCTGACAAAGTTAAGGCCATTCAAGAAATGCCTTCTCCAAAGACTGAAAAACAAGTCAAGGGGTTCCTGGGATGTTTAAACTGCATTTCCAGATTTATATTCCTCATGACCGCGACATGCGTGCGAATCTTCAAATTACTCAAAAAGAATCAGGACTGCGTTTGGACAGAAGACTGCCAAACCGCCTTCGACAATATCAAGGAATACCTGTTGAACCCACCGATTCTAACACCTCCAGTGGAAGGAAGACCACTAATCATCTACCAAACAGTTTTGGAAGACTCGATGGGATGTGTACTTGGCCAACAAGACGAAACCAAAAGAAAAGAGTCTGCCATCTACTATTTGAGCAAGAAATTTACCGACTGTGAAACTCGGTACACTATGCTTGAGAAAACTTGTTGTGCTCTGGCTTGGGCAGCCAAACGACTTTGGCAGTATATGATTTGCCACACTACTTGGTTAATCTCTGAAATGGATCCGATCAAGTACGTATTTGAAAGGCCTGCTCTCACGGGAAGGATAGCCCGTTGGTAGATGTTGTTGTCAGAATACGACATCGAGTACCATGCCCAGAAAGCCGTCAAAGGAAGTATGCTAGCCGATCATTTAGCTCATCAACCGATTGACGATCAAGAATCAGTCGGATTTGACTTCCCAGACGAAGATGTCATGTACTTAAAAATGAAATATTGCGATGAACCGCTACCCAGTGAAGGGCAAGAACCAGGTTCCCAATGGAGACTAATCTTTGACGGGGCTGTCAATCATTATGGAAACGGAATTGGGGCAATCATCATAACACCTCAGGGTACCCACATTCCTTTCACCGCCCGATTAACATTCAAGTGTACAAACAACGAGGCCGAATACGAAGCTTGTATCATAGGTCTCGAAGAAGCGATCGACTTAAGGATCAAAAACTTGGATGTATATGGCGACTCAGCCCTGGTTATCAATCAAATCAACGGAGATTGGAACACATACCAATTAGGACTGATTCCTTACAAAGACTATGCGAGAAGGTTGTTACCATTCTTCAACAGAGTCGAGTTTCACCATATCCCTCGTGAAGAGAATCACATGGCTGATGCATTAGCCAGTCTCTCTTCCATGATTAGTGTAGGTCAATGGAATGACATACCTAAGATTGACATAATACGCCTTGAAAGGCCCGCTTACGTCTTCGCGATTGAAGCAGTCATAGTGAAGCAGTCATAGACGACAAACCTTGGTATCACGATATCAAATGCTTCCTTAAAAAACAAGAGTACCCACCTGGGGCATCCAGAAAAGACAGAAAGACCCTCAGAAGGCTAGCAGGCAGTTTCTTCCTGAGCGGTGACACACTCTATAAGAGAAACTTTGACATGGTCTTGCTCCGATTTGTAGACAGACCAGAAGCAAACATGCTGATAAAAGAAATTCACGAAGGATCCTTTGGCACTCATTCCAACACACACACAATGGTGAGAAAAATTATGAGAGCAGGATATTATTTGTTGACCATGGAATCTGACTGCTATAGGTACATAAGGAGATGTCATAAGTGTCAGATATACTCAGACAAAATCCATATACCGCCAACACATCTCAAGGTTCTTTCTTCCCCATGGCCTTTTCTATATGAGGAATCGACATGATTGGTATGATTGAACCCAAGTGTTGTACCCCAAATGTTTCCCTTAGATTCATTGATTTGTCTGCATATCATACTAGGTCAATCATTAGCGCATGGCTAACCTCTTTATCTAGTTTCTGCTTGTTTGTTTCTTTTGTGAACGCAGGTGCTGCTGTAGAAGATTCCAAGACTTGAAGGCTGTGTTGGGTGTGTGTTTTTGGAAGTTCTCTGGTCTCTGAAAGTTTGTGTTGGACTCCCGTGAGATTGTGCCCTCATCCTTTTGGCCCCTAAGCCACTACCAAAGCCTTTCTTCCTTCACATCTCTCGGAAGCCATACCCCTGCAGAAGATTAAGTATTTATACCTGTTGGATATGAATGTTGGTCCTTTAAGATTGGTCACTGGTTGTGTGGTAATTATACTGCAAGATGGCGTCTCCCTCCTCTGTCAGCCCTTCAATATCTGAGGGACGTGTTTGCTCTGTGATGCTATGTTCTTAAGTAATGAAAGGTCAAGTTAGGAAGCAGTAGAAAGTTGATTTCCAAATGCAAATTCAAGTCCATCGTTGTCACAAGTTTACAAGATCAAATTTGAAGTTCCTACATCATTCTTGTGTTCTAATTCACTCATAGTTCTAGTACGAAGCTGATGATTTCTGTTTCAAGAAGACTATTCATATTCTTGAAGTTGTCAAGTATTCTTCAAGCAAGTTTGAAGATCGTTTGGAATTCAAGATGTTCAAGATACCTTGACCATTGGTAGAAGTTGAAATCCTCACAAATTCATAAGACTTGGTTATAAAGCCCATTTTCCGAAGTTAAAATTCCAATTCAAGATCCAAACTTTCAAATACAAATGGCAAAGATTATTCAAGATGCAAAGCATGAGAGGCATCATATTTTATTTTATAAAGATTGTGGGATGCACATGTTCATTTTTAAATGAACAAGTCTTTTTCATTTGGATTCATGATCAAGAAAAGTTCAAGACCTTTGTTTGGAATTTATCACCAAGGGTTAAATTCTAAGTTTAAAGAAAGTTCTAAGCATACAAGGCTTCAATTGAGTTCATTTCTTTTATGAATTTCTAAGTACAAAGTTATAAGAGTTCAAGTTAAACATTAGTCCTTCGCCATGCTAAGATTTGAGAAATTTAAATGCAAGGTTGAGATAGTTCCAAGCTCAAGGTCAAAAGATTCATGGGAGGTTCATATTATACAGTCTTGAATTTTTTTATTACGAGGCATTTTCGTAAAGCTCAAATATTATAACACCTCACCATCACCTTATTCGATTCATCTCTCAAATAAGAAACGAAAAAGGAATAGTGACACACCATGAGTACACGTTCAAAGTTCAAGATTGCAGAACAAGAGAAGTATATCAGCTATTAATACATAGTTACTTTATAAGGTTCACGTCCCAAAATTCCAAACACTACAAGTTCAACTCTTGAAGGCCTAAGAAGTACAATTCAAAGTTTATCCCAACCTAATACTCTAGCACGTTATGATAGCTCTGTGGTGTAATGATACTACTGCCACCAACCAAGGACTGTAGTACGTCACATGAGAGAAGCATATCTAAAAGCATATCAGTTACCACAAGCAGCACAACCTGCTCCTTTGATACCAAGTGGGCCATTTCTTTGACTTAACTATCATTCGACTTTATTAGATCTGCTCCACTTTTTCCACAACTTGGAAACACGCCAAAACATAGTGCAGCATGGACTTAAGTTCAAGAGAAGTTTCGACCGTTGATTTACATCCTTCACAAGCAACACGATTCCAGCAAACTCCATCATGTTGTGCGTGTAACGCCATTCAATGACCTATTCAAACAAAATCAGCATTCAAGAAAGAAGTTAATTGGAGTAACCAGATTTCTAGACATATTTAAATATAAAAGGAATGGACATTATCACGATAAACAAGTTTCAGACGGTATTTTTAACTTTCTTAAGCAAAAGAAAAACCTGCTGCGGACAAATTCAACTTTCCAAACATGTCCTAGACCGATTCAGAAACATTCCAAAACAATTATAGAAACATGTTTGAACAACTTTCAAAACCATTTATCAGACAATATTCCCAATTTCCCCAAGTTTTACTTTCCAAAATCGTAAAGAGTTTCAGGCCTCAGAGTTTATTTTTTTTTAATCAGAAATCTTAGAAATTGTGGGCAATATCAAAGGATATCACCAGCATCAACTTTCCTAAACAGGGTCAGACAAGAATCAAACAAGGCAACACGTGAAATCAATTTCATCATGGTCATGAAAATTCCCAAAAAGCTTCCAAATCGAGAAAACAAGCATCAGGCAACAATTAAACATTCCTTAAGACAGAATAAACAACATTTAACTAGCTTCCAAAACCAACCAAGACAATTTCAATTTGTTTCCAAACAAGTTCTCCTTGGTTTATGTTCATCATTGGCCTATTTAAGGGGGAGGCACACGCATACAAAGGAGGAACCAAAAACCTTGGAGTTCCATCAGAAATTTTCAACCAAACAGTTCACAAAATCATAAAACCAAAAGAAGTCAACACCAATTCATCACCACCACAAACAAAACCTCAACCTCGTTGCCAAGCAAAATATAGTCGTTCATCCACATCATTCACGAATCATACAAAAAACCATAACCGATCCATGATCAGAAACTTTTCATCATTTCATCATAACAAAATCAACAAAACCAAGAAAATCGCTCATCAAAATCATACAAGAACACCATAAATCATATAAAACCATCACCAGCTTTCATTATACCAAAATCATCAAAGAATAATCCTTTACCGAGTTCACAGAGAAACAGAGAGATTCAAAAGGGATTTTTCATCACCATCTCAACCCAGAAGAAGAGGGCGAGGAAAGAAAAGAAGTGCTCACATCAAACAAAAACAACAAATCGTACAAAGAGGTAAAGAGAGAAAGAATCGTCCCTGAATGAGAATCTATGGAGATTCTCCACCATCGCCGGCCGTCGTTCCCTTTTTGCTCTTGCTTTAATCTCAGTTTCATTGTAAATGTAATCGGAAATCTATAATGAGAACAAAATGGGGTATTGGGTTGTGTGGGGTGGGGTTTATGATTTTGTTTGATCGGAGAGAGGACGAGATGCTACCGCCGCCGCCGCCGCCGCCGCCGCCGCTAGGGTTCTTGAAACCCTAAGGTTTCATTCTGAGAGAAAGAAGAACGTTTGCGAGAGAGAGAAGAGAGAAATGACCTTCGTGAGGTTTCCACCCACCCTTCCGTTTTTTTTATTTATTCCCTTTTATTTGGTTTTTTTCTTTTTTAAAAAATATAACCTCAAATAAAGAAAAATAATAATCACTATTTTATCTCAAATAACCAAAAACTTTTTATTTGTTAACTATTAATCTTTTTTAATAACGTTAATATTAAATAATCTAAAAAAAAATCTAATCAGGAAAGTCTTTTTTTCAATTTAAAAAATAATCCCAATAAATAACCTTTTATAATACCACTTAAATCGTTTTTTTTAATTATTAATACACAAATAATAATAATTAACTCTTTTATTAAAAGATTAATTAAGTCTTTTAAACCTTCTTAAATTAACCTCTCATATTATCTCTTATAATAAAAAAACTTTTCTTGATTAGAATATTAAAATCCTGTTAAGATAAAAGCCTCAACGTTTCCCTTTTCTCTAATTTAAAAATAACTTTAATACAAATAATAAAACTCTTTAATAATAAACCTAAAATAAATCAATTCGCTAGAACCCCCCCCCCCCCCCCCCCCCCCCCCCCCACGTCCGAGTGAATCGCATGCGGTGTACTTTTTTCTTTTATGATTGATATGCTTGCTATATGCTTATATTGATGTATATTCTGCTTAAACCTTTTCAAAAATGCCAAAAACTCTCGATCCAACGTCGAGCCACTTTTATACCCATGTAAGTCGACTACCTTCGGGCGTCGCATTCAACCTTATCGGTCACTATACACAATACTAGCCCACCTCGCTAGTGCGCACAACTAAATGAACTCTTAAGTTAGTTGGTCCCCTCGACATTCCAAAGGAAGGTTCCCTTAAAATTGACTAAACCGTCATAGGACTAACTCTTAGAACCCGGCCTTAGGATTCGGAGTCGCCGCACTCCACGTCTCGCCGTAGACACTTAGAATCTTAGCCTTAGGATCGGAGTCGCCGCACTCCAAGTAAATGCTCCGCCGCGAATATTTACAATCCTACCCCTCTTAAACCAACCTACAACTTTAGAGTCACCGCACTCTATGTAAGGTCTTGCCCAAGACTTGACCTCCCCTTGGAACCTTGACCCCGTCAAGAAGTTCCTCTTTTCAGAACTACGCATACTCTGATTCTACTCCCGAGGATACGTAGGCGTAAGGTGCGATACCTTATCGAGTATACTTAGATACTAACCCCTAGGGTTCAACCTTTAGCATAGCACCTTAGCAAGCGAATGAGAGATAACATAAATACTAACGAGAGGTTCCCGTAGAGTACTACGGACGTTTAGGATGCTAATACCTTCCCTAGGCGTAACCAACCCCCGAACCTTAGATCTTTAGGTTTTTTTCGCTTTTGAACCTTTCCTTTTGATAAATCAAAGACGGTGGTGAACATTTAAAGAAATGTGATCCTAGTTCATTAATAACTATGGTATCCAATTCTCACCGCAACAGAAATGGTGACTTCACTGGGGATTTGTCGAGGGTTTCCCCTATCTTGTTTTTCTTATGTTATCTCTCTTTATTTGCTTGCTTATATTTGCTTATTATCTATTGTGCTGGTTTTCTGGGTTACTATTTGTGTGGTGAGGAGTCCTAGACCAGGACTAGAGTGCAATTATTATAGGAGATGATATGGTCAAGGGTACTTTGACGGAGTCGATTCCTGAAAAGTCGAATTGAGAAAATCATCACTCAGTTTAGGTTCTTTTGAACTTAATATTGTTTGAACGAGTTCATTCGTGAAAACGGTATTAACTTCGACCAAGAACCCTTAATACTGAGGACCGTAGCACCTTTAACCCCACTTGGCCTTTTAGAATGTAGTGCGGTGACTATGCGGGAGTCTACTTCCAAATAGTTGTCATGCGATACTACACTCGGACGAGATCCTCTTGAGAATATTATTGAATACCAAGTGATTTGGGAAGTCGATAATATCCGAAAGACGGGTCGTAGACTCTGGGAACTTTTAGAACCGTTCGGCAGGTACTTGTGAAACCATAGTACACACCTATTGGGAGGGGTAGACCTTGGCTCCACGCTGTGACCTTTCAAACCTAGGACTTTTTGCCTGTTTGTTTGCTTGTGTGCGCTCTGTGCTTTGTGCTTTGTGTGTTTGCATCCCTGCATTCATAAGCATCATAACATAAAGATTCATGGAACTTAGTCTTGTTTATAAACATCATAAGGATATCATAGACTCAAAAAAATTTTGAAGAAAAAAACGTTGAAGTACCTTTACAAAAGTCATAACCTGGACGATCTAAGGAGACTAGAGACTTTGCTGACAAATAAAGAAAAGTTCAAATCAAGATCTGGGAAGCTATCATCTCCACTCTATTATGGCCTATCATTATTTCTGATTATCAATCGGTACCTAAACTTGAGGACTATTCTAAACTGATGGAGTTAATAACTCAAGACAAATATCCATTTCTCAACTTCGGTTAGTATTCAAGCTAACTAAAAGGAGGATTTATTAAAAAAAAAACTACTTATCGCAGGAAATGGAAAGCTCAAGACGTCTCATCCCATTCTAGTCATCAGTCAACATTATTCTAGAAGAAGCTCGGATGGAAGAAAGAAGTCAAAGGATTCAAGAAGACCGTTGGAAGAGTCTCCTTAGATCTATCATTACTAGCTTTTATTTAGCTTTACGTTATGACTGTTGCAAGGCGTACAGACGCGTTTTATAATTAATTTTGTAACAAATCAATCTTTAGTATTCCTGTACTAATGATTGTAACCCACCTTTTATGACTTATTAAAACAAGCCTTTTGATATTCCATGATGATTATAAATAGCTGAGTTTCTATGAATCTTATTGCATAGCATTTGCATCTTGCATTTCTCTCTTTATAAAGGAACTCGAACTTTGTTTTGCAAGCATTGTACGATGGATTACGGAAAGAAGGGAGTTGTGTCGTACACCTTCGAAGTTTCGGATGTTGAACAACTAAGGGAACTAGGAGGGCAGATCAAAGATCCTGAGGCGTTCGCTGAGAAGTATGGAAGGATTCTCCCGTTGTTGCAGACTCAAGTAGCCGATGGCCTCTTGGAAACGTTGGTTCAACTTTACAGTTTGATCTATCATTGTTTCATCTTCCAAGATTTCCAGCTGATGCCTACGCTGGAAGAATACTCCGCTCTGTTGGGGATCCCTGTCAAAGACTCACCTCCGTTCTCCGGTGGAGAAGGAAGACCCAGCCAAGAAGACATCGCAAGAGCGACCCGCATAAAGCTGTAAGAGATCCAAACTCACATGACGGTTAGAGGAGGAATTGACGGTTTGCCTGCCCAATTCTTGTTCGAGAAAGCTCGACACTTTGCTAGTGTAGGGAACACTGGAGCGTTCGAGTACATCGTTGCGCTGCTGGCCTACGGTTTGTTCTTATTTCCCAATATTGAAGATTTTGTTGACGTCCATGCCATAAGGATTTTCATGCTCAAAAATCTAGTGCCGACGTTGTTAGCTGATGCCTACCATTCTATCCACTCGAAGGCTCTGAAGGGAGAAGGTCGGATTACTTGTTGCACCGCTATCCTCTATAGGTGGTTTATTTCACACCTACCGAGGTCTACCGATTTCTGGGAAGTGAAAGATGGTTCAGAATGGCCTGTGAAGCTCAAGGCTCTCACTCACTCGGATATCGTTTGGCATGACCCGATGTATGGAGGAATCCCCATGATTCATAGCTGTGGAGACTTTCCTAATGTACCTCTTCTTGGTACAAAGGGATGTATCAGCTATAATCCTGTGCTCGCCCGTCGTCAACTGGGGCACCCAATGGAAGAAGTACCCAATCCAGAAAACCTGGCCAGAATTTTCCTCTATCAAGGAGAGGATCTTGGGTTGAAGACCAAAATTGTGTTTACTTGGCGTCGCATCAATCGACAAGGAATGACGGTGACAATAAATCCTGATTGCTCAGTTACTGAAGAATGTCTAGCATGGGCGCGTGAAAGGGCTCTGACCTTGAGGATTCCCTATCCCCGTCCCAAGCCTCCCGTTGTCCAATCGGATGAAGTTTCGAAGTTGAAGGCTGAAATAGAGAAGCTTACTCTGGACAAAGCAAGGATGCAGCACCAGATCGACAGACTGATGGAAGAACTCTATGGAAGACAAGGGGCATCATCCAGCAGTTTAGACTCCTAGTTCCTTTTGTATTATGTTTCCTATGTAATAAAACCTTGGAGGTGTACCAGCTCTTAAAATTTTAATAAAATGTTTTAATATCTGCAATGACTGCAAATACGACTTTAAGTTCCTTGATAGCTGCATCGTTCTTGCATTTGCATCTCATATCGTTTTTGCATTCTTTGCTTTGTTTCCTTTTCTTCTGTGATCCCATCCATCCTCTGTTCATGACCCGTCTGTTGATTTCCCGACAGCAATCTCGGAACCTGGAGAAAATTTTGAAAGATCATGAATTCAGAAGAGCAGAGCCAGTTTGCGACCGTAGCAGATCTTGAGTTCAGTCAACTTGTGGAAGCTATGACAGCCTTGGCAAGAAGGGACGTTAGTACTCAGAGGACTGTTGTGAACAATGTCACCCAGGATCAATCTGTACAGATTCCTGCAGAGAACCAAGTTATACAAGAACATACTACCATCCATAATAGGCGTCCTTCTTCTGTTGATGCTATGGAGTATCGTAGCCTCGCATTCTCAGAGCCAGATTCCCAAGAGGTGATTCCTGAGGTGAAAACTGAAAATCCATGAGATGTTGAGCTTTTGTAAAGGTGTCGTGCTTTGGAAAGAAGACTTGATGCCATTAAGGGTCGCGACGCTATTGATCTGAATGCCTTGAATATGTGTCTGGTACCCGACCTTGTAATGCCTCCAAAGTTCAAGACACCAAGGTTTGAGAAGTACAAAGGGGATAGCTGTCCAAAGCAGCATCTGGTGATGTTTTGCAGAAAAATGACTCCACATGTCCGTATTGAACCGCTTATGATCCACTGTTTCCAAGACAGTTTAATTGGAGCATCACTAAATTGGTATATGCAGCTAAAGAGTAGCGACATCTAATCATGGTTAGACCTTTTCGGTGCTTTCGTGAAGCAATATGACTACAATCTTGACTTGGCTCCTAGTCGCCTGCATTTGCTAGACCTGTCTCAAAAAGACGATGAATCCTTCAGAAAGTATGCTCAGAGATGGAGAGAAGTAGCTTCTCGCGTTCAACCGCCACTCTTAGATAAAGAATTGGTTGACTGGTTTATAGATACTTTGCAAGGCCTATACCGAGAAAAGTTGTTTAGAATTGTGACAAGAAAGTTCTCTGATGTGGTAATAGCCGGAGAGCGCATCGAGATTGGTCTTAAGAAAGGAAAAATTCGAGGTACCTCAAACATCCGAGCCATTGCGAGTAAACCAATTGTGCATTCTCAAGAAGAACAGGAAGAAGAAAATAATTCCATTGAAGAGTACCCAATATATCAGTCTCGACACTCACGCAACTCAAGTATTCAGAGTGAGCAGTCTTTTGGGTCTCTGCGTCAGACGCCATTATCTCTTCAGGGGCAGTATTCTTCTCCAAATCGAATACCTCCTCGGTATCGACAGTCATATCGCCAGTCGCGTCAACATGATAGACCAAGACCGAAGAAGAAGAGGCATTTCACTCCGCTACCAATGCCATACAGTCAGTTCTTACCAGATTTAATCAAAAGTGGACTTATAGTGCCGAAGGAATTGAAGCCAGTACCTTTTCCTATCCACCAGGTTTTGACATTAACGCCCGATGTGATTACCATGCTGGGGCACCAGGGCATTCAACTGACGACTGTAAGGTACTTCCGAGTAAGGTTCAGAATCTGCTTGACTCCAAAATGATATCATTCACGCCTCATGGCATTCAAATCAATATTCCTTCACCCAATCACGCGGGTTCATCAGTCCCGGTTATGGAAGAATTCACCGAGAGTGGGTATGAAAATGATCCTCAGACCGATCTCGAAAGTCGATTTTGAAGATGGTTAGCTCAAAGGGCAAATAAAGAGGAAATCAGTCCCGGAAGTATCAAGTTGTTTATTTGTTTTCATTTTATCGCTTTCTTTGACTATTAAAGCATGTTTACATGTAAGAACTTGTTATTCTGAACTTTAATGCAATTTAATGTTTGTTTTGAAGAAATCCATTCTCTTCGCTCATTTTTAAAACTGTTTACCATTTTATAATGCCAATATTACTGAATGGAGGATGATGAACTAAAACGCAATCTCTCCTGTCGTATGCTTTTGAACGAAAACCCTGCTAAGGATATAAGGCATTGTTCCAACACCAGAGATAACCTCTTGTTAACTTTTTTGAGCCTCGAAATCAAAAACCTCATCTTTAACCTGGGGTAGGGTTACTATCAATCAAAGCGACCGAGCTTCCAAAACTATCAAAATATGAGTGGGTACAAGTACATCTTGACCCTCAAACTTTCAAAATAACTTCACAAAAAGGGGTGGGTACAAACAAACTTTGACCTTTATACCTTTTTGCCTCTTAAACCAAATCACTCTCAAAAGACCTTATTGATGCAAGGTTCATTTCAAAAGCATACTTGGTGAGATGATGTTTCCTGACTCCTATGAGCCACGCTCAAAGTTCGCATTGGCTTTATAAAAAGGGAAACTAATATCATATCCTAACTGATGATTCGATCACAAGTTTGCGATATGCTTTTTCAATAAACTTCAAAACAAACATGACGTTGCACTAGCAGTTTCAGAAGTTACTCCTTCTGCATGTAAATATTGCTTAATATCATAGAAACTTGATTGCAAACAGCTATAAGATTCAATTCCTGATTGGAACTTTGTTGAAGATGGCTACTTCATTATTAAAGATAACCAGTCTGGGGCATGTTACGTGAAGACCCAATTAAGCAGGGGCAAGATGTTTTCTTCAGTTTGTAACCTCCACAAATTGACTTACCCAAGGGGCAATTTTGAAGATTCAGAATACCTTCAATCTAAGTCAGTTACGTCGAGATTCTACCAAATCTCTCAAGAGTTAGAAGACATTGGAACATTTGGGAGGCCAAGTCTTCTGTAAAATCCTTTTGAGATGATTTATTTTCGTAGACCATGCAGTCTGGGGAATTCGAGAATCGAAGACTTTTCCAACAATTGATATTTGAAAATGGCGACTACCATACAAGTCAAAACTTCACTGACTTCATAGCATTCTTCACCTAATTTCTCGAAGAATCTCAAATGGTAAGATAATTCCCCAGCAAGTTTCTACCGCAGGAAGTCATGACGATTCCCCAGTGAATCATTCCTTCAGGCAACTATGATAGGACCAGTACAAGATTTCAGCATCTGATTGACCTAAGGATTCCCAGTAAATCTCATTAGTCTCAACCTTCCCCGATGAAGCGAGTGTTTATTTCACTCCTCGGTGTTTTCTCAAGATTTCGATTTCCCTCAACCATGGATGTTTTTTTCATCCCCACTGAAGTCTACTCTGACATCTACAACAACAATATTGGTACAAGCTTCCCCAGCGAAGCAGCAGATATTTATTTCATTCCCATTAAGTCTCTATGAATACAAGTTTGATTCGTGCCCAGTGGATTTTTCTCATCCAGAAGCAATCAGATTCATCTTGACGATCCCTAAGTGAAATCATATTATATCCCCAAGTGGATTGTTATTTCCCTAGAGAAGTTTGGGCGTTGAAGTTTAACTGTTGAGTTACATCTTTGGATTTCTATAAAGCTTGACAGATGTATCTCTCGTGCAGAGGATGGACGGGCTTCCTTGTTGCTTTGTTTCTTTCCCTGTTTCCCTTCTTCGTTTCGTCAGCATAAGCATCACATGACATCATTTGCATTCGCCTTCGTGCGTGTTCGCTTTCTGTTTGTTTCTTGTCGTTTTGTCTTGATCTTTGGTTGTGGTTGCGCCAAGTTTGGGTTTGTCCGATCTCTCCAAATAGAGTCGTCAGCCTTAGGCAGAAAGTGCTATCTATTCTAAGTTTCCCCATAGAGTTCAACCCTCATGGATGATGGTTATTTCAGTTATCTTTTTTCGTGCTTGGATAAGATAAATCGCCATTCGAGTTCATTTCTCAATGGTGGGTCTTGTTTGACCGTTTCTTTCTAGCTTGATCCTAGATCGAACTTTGGTCCCTGGGGGTACCACCTTTAACTTTTTGGTCTCCAAACCTATTTTGAACGTGCATTTATTCTGCACTGCGCCTATTGGGTTAATCTTTTATAAGATCCTCTTTGAAGAATCTGTTCTCCAACAGTGATTGATCGGAACGACGTCTCCGTGGAATCTAAAGCCAAACAACAAGTGGCAGCCTACATCCGAAATTTTACTCATCTACATTGTAAATACAACTCATTTCTACTCTCAGCCAGTCATCTCCGCCAGACTCTTCAACGGTGGCTCTCTAGGGAAGGTGTATCTCTCCAGACTCTTCGACGGTGCTGCTCTCCAGCGTGAAGTGGATCTCTCCAGACTCTTCGACGGTGTTGCTCTCTAGCGTGAAGTGGATCTCTCCATACTCTTCAACGGTGCTGCTCTTCAGCGAAGTGGATCTCTCCAGACTCTTCGACGGTGCTGCTCTCCAGTGTGAAGTGGATCTCTCCAGACTCTTCAACGGTGCTGCTCTTCAGCAAAGTGTATCTCTCCAGACTCTTCAACGGTGGCTCTCTAGGGAAGGTGTATCTCTCCAGACTCTTCAACGGTGGCTCTCCAAGGAAGTGGATCTCTTCAGACTCTTCAACGGTGGCTCTGCAGGGAAGGTGTATCTCTCCAGACTCTTCAACGGTGGCTCTCCAGGGAAGGTGTATCTCTACAGACTCTTCGACGGTGCTGCTCTCCAGCGTGAAGTGTATGTCTCCAGACTCTTCGACGGTTGCTCTCCAATGAAGTGCATCTCTTTAGACCCTTCGATGATGTTGCTCTCCAATGAAGGGTGTATCTACATCAGACACTTTCAATTACATCACTCTTTAGTGAAATTGACTATTTTGCCGACAACTACTTGACGAAACCACTTATTGTGAAACTTTTCTTTCCCTAATGGAGACAGTCTTTCTGAATAAACCTTCATTAAGGATCTTTTCCTACCTGAACGTTATGAACAATCTCTTTATATACAGTCCTTTGGAGCTTATCTTTCGATCATACTGCCATGTGGATCCTACTTTATTGCTTAGACTACAACTGGTCACACTTGAACCTGTTGAGTCATCGCCCTAGTTTCCCCAGTGTTGTTTTCTTTTCCCCGGTGCGTCAGGTCGTCCCCAGTGAGTTTGTTGCTTGTTGTGTTCGTTTTTCGCTCTGTGTTTGCTTTCGTTTTCGCCTGCATCTTGCATTTTATCATCCCATCATTTTCATCATGCTAGAGTTCATGGCATGTCAGCATTAGGTCTAGGTTTTGTCCATAGCATTGCATGATCATTGCATCTAAGGGCAAAATTTTCGGTTATCTATATTTAAATATCTCTCACCATGACCTAATGACGATCTTCATCGTCCTGTCATCCAGTGACGATATTTAAATAGGGGCAACTGTTGTACCCCAAATTTTTCCCTTAGATTCATTTATTTGTCTGCATATCATACTAGGTCAATCATTAGCGCATGGCTAACCTCTTTATATAGTTTCTGCTTGTTTGTTTCTTTTGTGAACGTAGGTGCTGCTGTAGAAGATTCCAAGACTTGAAGGCTGTGTTGGGTGTGTGTTTTTGGAAGTTCTCTGGTCTCTGAAAGTTTGTGTTGGACTCCCGTGAGATTGTGCCCTCATCCTTTTGGTCCCTAAGCCACTACCAAAGCCTTTCTTCCTTCACATCTCTCGGAAGCCATACCCCTGCAGGAGATTAAGTATTTATACCTGTTGGATATGAACGTTGGTCCTTCAAGATTGGTCACTGGTTGTGTGGTAATTATACTGCAAGATGGCGTCTCCCTCCTCTGTCATCCCTTCAATATCTGAGGGACGTGTTTGCTCTGTGATGCTATGTTCTTAAGTAATGAAAGGTCAAGTTAGGAAGCAGTAGAAAGTTGATTTCCAAATGCAAATTCAAGTCCATCGTTGTCACAAGTTTACAAGATCAAATTTGAAGTTCCTACATCATTCTTGTGTTCTAATTCACACATAGTTCCAGTACGAAGCTCATGATTTCTGTTTCAAGAAGACTATTCATATTCTTGAAGTTGTCAAGTATTCTTCAAGCAAGTTTGAAGATCGTTTGGAATTCAAGATGTTCAAGATACCTGGACCATTGGTAGAAGTTGAAATCCTCACAAATTCATAAGACTTGGTTATAAAGCCCATTTTCCGAAGTTAAAATTCCAATTCAAGATCCAAACTTTCAAATACAAATGGCAAAGATTATTCAAGATGCAAAGCATGAGAGGCATCATATTTTATTTTATAAAGATTGTGGGATGCACATGTTCATTTTTAAATGAACAAGTCTTTTTCATTTGGATTCATGATCAAGAAAAGTTCAAGACCTTTGTTTGGAATTTATCACCAAGGGTTAAATTCTAAGTTTAAAGAAAGTTCTAAGCATACAAGGCTTCAATTGAGTTCATTTCTTTTATGAATTTCTAAGTACAAAGTTATAAGAGTTCAAGTTAAACATTAGTCCTTCGCCATGCTAAGATTTGAGAAATTTAAATGCAAGGTTGAGATAGTTCCAAGCTCAAGGTCAAAAGATTCATGGGAGGTTCATATTATACAGTCTTGAATTGTTTTATTACGAGGCGTTTTCGTAAAGCTCAAATATTATAACACCTCACCATCACCTTATTCGATTCTTCTCTCAAATAAGAAACAAAAAAGGAATAGTGACACACCATGAGTACACGTTCAAAGTTCAAGATTGCAGAACAAGAGAAGTATATCAGCTATTAATACATAGTTACTTTATAAGGTTCACGTCCCAAAATTCCAAACACTACAAGTTCAACTCTTGAAGGCCTAAGAAGTACAATTCAAAGTTTATCCCAACCTAATACTCTAGCACGTGATGATAGCTCTGTGGTGTAATGATACTACTGCCACCAACCAAGGACTGTAGTACGTCACATGAGAGAAGCATATCTAAAAGCATATCAGTTACCACAAGCAGCACAACCTGCTCCTTTGATACCAAGTGGGCCATTTCTTTGACTTAACTATCATTCATCTTTATTGGATCTGCTCCACTTTTTCCACAACTTGGAAACACGCCAAAACATAGTGCAGCATGGACTTAAGTTCAAGAGAAGTTTCGACCGTTGATTTACATCCTTCACAAGCAACACGATTCCAGCAAACTCCATCATGTTGTGCGTGTAACGCCATTCAATGACCTATTCAAACAAAATCAGCATTCAAGAAAGAAGTTAATTAGAGTAACCAGATTTCTAGACATATTTAAATATAAAAGGAATGGACATTATCACGATAAACAAGTTTCAGGCGGTATTTTTAACTTTCTTAAGCAAAAGAAAAAACCTGCTGCGGACAAATTCAACTTTCCAAACATGTCCTAGACCGATTTAGAAACATTCCAAAACAATTATAGAAACATGTTTGAACAACTTTCAAAACCATTTATCAGACAATATTCCCAATTTCCCCAAGTTTTACTTTCCAAAATCGTAAAGAGTTTTAGGCCTCAGAGTTTATTTTTTTTAATCAGAAATCTTAGAAATTGTGGGCAATATCAAAGGATATCACCAGCATCAACTTTCCTAAACAGGGTCAGACAAGAATCAAACAAGGCAACACGTGAAATCAATTTCATCACGATCATGAAAATTCCCAAAAAGCTTCCAAATCGAGAAAACAAGCATCAGGCAGCAATTAAACATTCCTTAAGACAGAATAAACAACATTTAACTAGCTTCCAAAACCAACCAAGACAATTTCAATTTGTTTCCAAACAAGTTCTCCTTGGTTTATGTTCATCATTGGCCTATTTAAGGGGGAGGCACACGCATACAAAGGAGGAACCAAAAACCTTGGAGTTCCATCAGAAATTTTCAACCAAACAGTTCACAAAATCATAAAACCAAAAGAAGTCAACACCAATTCATCACCACCACAAACAAAACCTCAACCTCGTTGCCAAGCAAAATATAGTCGTTCATCTACATCATTCATGAATCATACAAAAAACCATAACCGATCCATGATCAGAAACTTTTCATCATTTCATCATAACAAAATCAACAAAACCAAGAAAATCGCTCATCAAAATCATACAAGAACACCATAAATCATATAAAACCATCACCAGCTTTCATTATACCAAAATCATCAAAGAATAATCCTTTACCGAGTTCACAGAGAAACAGAGAGATTCAAAAGGGATTTTTCATCACCATCTCAACCCAGAAGAAGAGGGCGAGGAAAGAAAATAAGTGCTCACATCAAACAAAAACAACAAATCGTACAAAGAGGTAAAGAGAGAAAGAATCGTCCCTGAATGAGAATCTATGGAGATTCGCCACCATCGTCGGCCGTCGTTCCCTTTTTGCTCTTGCTTTAATCTCAGTTTCATTGTAAATGTAATCGGAAATCTATAATGAGAACAAAATGGGGTATTGGGTTGTGTGGGGTGGGGTTTATGATTTTGTTTGATCGGAGAGAGGACGAGATGCTACCGCCGCCGCCGCCGCTAGGGTTCTTGAAACCCTAAGGTTTCATTCTGAGAGAAAGAAGAACGTTTGCGAGAGAGAGAAGAGAGAAATGACCTTCGTGAGGTTTCCACCCACCCTTCCGTTTTTTTTATTTATTCCCTTTTATTTGGTTTTTTTCTTTTTTTTTAAAATATAACCTCAAATAAAGAAAAATAATAATCACTATTTTATCTCAAATAACCAAAAACTTTTTATTTGTTAACTCTTAATCTTTTTTAATAACGTTAATATTAAATAATCTAAAAAAAAAATCTAATCAGGAAAGTCTTTTTTTCAATTTAAAAAATAATCCCAATAAATAACCTTTTATAATACCACTTAAATCGTTTTTTTAAATTATTAATACACAAATAATAATAATTAACTCTTTTACTAAAAGATTAATTAAGTCTTTTAAACCTTCTTAAATTAACCTCTCATATTATCTCTTATAATTAAAAAACTTTTCTTGATTAAAATATTAAAATCCTGTTAAGATAAAAGACTCAACGTTTCCCTTTTCTCTAATTTAAAAATAACTTTAATACAAATAATAAATCTCTTTAATAATAAACCTAAAATAAATCAATTCGCTAGAACCCCCCCACGTCCGAGTGAATCGCATGCGGTGTACTTTTTTCTTTTATGATTGATATGCTTGCTATATGCTTATATTGATGTATATTCTGCTTAAACCTTTTCAAAAATGCCAAAAACTCTCGATCCATCGTCGAGCCACTTTTATACCCATGTAAGTCGACTACCTTCGGGCGTTGCATTCAACCTTATCGGTCACTATACACAATACTAGCCCACCTCGCTAGTGCGCACAACTAAATGAACTCTTAAGTTAGTTGGTCCCCTCGACATTCCAAAGGAAGGTTCCCTTAAAATTGACTAAACCGTCATAGGACTAACTCTTAGAACCCGGCCTTAGGATTCGGAGTCGCCGCACTCCACGTCTCGCCGTAGACACTTAGAATCTTAGCCTTAGGATCGGAGTCGCCGCACTCCAAGTAAATGCTCCGCCGCGAATATTTACAATCCTACCCCTCTTAAACCAACCTACAACTTTAGAGTCGCCGCACTCTATGTAATGTCTTGCCCAAGACTTTACCTCCCCTTGGAACCTTGACCCCGTCAAGAAGTTCCTCTTTTCAGAACTATGCATACTCTGATTCTACTCCTGAGGATACGTAGGCGTAAGGTGCGATACCTTATCGAGTATACTTAGATACTAACCCCTAGGGTTCAACCTTTAGCATAGCACCTTAGCAAGCGAATGAGAGATAACATAAATACTAACGAGAGGTTCCCGTAGAGTACTACGGACGTTTAGGATGCTAATACCTTCCCTAGGCGTAACCAACCCCCGAACCTTAGATCTTTAGGTTTATTTCGCTTTTGAACCTTTCCTTTTGATAAATCAAAGACGGTGGTGAACATTTAAAGAAATGTGATCCTAGTTCATTAATAACTATGGTATCCAATTCTCACCGTAACACCAAGGCTTTGAACGGACATCGGTTCATCCTGGTAGCCATTGATTACTTCACGAAGTGGGTCGAAGCAGCGTCATACGCCAATGTAACCCGACAAGTGGTGGTCCGATTTATCAAAAACAATCTCATCTGCCGTTATGGTGTTCCAAGCCAGATCATTACTGATAATTGATCTAACTTGAACAACCAAATGATGAAAGATTTATGTACTGAGTTCAAGATCGAACACCATAAATCATCTCCCTACCGACCTAAGATGAACGGAGCGGTAGAAGTAGCTAACAAGAACATTAAGAAGATTGTTCAGAAGATGGTTGTAACCTACAAAGACTGGCACGAGATGCTATTTTTTGCTCTTCACGGTTATTGCACATCTGTCCGCACCTCAACAGGGGTAACCCCTTTCTCTCTGGTATATGGCATGAAGGCGGTGCTCCCCATAGAACTAGAGATCACATCAATCCGGGTATTGATGGAAGCTAACCTAACAGAAGCTGAATGGTGTCAAAGTCGACACGATGAACTCAATCTGATCGAAGAAAAGTGAATGTCGGCTCTATGCCACAGTCAGTTGTATCAACAGAGAATGAAGAAGGAGTTTGAAAAAAAGGTTCGACCTCGCGTCTTCAGGAAAGGAGACCTCGTGCTCAAGCAGATACAATCATTTCTCACTGATTCCTGGGGCAAATGGACTCCGAATTATGACGGCCCCTATGTGGTCAAGAAAGCTTTCTCAGGCGGCACCTTGAAACTCGCAACCATGGATGGAGAGGAATTTGCCTACCCCACAAATGTTGACTTAGTCAAGAAATACTTCGCCTAAATTAAAAAAAAGTCTCGGTGGATTGAAAACCCGAAAGGGCGGTCCAGGAAAAAATTAGAGACATAAGCAAGAATCATCCCGATGAATTAGAAATCTCAAAAGTACAATCCAGGCAAAAGTTAGAGATAATGGAAAGTAACTACGTCTAACAAAGGGGCAAATCCCCCAGCAGCAGTCATGCCATCCATCAGGAAAACTCCAGTCAAGGTCATCTTCGATGGAAGCTCAGGATGCTCAGAATTCAAAGTTGGTAGAAGGATAACGATCGTTATGTTTCAAAGTAGCCATTTTCCCTTAAATTACCATTTTATAACTTTGTAAATACTCTATGGAATCACGTGATCGACTGATTTCCATCCTATCAATAAAATTTGAGCCCTAGTGCTTTTGTTTGTAATTCTTATTTGTTTTAGCTTTACAGAATGACATTTTAATATGATTAACGATTCTTGAAAAAAAAAAAAAAAAATTTACTTGTCAAAAAATTTTCTGCTTTTAAAATAAAGATGGCAATTCTTTTGACTATTGAACATCGAAAGAACATCGATCGCTACTCCAAAGGTGGTTGAACCTTAAAGTGCAGAATCAAAGTACTCCTTCTAAACCAGTACGCCTGAATGAAGGATCAACTGTGTTAGAGACCATGTTTCATCTGACATCCCCGGCAGAGTTCTTACCTCCTAAGACCGACCAACGTTGCATTTTTCCCCCGCACAGGGACTATCTCTCCTAAGCAAGGCAGAATTGCTATCTTGGACCAAATGGTACTTCTTCGTCCCCAGCAGTGGCCGAGTATCTAGTAGTGTACATCTATTAGTCTGTATGTCGCGTAAGTTTTTATAGCATAAACATACATACATCATGCATTATTGATTTGCATTCATTTTCATATTGCATCACTACCACTCTAGACGGTCTTATCCCCTAGTGATAAAAGTCATTTCATTAATCGAGTTGTCAGTTCTTTCCTCGTCAAGAAATGTTGTGTCTGAACAATCGCTCCTCCAGCTTATTTCTGGATTAGAGTTGGTCTCTTGACCACTTTGATAACTTGAACCTCTGAAAGCAAGAAGACAGTCGATGAACGTCACTCTTCACCATTGAAAATGATATCTTCGCTTTCCTGGATTAAGGAAAATCCCCAGAGAAAGCCTCTCAACTAAAGACTCTTAGCAACACATCAGTCTTTCTCCCAAGAAATTTGATGTTAATGAAGTCACCAGCACCTCAAAATTGGAATACATCACATGGCATTTCTCCGAGAAGATCTCGCGGGAAAGTATGATGTAATATCCCCAAACAGGAAACAGCCTCTCAAGAGACTCGTTTTCCCAAGTAGAGTCAACAAATGTCATCTCCAATAGAGAAGTTTAAAAACCTTTACAGCTCAGACGAATGGGTTCCCCAGTGAGTCTGACATCAAATTTGTTCCTATCAAATGGCATCTCCCCAGGAAAATTCGGCGAGAAGTTTGAGGAAAACTGCTACAAATAGCATCCCTTATCAAGAAAGTTTATTAAGAAAAGAAAATGAGACCAGTTCTGTGGCTAAAGACCAGGATCGAGGGGAAGTTTATATCAGAAACTGAGACCAGTTCTGTGGCTAAAGACCAGGATCGAGGGGAAGTTTATATTAGAAACTGAGACCAGTTCTGTGGCTAAAGACCAGGATCGGGGGGAAGTTTATATCAGAAACTGAGACCAGTTCCTTGGCTGAAGACCAGGATCGAGGGGAAGTTTAGTTCAGAAACTGAGACCAGTTCCGTGGATGAAGACCCAGATCGAGGGGAAGTTTATGTCAGATACTGAGTCCAGTTTCGTGGCTAAAGACTAGGATCGAGGGGAAGTTTATATCAGAAACTGAGACCAGTTCCTTGGCTGAAGACCAGGATTGAGGGGAAGTTTAGTTCAGAAACTAAGACCAGTTCCGTGGATGAAGACCCGGATCAAAGGGAAGTTTATATCAGATACTGAGACCAGTTCCGTGGCTAAAGACTAGGATCGAGGGGAAGTTTTTACCTTTTCTAAGCATCATTGCTTAGCAAAAGAAGATGGATAGGAAAGCAGCCATTCATAACCATCATCAAGATTTCGAGTATTCCGATATTTAATCCTCTTGCACCCCGAATGCCCGAATATTTTCATCATTCACACCTTCGGGTCCAAGAAGATTAAATAGGGACATCTGTCATACCCCAAATTTTGACCACCCAGATTTCCCATCATTGTACAAATCATCATCACAATATGGATATGCTTACATGCCTCATCAATCTCCTCAAGGATGGTTGAGCCTTCACTACAAACTAGAATTAGGGCTTCAAGCCCTCTCAGAGCACTTAGGCAAAGGATCAATCAAGAAATGACATGATCTTCAACTTTTCTAGCCTCTCAAACACCTACAATGGATCAAGAGGACTCCCACATCAAGAATCAAGCACAAAGTTGCAACATTCCAAGTGGATCAAGCCTCAAGTTCGCCAGTGTCACCAAATTAGGGTTTTGGTCGACCAAGGCCTTCAGATGGAATTTTTCCTCTGGGCATGAGCCAATACTTCAAAGTACAACCCAAGATACTCTAAGGGACCTCATGAACCCAATCATCAAGTCAATTTAACCTCAGGGGATGCATTCACAAAAAATCAGTAATTAGGGTTTCTTGACCTAATTCACCCCTAAGTTGACTTTTGGGGCAAAGCATGAGCCAAGACCTCAAGACATGATTTGAGGACCTTCAGTACACTACATTGATCCATTTACAACAATGTATTGATCCAAGAAGCTTGATCCACAAGTTTCAATTTCATCAGGACCACAATTAGGGTTTCGAGGAAAAAGTCAACTGTACCTTTGACTTTTGACCAAGACATGCTCCCAAACCTTGGGACATGATTCAATACACCCTATAACACCTATGGAATGTATCCATTAGGTTTGATTTAGGTCAAGGACTTGATTTCACAAAGGATCACACAGTTTGGATTTCATCCGATAAAAAGTCAACTGTGCACAAAATCAAGTTTGACTTTTTGGAAATTTTCACAATTATGGTTCTTTGACCCTAAAACAATGTTAATATGTGATTTTAATCAACATTCATCAACAAAAATCAAAGAAAGTGAGTTAACTTGTGAAAGGGGTAACCATAAAAAACTTAGAATTTTTCTAAGTTATGGAACAAAGTGGCTAGGGTACCAACTTCCAAGGACCATAACTTAAGATCCAAGCAACCATTTTGGGTGATCCAAAGCTGGATTTGTAGGTCTTGCTACACTCTACAAAAGCTTCAACTACCTCAAACTCCAATAACTGATGGATTTTTAGTTATGGAGTGATCAAAATGGCAAAATCATGAAAATGACGCTTTTCCTACACTTAGTAAAAATCTGCCTAAGTTAGCAGCCTTGAACATCAATGTTCATGATGATTTTTCAATTGGATCCAAATAGTTTCAAGACAAACTATGATCACACATGTGTTGTATAATATGAGGGCTTTCCAATGAGCTCAAAAACATAAGGAAACTCCACCTGAGCTAAAGGTTATGACAGCTACAACATGCCTTGCTGCAAACTGTTTTGGCAAGGCAGATTTGTGCATTAGTGCTCAAATTGATCAAATTGGGCAAGTTCAAGCATGGTTATCCACTGCACACCTCAAGGGGGAACAACCAAGGGACAAACACTAATCTACCAGCCTCCCAAGTCCATGGATCTATGTTTAGGCATGACACTCCTAAATTCAAAGATGCTTCAAATATTCAATTTTGTTTCAAAGCATTTAACTGATGCATAGAGGTGGCATTCATCAAGACAATGTTATCCAAGTTCAGTCAAGACTTATCCTTGAACCAAAGAACCCTAGGCCTGTGCTCTAGCCTCAAGTCAATGGCTAGAGGAGACTTGAGATTCCATTTGATCACAATTGGCCACAGACCTGTACCAGTTGCCATTCACTATTCCTACCAAAACAAACTTGACACGCTATAAATAGACCTCATTTGTGATCAGTTTGAGTACACCAAAGCACCCAAACTGATGATTTCCTCAAAATCTCCATTTCACTCCAATTTTGCCTTCTAACTCAAGTCACTATCGGGTTTTGAGTTTGAGAGCAATTCTAACCAAAACAATCACACACACCTCATAAACATCATATAGAAGTGATCCATAACACAAAATCACATCTAGAACATTAGATTCTCAAAATCTCCAGCCATCTGCACAAGCTTTTGACAGATTTGCAGTTGAGGTACCAAATCAAGTTCCAGCTCAATTTAATCCACTCCAAGCATTCAGACACACTCCATGGCACCTAAGGAAGCTATCCAAATCATTGGAACCTAGCTGTAACACCTCCATCACTAAACTCGATCACCAGCTGCAAGAGGTAAGCATGAACTCTTCAAACTCCATGATGCATGCATATTTTACTACACAATAATTTTTCCATATGTTCCTAATCATGTATGGAGTGATAACCCTCAATCAATTGCCATGAATCAGTCGTGTATGGACTTGCATTGCGTTCATGCAGAAATTAGGGTTCTTGAGGTTTTTTTCTGACTTCTCACTCAATACTTAAAATAAATGCAATTAATCTACATGGGTGTGATCCTTGTTCAAAAACGAACAAGATTGGTGTTTGAATCGTGCAAAACCATTGAGAAATCATGGAGAAAAGTGAGAAAACGCAAATCTGGAAAAACAGAGGGCGCGGGCAAGAACCAGGTGTTCTTGGCGCCATAATTAAATTTTTTGAATTTTAGTTATTTTGGTTAATTGATTCAAAAATTAATTTCTCTCTGAATATTTATGTTTTTGAATTGATTCTTTTTCTCAAAATTCACTAAAATATTTAAATATTTTATTTTACAAAAAAATCCAATTTACATTATTTATTTAATATAGTTAGAATTTTTGTAATTAATTTCATTTTAATTGTTTTTAAACATTTTTAAATGGAATTCCCACTTTGATCTTTCAAGACCAACTGGATTTTAAGCTTTCATATGATTAAAATTGATTCTTCAAAATATTTTCCAAAGTGTACAACTTGTTTTTGAATATAATTGATATTATATCATTTATTATTTAAATTACCTTTGAAAAATGACATTTTAATTCAAAAATTAGGGTTCATCCCGATTTTAAATTTTCAAACACTCATGGGCCTCTAATAGAGTGTAAGACCCATTCCCTGTACATAAAAACCTTTTTGGGCCTCAGTCATTGTATAAGTCCCAATACAGTTTTCAAAATCACGGCACAATCGTCGCCTTTTAAACATTTTCATCTGGGCCTACCCTTGTGTTGTAAGTCCAATTTCTTTCTTTTTTTCAAACTTTTAGGCCTCTAATAGAGTGTAAGACCCAACCCCTTGTTGTACAAAACTAATTTTGGGACTCTGTCATTGTATAAGTCCCTCTACGATTCTCAAAAGGACGGTGTGGTCAGTGTCTTTCATTGGGCCTCCTCTCGTGTTGTAAGTCCCATCTTTCTTTTTCAAGACATCTTTGGGCCTCTCCTTGAGTTGTAAGACCCATCCCTTTGTACAGAAAACCTCTTTGGGCCTCAGTCGTTGTATAAGTCCCGATACGATATTCAAAACAACGGTGCAATCACTATTAAAACTTGGGCCTCTCCTTGAGTATAAGCCCCAACAATCTTTTCAGAAACAACTTCCCTTTTGATTTAGATTCAAATATATACATGTTGTTATCAAAACTTTATTTAATTTCTTTAAACAACTAACAATACAGCATGGAAGCTTGCTCACCTGTAAGTTTTTATCGGCTTTCGTTTACTCGCTTTCATATATAATTGTATTATGGAAAGCTGCTCCACTGTAAGTCTTCTTTCATATCCTTTTAAATACTTGTCATATATCAACTGTATATATACTAGTATCAATGGCGAAGCCAGAAAAGTTTTAAAGGCTGGGCAAAAAATTTAAATACCGCAAATTCATTGTATATAATATATAAATAGTCATCAAACAGAAAAAAAAAAAGATGAAAGATAACCTTACAATAGGGTGTTAAATAAAATCACGAGGCAAATGTCCTTTCCGAGACTTCTTTGCTGTGAATGTTCGAATAATATCAATATCATCAAGTGACTTGAATATCTCCCGCTCAGTGTAACATACCATCAAGTCATTGAACCACACATCGTTGATCTTATTGCGCAATTTAGACTTGATAATCTTCATTGCTGAAAAGGCTCTTTCAACGGATGCTGTCGACACCGGTAATATCAAAGCTAACTCAATAAGTTTGTAAACCAATGGAAATACCAAATGTTTCTCAGTTTGAACCATCTTCATAGCCAAACTTTGAACATCTTCACAAGTGGAAAATGAAGCATTTCTTTTCACTTGAAGAACATAAGTTTCAAGTTGATCCCTTATTGTTCCACGGTCATCATCAGAAAAGTCTTCATGATAAATATCAGCAAGACGAGCAAGCTTATCAACATCAAACCTGGAGAAAGAGTTCTTGGGGGTCAAGACATGAGAAACAATCAAGGATAGTGTTACTTCCTTCACTAAAACGGTGATCCATCTCGACACATATTTTGTCAATAGCTACATAAAAAATCTCTGCACGATAATGATGAAGATTTGTGATAGTCCGCCCTTCTGCCTTTGACCGACCCCGAACAGGTATTTCATCTTCCATATTTGGCATCGGAATACATTTAGCAACACAAAATTCCTTGACATCGGCAAAAAAATTATCCCAACCACTTTCTCTCATTGTGGCCAACCGAGCTTTGACAACATCAACTAATTCAATGGCATTCACAATATTAAGATCTTTTCTTTGCAAGACATTTGAAAGCTCGTTTGTGATACCAAACAACTTTAACATTAACTTCAAAATAAATGAAAATTTAAAACTCTCCATTTTTTCTATCAAACCCGCTGCTTGAGATGTTACACGTCCATCTCCATCAACCATACTAAGTACTTTTAACACAGATGACCACATTTGATCTAAACGAAGCAATGTAGTATGATGTGAACCCCATCTAGTATCCCCGGATCTAGTAAGACTTGATGACTGGTGCAACCCCCTTCCTTTAGATATCTCACCCCTCTCAAGTTGATTTAAAATATCTTGGTGTTGTGCCTCCGTCAAAGCATCCCTCCTCTTACAAGATGCACTTGTTGTGTTCACAATCAAGGATATGTACTCAAAGAAATCATGAATTGATGAGCAACTACTAGCAACAGATACAACAACCAATTGCAAACGGTGAGCATAGCAATGGACATAGAAAGCATAAGGGTTTTCATCTAGAATCTTTCTTTGCAAACCATTAAATTCATCTCTCATATTTGAAGCTCCATCATATCCTTGCCCTCGTATCCTTGAAATAGATAACATGTACTTATCAAGAATACCATAAAGAGCATCCTTTAATGCCTCAGATGTAGTATCTTTGACATGATGTAGAGCAATAAATCGTTCCACAATATGCCCTTTGTCGTTAACAAACCTAAAACAAATTCAACAAGTTTACTTGGCGGCATAATAAGTAATGAATATTGGAAATAGGAAATTGAAAACAAATACAAATACTAACCTCAACATCACCGCCATTTGCTCTTTGATAGATATATCACGTGACTCATCAATAAGTACAGAGAATTGTCTATCACCAAGCTCTTCCATAATCACCTTGGTAACTTCATGTGCACAACACATTGCAAGCTCCTTTTGAATGTCACTGGAAATCATTGTGCAATTTTTTCCACCACGGTCAAAAGCATCGCTCACTTGTTCATCCTTAGCTTTTACCCAATCTACCATCTCTCTAAAATTTCCCTTATTTAGAGAAATAGAGGATTCATCATGGCCACGAAAAGCCATGCCTTGTGCAATGAGATATCTTGAACAATCTACAGAACAAGTCAAACGAATCTTATATAATTCTTCTGATTCCTTGGTTGCTCTAGCAAATTTACTAGCCACACTTTGTCTTTGATTATTATAATCATCGTAGTGCTTGACACATGAGTTGTGCAAACTATTATGACTACCAACATGATCTTTCAAACCTTTAGATGCATGCTTCCAATCTTTATATCCACCTTTAGTAAAGACGTCAAAACCAAAGCGCTCGGCTCTCCCGGGTTTCGTAAAGAGAAAACAATAAAAACAATAAGCGACATCCTTGATCTCAATATATTCTAACCATGCATAATTCTTATACCATGATTTACTAAATGCTCTTTTAGAACTTCCAAATAGAGTACGGGGAAAGCTTGTCAAATCTGGTTGCATTGGACCCTTCAATACATATGCCCTCCTCACTTGATCTTGAATATCCGGAGCATACTCATTAATTTGTTTCCTAAGACCTGGATCACGCACAATCTCATTTGGGTTAAACTCATCAATCACATTATTAGGCAGTGATTGTAATTCGGCTTCCGGTTGCACGACATTCACATTCTCAATACTTGCTCTATCAACCAAAAATCTTCTCATCTCTGTCATTGAATGAAACAAATCAAACAATCAATAACAATAAACCCAATAAGTTGCAACAACTACAAACCCAAACCCAATATAGTTGTAAATTTCTAACAATCAAACATTTAAATAAAAAACCATATGTGTGAGATATGGACAGTGGAACAACTTAATTTGGATTTAAATGTAATAGACCTTCGGATAATTGTAGTAGTCATTTAATTCAGAAAAAAAAAAGAATAAATGGACCATTGATTTTATTGAATAAAAGAAATTAAGGGCAATTAATAGAATTTAAGATATCATTAACTCCATTCATAAATTGTAACAAAATGAAACAAACTAATTAATTAAAACTATAAAACTTCCAGGACGCTAGAATTTGTGTTAGTCCCCATACACCATTCATAATTTAACTTTACTTTATTCTAATAAATTAAAACTAAAAATAACATTAAATATTGTATCCGAAAAATTTCTGGTTGACCTAAAATAATACTAAACCCAATGTGGACATTGAAAACAAATAAACCTGATAATGCAGAAAAATAAACCCAATTGTCAAACAGAAAAATCTCAATAAGTGTCAAACATGTCATATAAACCCAATATTGCAGAAAAATCTCAAGCAGAAAAATCAATAACAAAAAATTCAAACCCTATTATACAAAAAAATCAATAACAAAAACCCAAACTCAAACCTGCATTCTTTTCTTGTTCTTCCTCAAATAGAAAATCAAACATGAAACAAGAAAAAGCTAAAGCAAGAGAAAAAACTAAAACAAGAAAAAGCTAAACCTGCCTTTGTTTTTCTTCTGCTGTGCTGCGTGCTTCTTTTTCTTTTTCTTTCTATGCATTCTGTTTCTTTTTCTTTGTTGTGTGTCATATAACCACTCTTTCATATTTCCTTATTTGCCCTCAATAATTTAATATTAGTTTTTTTTCACTCCAGCTTAAAAAAAATTGGAACTAGAGCCTGGGCATTGGCCCACCCACGCTGGGCCCAAGCTTCGCCTATGACTAGTATAGTTATTTAGAGTTTTCCCCGGCAACTAGGTCTAGAACTAGGTAAAGCCATATTGGTCACTCTTAAATACAGTCAAAACTAGATCCCGATAGGATTTCCAGATACAGTCTTGCCTTCTCTTGGGCTTAAACAATATGGAATAAAGAGAAATGCAGTATTCTCGGTGAACCTTTTCTTAGACTGTCACCATTAGAAATAGTCAAAGAAATTCTACTCCCCAGAGTTGATCTATTCTCGGTGAATAAAATCTCTTGAGTTTCTTCAAACCTCGGAACTTTCACTAAATGATCTATTCTCGGTGAATAGAATTTCTTGAACTTTTCTTGGTTTGGGACCCACGGGCTTCCTAAAAGCATCCCCGCCTCCTCTTGGGCTTTGTACAAGGACCCTCCGGCTTCTTAAAAGTTCTCAAGCCTTCTCTTGGGCTTAATACAAGGACCCTAAAGACCTCCTAAAGATATAAGACATAACTTAGTCATCCTTTGCTAGAGCAGTCTTTTCAGTGTCAAACCTCTGACCAATTTTAGGGTTGATTCTCATCCCTTAAAACACCCGCCTCCTCTTTGGCATCATACAAAAGATAAAACTCTTCCACAAGAGTAGACTTGGACAGTCTAACCTTGAGTCTCAAAGACATTCTCAAGTTCCTTACAAACATAGGAGAAACCCCGGTCACTCTGGATAAATCTCCAGCAGAGTTAAAACCCAGTCTCTCTCCTAAAAATCCCCAAGCTAGGGTCAGTTTATCATCAGTACAACACTATCCCAAATAAGAACCTCAAGGCATCTGATACCTCAACTCTTCTGTAACTCTCAGCAAGAGTTGATTCCTTACTTGGACCTGCCTAGGGATCTTAATAATCCCCAGCAGAAAGTTAGCCTCCTCTTAGGCTTTGTATAATGATCTTTTCTCAGCATAGACAGCCTCCTCTTGGGGTTTGTACAATGATTCTCCCCAGCGGAGTTAACCTTTTCAGACTCTCTTATTGATTCAATCACCCTTTTAGACTCTCTTGTTGAGTCAATCACTTTTCAGACTCTCTTGTTGAGTCAATCAACTTTCAGACTCTCTTGTTGAGTCAACCTTTTTAGCCTCAATCTTGGGCTTTGTACAAGACAGATAAAGTCACTCTCTTGTTGAGTCAATCCTATTTCAACCTCCTCTTAGGCTTGGTATAAAGATTTCCCCCTTGCAATAGTTAGCCTCCTCTTAGGCTTTGTATAATGATTTCTCCAGCTTGTTCAGCCACAATCCTGGGCTTTATACAGGACAGATAAAAGCACTCTCTCGTTGAGTCGAACCCTTTTATCCTCAATCTTGGGCTTTGTACAAGGCATAAATCTTCATAACCTTCTCTTAAGCTTGGGACAAATATCTTTCCCAGCAGAGTTAGTTCCTCCCAGCCTTCTTTTAGGCTTCGAGAAATACTCTCCAGGAAGAGTCAAACTCATTTCAGCCTCAATCTTGGGATTTGTACAAGACACATAAAAATATCCTCACCAGAGTCAGTTAAATTTCCCATTTCAGCCTCAATCTTGGACTTTATACAAGACACATACAAACCTCCCCGGCGGAGTCAAAACCCTTTTAGCCTCAATCTTGGGCTTTGTACAAGACAGATAGAACGTTTTCCCTGGAAAAGTCAAACTTCTAGCCTCCTCTTAGGCTTTGTATAAGGACTTCCCTAGTGGATTCAATCAACCTCTTAGCTTCAGCCTTGGCCTTTGATCAAGGCACACAAAAATCAACAATCCCTCTTTAGAGATGACAAATCTTCTCTCAGTCAAAACCTTTTAGCTTCAATCTTGGGCTTTGAACAAGACACAAAATAAACCTTTTAGCTTTAATCTTGGACTTTGAACAAGACACAAAATAAACCTTTTAGCTTCAATCTTGGGCTTTGAACAAGACACCAAACATCTTTTTCCTCCCTTAGAATAGGAGGAACTACGATTGCTCTGATTTCCCTGTTTCATTTAAACGGGAATACGTAGGCATAAGATTGCGAAATCTTAGCGAGCATACCAATCAAAAACCCTAGGTCCAGTACCTTCATACCAACCAAAAACCCTAGGTCCAGTACCTTCATACCAATCAAAACTTAGGTCCAGTACCTTACCAAAAACATCGGGAAAACCCGAACATCAACAAAAACTCACTCACTCACTCATATTTCCCAAGAAACTTTCCCAACCCATTAATGGATAAACACTATCAAGTACAAAGCAAAACCTAAAGCTAATATCATGTGGATAACCACATATAGGATGGGTAATTGATAACTCCCCATTGTATAACCTGACCCCGGACCCCCCAATCTTTTTTAAGCATTTGTTCAGTTAAACATTCGCGTGCAAGGTTAGTTTTAGATAGCTTCCATTTCCCTTCCAGCTTCACGGGACAAATAAGAAATCAGAAAGTAGCACCCCCTCTTCATTGTGAGGAGAAACCCAATTTCAGCGATAAGGTGGTCGCGTCACCGATAAAAATCACTCGCTACACCATCAAAGTGTGGCCAGTGCCACCTTAAAATATGGCGAGCGTCATGATTTTTTTTATTCAGTTTTCAAACACAAACCATAAACACAGTTCACGATAAAATCAAACAAGTTCAGACATTATCCAGAATCAAACATTAACATAAACATGATAATAAATATGATAACAGCATGGAGCAATGATCATGGCATCTGAAAATGAAAATAAAAAGAGTAAGTATTACCTAGTGGAGATGGTCCACTGCCTCTTCACAGGTAAGTGTTCTGGGGAGAAAAAAATGTAGATGAGCTTTTCTCCTTCAGAGTGCCAGTAAGAAAATGTGAGGGAGAAAAAGAAAGTATTCAACCTCTGTTTTGGGTGAATCTGGTGTCCATTTCACTGAGGAGCGATGCCCTATTTATAGGAAAAAGTGGAGGGCTTGAAGTTGTTTACCTTGGGAATTGGTAAACAACCGCTGATCTTCTAAAACAATAAAGTTCTAGTAACTTACAGGATCGATCAGATTGATCCTAGGACATGTGCTATAAGTGTATTTAGAATGTTTCACGAATGTGTAAAATGAACATTTCGACAATGCACTTATAGCACATGTCCTAGGATCAATCTGATCGATCCTGTAAGTTACTAGAACTTTATTGTTTTAGAAGATCAGCAGTTGTTTACCAATTCCCAAGGTAAACAAATTGGCACGCCCAGTGGGACAGTGCTAAACGTGTGTTTGGAAGTTTATAACTTCTAGATAACTGCCAAAAGGAAGTTATATAACTGCCTTGTTAAGTTTTTTGTTTCATTGGTCGAAATATTGTGGCAAAACTCCATTGTATGCACTTGAGAAGTGGAAAGGTATCCAATTCAGAGGAATATAGACCAAAGAAAAGAAGCACGAAGAAAATGGCATCTGGCCAAGGGAATTCAAATCCCAGTTCTGCTGGGACAAATCCTCAACCAAGCAGTTCAAGCGCTCAGAACAGCACCATCAATCCTCAAGAATTACCAAGGAGCAACATGGACCCAACTCCAGTTCCTTCGACAGGAGGGTCAACAGTGTTAACCACTGTGACAGAGCCAGCGCCTTCGACAGCAGGACCAGGAGCAACATATGTGAGGCCTTACACTCAGCCAGTCCTGGAGTACATTGGTCCATCAATGACTCATCCTCAGACTCCACCAGGAGGAATTTCGATGTATAGGCAATTTCCTCCCCCAGGATTTTCACAACCTTTGCCTAGGAACCCAATCTATGGCATGCCAATGGAAATGATGCAGAATTTGCGTACCGCACCCCCAGTATTTTCAGAATATGTGATATCTTCCCCTTTACAGGAGTCAGGTTCTGGAATTAACATAGGTCGAAACAGCCAGTCCATAGGTTTGGGATATTCTACTCAAGAACCCAACCTAACAAATGAATCTGCAGCATATTTGAGGCAACAGATGGATGAGAGCAACATGCAAATGGTACATACCTTATCTCAGACAATGGGAGAGATATTCCAGCCATTGATCCAGAATACTACTCAAACCAATCAAATGATGACAGCCCAAATGGCACGTATAGCAGAATTCATGGGAATGCCTGCCCCTGTTCGACACCAAAATCAAGGAGGCGAGATGAGGGAAAATACTCTACCAGGGGAGCCAGTGAATCAAGAGATGGTCGAACTACCTAGGGACGAGCCTCCTAGAAATCAGATACCTGTACTTCAAGAAGAGGAACCAAGGGTGGTAGTAAACAGAAATCAAAATGCTGACCATGTGGTGAATCAGGTTCGACGTAATAATGTAGCAGCGGAGAACAATTTGGTAGCCATCGTCGAGAGAATAATGGCACGAAATGGCCTGAATATGGGTTTTTCTAGGCCAAACTTCACTTCACCTATAGTAGATTATATACTCCAAGCTGAATTGCCTCCTAGGACAAAAGTACCAAAGTTTACTAAGTTTTCAGGAGATACCACAGAATCTACCGTCGAACATGTGGCGCGCTACCTGATCGAAGCTGGTGAGATGGCGAATGATGAGAGTCTGAGGGTGAAGTATTTCCCTAGTTCCCTCACTAAAAATGCATTCACGTAGTTCACTACGTTACCATCTGGTTTGATTTGTAATTGGACCCAGTTAGAAGGTTTGTTCCATGAGCAATTTTACATGGGGCAAACTAAAATTAGTTTGAAAGAGTTGGCTAGTGTGAAACGAAAGTTCAATGAGCCAATAGATGATTATTTGAATAGGTTTCGACTACTCAAGGCTAGGTGCTTTACACAAGTGCCTGAGCATGAACTTGTCGAAATGGCCGCTGGTGGCCTTGATTACTCTATCAGGAAAAAGCTGGACACCCAGTATCTGAGAGATATGGCCCAGTTGGCTGACAGAGTTTGAAAGCTAGAGCGTCTCAAGGATGAGAAAGCTAGGGTGAACAAAAACAAGAAGGTAGCTTACGTCAAATACCAGGAGGGCGTCGAAGAGTTGTATGACGAGCCTGTTAATTTCGACGAAATTGAAATAGATCTTGCTGAACTTAAGCAAGGTCCTCCTCATTCTTGTAAATTATTAGTCCCGTCAAATGGGAAAACCCCAGTCGAAACTGAAAAGAGCGATAGGTTCCCAAAGAAAACATACACTTTCGACATCACTAAATGTGACGAAATTTTTGATTTGTTAGTTAAGGATGGTCAAATACTAGTGCCTTCTGGTGCTAAAATACCACCTTTAGAGCAAATAAAAAAGAGAGGCTTTTGTAAATACCATAATTATTTGGGTCATAAAACTTCTCAATGTTTTCTTTTCAGGGATCTGGTGCAGAATGCTATTCATGAAGGCATACTCAAATTTGGGGAGAAGACTAAGAACCAGATGAAAATTGATGCTGACCCTCTTGAAGTAGCTAAAGCAAATTATGCAGAGCCTAATGAGGTTAACATGGTCGAACTTGTTGAAGTATCAGACAACAGTTCAGACAGATTTAGCACCAATGAAGCTCTTGGCAGAAACGCCACAGTGGTGGAGGTTACTGAGGACCTTACCAATGAGGTTGTGTTCATTAGAGAAGTCGAGGAAATGGATGGCTGCCAGCTGGAGCATTTGATATGTATGGCTGCTGAACACTACTTTAGGACATCTTCTGAAGTTCAAAGGTTTGACGCTGAGGCTACAGTAGAGATCCATGAGGAAGCTTAAGCATCAAAATTGCATATGGTAACAAAAGAGACTGTTGACCATTTCAGACAGATGGACGAGGCTGTTGAAGGCCTTGATGTCCACTTCTCCAAAATGCGCTTAAAAGATGAAACTAACATAAACATGGTTGAGGTTACTAACGGACAGGCCATGGATATTGATGAACAGGTTCGTCAGGAAGACTGCAACAAGCTAGCTTACCCTAGAGAGGATGAAACCATTGTTGATTTTCTCCACAGATGCCAAGGGAAGAACTCTGAAGTCATGTTGTGCCCTAGGTTCAGTGCTATCTTTGACAAAGAAGCTGCTCATAGCATCCAAGCGGGGAAAGAAGCCGACTTTGGACGTGAGAAAAGAGTTGCTCAAAGGCCAGGGCGTTTCGACCCAAGGAAAGCTACTCAAAAACAATATGGCCAAAGGCCACAAATGCCAAGGGCTAAGCAGGCTACTTTCAAGCCTAGCAGTGAGGTACCAACTGGAAAATGGGTCAAACCAGTTGAAGCAGCAGGGAAAGGGAAACAGAGATGGAAGAATTTCGACGTGGTTAGAGGTTCTTCAATGGAGTACCGGAAAGAGTTCAAGTCCTCCAATAAACCTGCATATATTTCTGAGAATTATAAAGGCAAGAATCCTATGTCCAGGTCCCAGTGGAGAAGGGAACAGAGACGAAGGAAGGTTTTGAGGGAAGCTCAGGCCAGAGATCTAACTGAAACTAGTACCAATATTCTGTCTGCCAGCAATAAAGATGTTGGGACAAAAATAACAAATAAGATGCCTGTGGGGCGTGGGGTATTTACTGCCAAGAAGGAGGAAGATAAGAAATTTGCAGTCGAAGCAGCTGAGGACGAAGATTCGACCCACAATTTTGATTCAGACTTTGATGCCTCTTTAAACATCATTGTCAATGTAGTCTCAGTAATGCCTAGAGAATATGATAGGATAACTGAAGTACAAAACTTGGATGCCAACGCTGAGGCCGAAATGGCAGCACACCAACCTGTGTGCTACTATGTGATGAACAATGGCTGCGTCGAAGAACATAATGCTTTCTTTGAATGGCCAACTGAGGCCATGAAAGGGCACTTGAAACCTCTGTACATTACAGGGAAAGTTGAGAATGTAGCTGTGAATAAGATCTTGGTGGATTGTGGGGCTACTGTCAATTTAATGCCACATTTTCTACTAAGTAAGATTGGTAAATTCGACACTGATCTTAAACCCCACAATATGGTCCTTTCAAACTATGAAGGGAAGATTGGGGCCACTCTAGGTGTCTTACAGGTTGATTTAACTGTGGGTACAGTAACAAGACCTACCTTGTTTATGGTAGTCGAAAGTAAAGCTAACTATAACCTTCTGCTGGGGAGGGAATGGATCCATGGTGTTGGAGCAGTACTTTCGTCAATGCACCAGCGGATCACAATTTGGAGGCCTGATGGTATAGTAGAAAACATTGAAGGTGATCAAGGGTACTTTAAGGTGCATGTTAATCATGTTTATGGTGTCGAGTTCGACAAAAACTTGGCGCATATTGCACCTTGTACTCCAGCAGAATTTGATTTCACCCCAGATGACCACGCATTCTGCTCATTATACTTGCACCCAGTGGAGGGATTTCGATGGGACAGAGAGGTCATAAGGGAAGAAGGCAATGTCCCATACTGTGGGGAGCCTGTAGACCCCACAGGTTGGGGAAGTGAATTCAGTAACAATGACTGAATTCAATGCATTACAAAGAATTTTGGCCTATGTGACCGAATCTAAATTACAAGCGGCTTTGGAGGCCAAACTCAAATTTTTGAAGCAGGCCCTGGTAAGGACTTTGAACCTGAACCACCTGATGGGTCTCAAATCGAAGACCAAAACCAAAGGCTTGATGCTATTTATGATAATGAGCCTTTAGGTTTTGAAAAGGATCCACTGTCAGACAATATTAAAATGCTGGCGCAGGATCCTTTGGAAGAAATTGACTTGGGGGAAGGGGAGGTAAAAAGACCTACTTATATTAGTGATAGTCTCGACCCACAACTCAAAGTCAAAATGGTCCAACTGTTGAAGGAATTTAAGGATTGCTTCGCTTGGGACTATGACGAAATGCCTGGTTTGAGGAGAGAGCTTGTTGAACATAAGTTGCCAATCATACCTAGGAAAAAGCCAGTCAAGTAAAATCCAAGACGGTTTGCCCCAACAATCCTTTCCAAAATCAAAGAGGAAATTGAAAGGCTACTTAGATGCAAGTTCATCCGTACAGCTAGGTATGTCAAATGGCTAGCTAATATTGTACCAGTCATTAAAAAGAATGGTTCTTTAAGGGTCTGTATAGATTTTAGAGATCTAAATTCTGCAACCCCTAAAGACTAATATTCTATGCCAGTGGCAGAAATGTTGATTGATTCTGCTACAGGATATGAATATTTGAGTATGTTGGATGGTTATTCTGGTTATAACAAAATATTCATTGCTGAGGAAGATGTCTCAAAGACTGCTTTTCGATGTCCAGGGGCATTAGGCACCTACGAATGGGTAGTAATGCCTTTTGGTCTAAAAAATGTTGGGGCAACTTACCAGCGAGCAATGAATTCGATCTTTCATGATTTTATTGAGACTTTTATGCAGATCTATATTGATGATATTGTTGTTAAGTCTTTTTCAAGAATAGATCATTTGAGCCATCTTCGACATTCCTTTGAAAGGATGAGAAAGCATGGTCTTAAAATGAATCCTCTCAAATGTGCTTTTTGTGTGCAGGCAGGGGATTTTTTAGGCTTTGTGGTCCACAAGAAGGGGATCGAAATTAACCAGAATAAAACCAAAGCCATTATGGAAGCAAAAGCGCCATCAACAAAGAAGGAATTGCAGTCTCTCTTGGGCAAAATAAATTTCCTGAGGAGGTTTATATCCAATTTGAGTGGGAAAATGCAAGCCTTTTCGTCATTACTTTGAGCTAGCAAGGATGGGTTCGACTGGGGGCAAGCTCAACAGGAAGCCTTCAACAAGATCAAAGAGTACCTGAGTCACCCCCCAATTCTCTCACCACCTTGTGGCAATAAGAGCATAAGATTGTACATAGCTGCGTCAGATAGAACTTTAGGGAGCATGTTAGCTCAAGAGGATGATGATGGTGTCGGAAGGGCCGTCTATTACCTTAGTAGAGTTTTAAATGATGCAGAAACTAGATATAGCATGATTGAAAAATTGTGTTTATGTTTGTATTACTCTGGTACAAAATTGAAGCATTATATAAAACCAGTTGATGTTTATGTTTCTTCTCATTATGACGTTATTAAACATATGTTGTCCAAACCCATTTTGCATAGTCGAATTGGAAAATGGGCATTAGCATTAACTGAATATTCTTTGACTTATAAGCCTTTAAAAGCTGTTAAAGGGCAAATAGTGGCAGACTTTATAGTCGACCATTCTACAAATGAGACCCCTCTGAACTATCTTGAAGTGAAACCTTGGAAGTTATACTTCGACGGGTCGAGCCCCAAAGATGGGACAGACATAGGAGTGATTGTTATTTGTCCTAATAAAATTCCAACAACACTTAAGTATAAAATTGAGGGCCGTTGTTCTATCAACAAAGTTGAATATGAAGCTTTAATTGCTAGACTTGAAGTATTGTTGGCATTGGGGGAAACTCATGTCGAAATAATGGGAGATCCAGAGTTGGTTAAAAAACAAGTTACCAAGGAATACAAGTGCATAAAAGAGAACTTGATTATGTACTTTGTAGTTGTGAATCGACTGTTGAAAAAGTTCGACGCAGTTAGTTTTTGACACATCCCTAGGCTGGAAAACCAGGTCGCTAATGACTTGGCTCAGATTGCATCAGGGTATAAAGTTTCGAAAGAAAAATTACAAGATGCAATCGAAGTTGAAGTCAGACGAAAGGTGGTGTCAGTGGGATTAGCCCTATCAGACTTAGAGGAGACTATGTTTGGATACGCTGATGAAGATAATTTCGCAATTCTGGCAGTTGATAGCATAACTGACAAGGATTGGAGAAAACCTATAGTAGATTATTTAAAAAATCCAATATCTTCGACAGAAAGGAAAATCAAGTATCAAGCTTTGAGTTATGTCTTGTTGGGTAATGAATTATTCAAAAAGACTCTTGGGGGAGTATTACTTAAGTGCCTTAGTGAGGCAGAAGCATATTTGGCTCTTTCAACTGTCCATAGTGGGGCATATGGGGCACATCAGGTAGGCCATAAAATGAAATGGTTGTTGTTTCGACAAGGCATGTATTGGCCTGCCATGTTAAAAGATTGTATTGAATTTGCTAAGGGTTGTTAGGAATGTCAAGTCCACGCTGGCATTCAACACGTCCCTGCAAGTGAATTACACTCTATAGTGAAACCTTGGCCTTTTAGAGGATGGGATTTGGATTTGGTTGGAGAAATTCGACCAGCATCATCTAAAAATCATTAGTACATTTTGGTTGGGATTGATTATTTTACCAAATGGGTCGAAGCTATCCCTTTGCCAAATGTTGATCAAGAAGATGTGATTGAATTTATCCAGAAACACATCATCTATAGGTTTGGAATCCCAGAGACAATTACAACAGACCAAGGATCAGTCTTCACTGGTAAAAAAATGCAAGAGTTTTCTAAAGAAATGGGATTCAAGCTTTTGACGTCCACACCTTATGATGCTCAAGCTAATGGTCAGGTCAAAGCGGCCAATAAAGTAGTTATTGGGTTGATAAAAAAGCATGTGGGAAAAGGCCAAGAAATTGGCATAAGACATTGGATCAAATATTTTGGGCATGTCGAACGTCCCCCAAAGAGGCAACTAATACTACCCCATTTCGACTGACATTTGGTCATGATGCAGTTTTGCCTGTAGAAATTTATCTTCAGTCCATAAGGATCCAAAGGCATCATAAGATCCCATCTGAATCTTATTGGAATATGATGCTTGATGAGTTAGTGGATTTAGATGAAGAAAGGCTCCATGCATTAGAATTGCTAAAAAGGCAAAAGAAAAGGGTGGAAAAGTCTTATAATAAAAAGGTCAAGATTAAAACCTTTTCAGCTGGGGAACTAGTGTGGAAAGTGATCTTGCCTATGGATCGAAAGACCAGATCTTTAGGGAAGTGGTCTCCTAAGTGGGAAGGTCCTTTCCAAATTATTAAGACATTCAGTAATAATGCTTATGAGGTTCAGGAGATTGAGGGTGATCTGAGAATCTTAAGGGTAAATGGAAAATATTTGAAAAAATATAAGCCTATTTTGCAAGAGATTCATATTAAGACATAAGTTTTATTCAGATTATAAAAGCCAAAATAGGCCATGTGAGGCCAAAATGGCATACAAAGGAAAGGAAACAAGTACAATAACATGAAACCCAGGAGAAGAATCATTCATAGTCTCTCCAATTAATAGAGTTGAGGAAGGTGACATAATCTTCGTCAGCTTCATCATCAGAGTTTTGTGCGTTGGAATGTCCTTTCTTGCGGACCTTCATCTTAGTCTCTCGCTTCTTGGCATCAGAGGTTGCTCCAGTTGAAGATCCACTGTAGGCAGTAGTTGTTGCCTCAACTTTCTTTGTCTCCTCAGCCACCTTCATGGTCACTGCCTTCTTCGAAGAAGTACTCATGCTTGCTTCAGTGGGTGCAAAATGTGGCTCATGTGAGGAGGATGTTATAGAGGCAAGGCCTTGTAAGGATTGGCCAGTCAATAATGGAAACACGTGAAATTACTCTTGGAAACATACCCTAGGGTTACGCTATTATTATTCCTTTATGGAATAGAAACTTGTGTCGTTGGAACACTAAGTTGTTAAAAGCTGCGTTATTTTCATGATTTCCAAGAAAAGAGGCAGAGTGCCTTAATTACACAGATTAGCAAAGTTTGAGGCCATAAATAAGACGTTAAAAGAAAATGTGCCATGATTATATCAAAGATTTTGCAAGTCGAAGGGATTAACAGCGAATAAAGACGATCAAATAAATGCCAGAAGGCATCAAGAATGTTATTACAGAAGGCCTCAAAAGGGCAAGAAAATATGATGATTAAAAGAGAACTACAAACAAGACGTCATAAGACAATTAAAAAGGGAGCTTCGACTTCAACTCAAGAAAGTTGACATTGTTAGTCTGAAGACGCTTCTCACACAGAGCTTTGTTGAGCTTAGCTGTTGAAAGTTCCTTTTCGAGCGTTTGGGATTTATCAAGGAAGTCTATAGTGCACTTTAGCTCTCTGGCCATTTCAGTATCGTCGGAGTCTTTCAGCTCATGGTTGCGCTTTTCAGCGTTAGAAATCTTGTTTTGCAGTTCTTCAATTTGCTGCTTCCAGGTATCAATGTTCTTTTGGTTCGACTCTATCTCTGCCTGCCTTTTGTGTTGGTCAATCTCCAGAGTTTCGACCTTAGCTTCTGATGCGTGCGCTTCATCCCAAGCTAAATGTTCCAATCCAGTTGTAATTTCAATGGTGTGTTGGATCTTGGGAATGAATTTGAAGTCATCAGACATCTGATTTACTAAAGCAGTTAACTCCATAAGGAATTCAGACACATTTTTACTAAGAGTCGAGAGGTCCAGTTTTTGGAGGCTATCCTTCAGGAAGAGAGGAGCAGTTCGATCTGCATTTAAAATATTGTGGATGTCCCCCTTGAAGAATTTGTCTTTGGTCTTTTGAAGGATAGGGCTGGCAAAGTCATCTAGAGCTGGACCCCCAGAACTGGTCGAAGTACTAAGGCTAGTACCTGAAGAGCCGTACCTCTTCCCAAGTATCATTCTGGTATACCCGCGAGGATTCGACCATTTAAGCGCAACCAGTGGGTCTCTAGTGGGGGATCCTCCAGTAGTCGAAGTGACTGAAGGCCCAGGAGTTGGATTATTGACAGGACCTGTTTCAGCCACAGGTGAATGGGTCTGATCCTGCTCAGTCCTTTCCCTCTCTTCTTCTTGTTCTTCTTCATTTTCAACCTCTTCTTCTTCCTCTTTAGCTAGCCTTCCTTCGACATCCATGGCAACGGTCTCTGTATGGTCGAGAGATTGTTGGTTGGAAACATCATCCTCTTCATGTTCAGAGCCGTCTGTTTGGGATTGTTGGGCGTTGGTCCTGGTGGGCGAGTTTTTGTTTGTTTCGTCTGCTTCACCAGGAGGAACTGTAAGAGGGATAGGTTGATTAGTTTCGCTCAGTGAACTATATCCAGAACCAAGGTCAGAGGTAGGGTGATAAGTTGGCTCACCTTGGTTGTTCAGGATAGTTGTTGCAAAGCTGAATGAAGTTTATGATGCGTTAGAACTACCTACATCAGCCTGAAAACCACAAGTAAAGAGAATAAGGTTGAAAGAAATCTGAGTAAGGAATGCAAATGCTGAACAAAGATAGTGTGCATACCTGTACAGTTGCAGCATCAAGACTTGAGTTTGCGCTCTCAGGATCACCAGCAGTAGTTTTTTACGCAATCTTAGAGAGTTGTTTCTTGACACCACTATCAGCAGGTGTTTTCTCAAGAATTATGGCTGCCTTTGAGGAGGATTGGGTGGTAGCTCCAGAAGCTTGCGTAAGCTTCCTTTTCCTTTTAACCATTACCTCCTCAGGGGATTCATCATCAGCATCTGAAGGGACAGCTGTTTGAGCATTTTTCTTGCCCTTTTTTTGAAGGCGTTGGAGGTTTTCGAGCAGTCTAAAAGGTGATGCAAATATTAGAAGTTGGTTACACAAAAGATTTAGGCAAGGGATATAAAATACCTTTGTGCCTTCAGCTTTCTTTTCGACTCTTGCAGCACCCTTCGACGAGCTAGTCTTCCTGGCCATAGCTGAAAGACAGATGATTATTACAAGATTAATAATTGAGTGGTGTTAAAAATCACAAACCGAGGGCCTCAAACCTTCATATATTTCGGATTCGACACGAACATCCTCGGCCCCTATATGAAGGTGCCCTTTGAAACTGTCCAGCGTATGTTTAGTCGCAACCACCTGTTGGGCTTTTAGTTGAGACTGCTGTCGAAGGAGTTTTAGGTGCTCACCACAGATAAACCAGTCTAGAAATGGCGGGGCAAGTGCCACTCCAAAATCAGCGTTAGGCAGTCGAGGGAACTTTGGAGGAAAGAGTTCAAAAGCTACCTTATAACGTTTCTCAAGAGGAACGTTTGAAGGGATTTTTAACTGATCCATTTTTTGTAGAAATTTCTCCTTCAAAGTGACAGCAACCTCACGAACTGTTCGACTAATGTCACCTGGTCGATAGACAATTTCAAAGTACTTTTGGAAGGCCTGAATTTCTTTGACATGAGTGAACTTACTCTTCTTGGTCTTTTCCTACACATAAAGAAAAGCTTGGTCAAGCAAGGAGGAAAAGGCAGCAACATCAAGGAATTGTTCATTATAGTACTTCGACCACCAGTTGTGGAACGGTTGAGTACATAAGAAGCTAGGCTAAAAGTACACAGGAGACATAACTCCTTTACTAGAGTTCCACCGGTCGAAAGGGATTGCAACACCTCCTTTATCAAAACTGGCAGTATGAAGGACTACACGACCTTTCTTCTCATACATACACTTGGGGAAAATTTGAACCAACCCAAACTGTCGAGAGACAAGGTTTGGTTGATAAGCAATCAATGCTGCCATATCTCTTCCCAGATTCAGCCTTTGGATGATGAATCTAGGGATCAAAAAAGCCTCCCAGATTGAAATAGATTCTGCTTCAAGTTTTTTGGATGGATTGGGGAATGGGCTTATAAACTACTCAGGTCCACATTTTCTTTCAGCAAAGGGGGCCATGCTTGGAGTAAACTCATACCTCTTGGCAAACATCATAATGTAACTGGAGAAAGCTCCTTTGAGAGTCTCCCCATCGTCATTAGGGGTGAGTTTTGCCAAGCGAATTCCTTCGACCCTCCTTTCTTTGATTTCAGCAAGGTTCTCATCGACTTGCCCTTTCATGGGAAGGCTAGCTTCGAATGTTGCATTGAGCCATAGTTGAAGCAGCCAAAGAGGGCCACTTAGGTGTACAGTGCCTTGGGCCTCCAAATCTTTGAGTCAAGCTGCCCCTTCGCTGAGAGACTCATAGAGGTTTGCCAAAATGAACCCACTGAGGCAAACTCCTCTGTTGTTGTGAAGTTGGTTGGCCAGAGTGAGATATTTCTTGGCCACCTGTAGGGATTTTGAGCAAAATACATACCTCGACAACCATACAGTGAGGAATGCAATATGTTCCTTGTCAGTTATTTCTTCAGTGTCACGTTTGTGGTGGTTTATGAAGTGGGTGTATGTAAGCTTGGAATCAGAGATCCCTATGGTATCCTCAGCATCAGTTTCAGGATCATATGAAATGCCATCTGGTTGAAGCCCTGCAATGGCAGCCAGGTCGAAGAGTGTGGGGGTAACCATCCCACAAGGAAGATGAAAAGTGTAGTGGGTACTATCCCAAAAGTAAAGTGACGCTGCCAGCAGGTTCAAACAATAAGGAATATTGGTCTTCGACAGCATAAGCAGATCATAAATTCCAATGGTTTTCCAATGATCAGCTTTGACTTTTTCCATTCTGGTCATCCAAAGGTCAAAATCCTTTAACTGGTTAACAGCTCTTACCAATCTAGTACCATCATGAAGATACCTAAGATCCATCTTAGTCAGGGTGGGTGTATCAGGGGAAGCTTCAACTTCCTTAGGGTTGCTCTTTTGTCCTAAAGGTCTTGATTTACGGTAAGAAGGAAAAAACTCACTAAGTTTTTCATCAGTAGGCTTAACATCAACTAAGGGGCCACATAAAACATAAGGTTTATCAGAGACAATGAGAGGAATCATTACCTGAGACTCGTAAATGCTCCTCGCTTCCGCAAGGAGGGGTTCTGGCATGAACTGTTGATTCTTCACTACTTTAGGTCTTGGAATGTTCGAGAATGATGGAAGGGTTTGCTTGAACTGTGTGGCTCTATATTTTTGACCTTATGTTTCTTGGGGAATGGTTTGTGAAGACTCCATGGTTGGAAGTTGAAGAAAAGTGAGAATGCGTTCTGGATTTTTCTGGAGAGAGTTTGAAGGATGAAGAAATAAGGTTGCAAGAAATTCTGAGAGTGCAAAGATTTAGCAAAGTTGTGGAAAAGGGTATTTATAGGTGTTTGGAAGTTACAAGGGTCATCAATCCACCGTTAAAATAAAATCAGTAGTGGGACGCGTGTTCCCTTTTGGAAAAATTTTGAGTGATGACAGTTATGATCAGACTGCAAATGTCTGGTTCCAAGAAAGGTGATGATGAAAACTGATCGCAGATACGGATGAAAAGAAGTTTTGAAGATTTGCCATTATGACATGACGTCATAAGCGTGCTTGAAAGAAACTGAATAGTTTCTAAATCGTGGGTTGATCAGTTATGACCATGCCTTCTCATAGTCGAATGCGTAAGCGTCAAAAATTATTTTATCAAAAAATGACCTTCCCACCAACACTGGCGAAAGGACATTTTTGGGGGGCAATTTGTTGGCTCCTAAATTCGATGCTACTTAACTTCAAGCGAATTTGGTTTTAAAAGAAGTTATTCTTTGAAAACAATAAAAGAAGGCTTCGACCACACTTGGTGAAAGCCTGAGTCGAAGAAGAAATTTGGAGACTTCAAATATTTCCAAGTGTTAGAAGTCAATTCGACAGGGTAAAATGGCTATGGACAATGCGCTTCAGTTACAACTGAATAGTGGAAGGAAGTTTCTACTATTTGAATTTAAAAAGAGGACAGGTGGTGAACGTTCAAGAAGTTGAAGACGTGCAAAGCGTCAAGTGGCGTGTTCTAGGAGTAAACCGCTAAATGGTGGTTATTTTAGAGTATTATAAATAGGTTAGTTTTAGAGTTAGAATGTGTGTGAAAAAATCGTGTATGTACAAGTAACTCTATATTCACTCAAAGTATCCAGTGTGTCGATAAATAAGTGAAGTGAGAATGTACGTGATTGTAATCACCATTATCTTTCATTGCAATGCAATTTATTTTGAAGTTTCTACTTTAGATCCTTTACTTTGAAGCCCTTTAATTCAGTCTTTTACTTCTAAGCGTTTTACATTACAAAGTTGTTATTTTTGCAGTTTTTTACATTAAAAAGCCTTTACCTTCAAGCATTTACATTTCTGCAGTTTATTCAAGACTTTATGCATTTTCTTTATCATTTAAACTTCAGTTTTCATTAAATTTTCCTTTACATTCAGCCCTTTTATTTGATTTCTTGTTCGACCTAAACATTTCCTTGCCTTTTACTACCTTTTATTCACATTTTAAAACATCTCTTTTTATTTACACGCATTGTCGAAATGTTCATTTTACGCATTCGTGAAACATTCTAAATACACTTATAGCACATGTCCTAGGATCAATATGACCGATCCTGTAAGTTACTAGAACTTTATTGTTTTAGAAGATCAGCGGTTGTTTACCAATTCCCAAGGTAAACAGAAGTATGGTCTGATTTTTTCATTTTGTCCAAAACACCCTTTTTCATATTTTCTTCATGCAAGCTGGCATCTAAGAAGTATTCAAGAACTCTAGTCATAGGCCTGTGGAGTTTGTGTACTGATGAGACTGGAGCAGAGGTGCAAGCTTCAAAGAGAAAAGAGGATCCATGCTTTTGAAAAGTTTCTCTTTCTTCACGTCAAACCATCCACTTGTATTTGTTTCTGATTAAAACACATACATTATTTTTTAAGTGTAGCTTGGAAATTGTAGAATCACCAAATAATAACATGGTAAGCGCCATATTCACATGGCAAGTACCATAAAACACCATGGCAGGCGCCATGTATTTCATGGCAAGTGCCATGCACTTATGGCAGGTGCCACACTCTTTGTGGCAAGTGCCATGCACCTATGGCAGGCGCCATGCCTTCTTTGTGGCAAGTGCCATGAAGTTTTTTCTTTTTTTTTTTTTTTTTTTTGTTTTTTTTTTCTCTTCTTCTTCTTTTTTTCTTCTTCTTTTTTTTTTGTTTTTCTCTTCTTCTTTTTTTGTTTTTCTTTTCTTCTTTTTTGTATCAATCCTGATTTTCACAAAAGAAACAAACTAGCAAAGATATGAGTTAGTTAACAATGCATAGATGCTTGAACCCTACATGTAAGTGCTAGATATTATGACATCTAAGGGGTAAAATTTGGGGTACAATAGTTGCCCCTATTTAAATAACTTTGTCGGATGACACGAGGAATGGGAATCTTCGGGGCATCAAGGTGAAAGATATTTAAATATAGCAAACCGAAAATTTTCTCCCTTAGATGGAATGCAGATGCTAAGGATAGGCAACGGACATGCAAATGCTGACATGCCATGAACTTCTCGTATGATGATATGATGCCATGATAGTGCAAAGATGCAGTAAAACAAGACACCAAAGATAAAGAGCAAACAACCACAAGTGAGCTTTACTGGGGAGAAATGAAGGTTAACATCCATAAGGAAGACTTACTGGGGATAGAGACTGACCAACAAAAGAGACTCACTGGGGGTACTCTGAGGGAACACCAGGGATAGAAAAATAAATGGAGAAAACCCACAGGTCCTCATTGGAGATAGGAGCCAGAGAGGTGTTCTCCATTGGGAAAAGATCCAGGGAGGTGGACGGCAGGTTTATCGGTGGTCGGACGACACTAGGGAAATAAAACACATTCTTACTGGGCATGAAACTAGAAAGAAGACATGATCTCCACTGGGGGTCAACTTGAAATAAGAGGATAGACATTCTACAAAGATTTTCTGGGGATTTCTTACACTGAAGAGTTCAAACGGGATCTCCAAGAAAAGCCAGAAAAGACAGAGACGAACCTTGCATGCGCCAAATGATGAAAGATATTGATACTGACTGAACCTCTGCGGGGAACAATTAACAAAGAATCAATCTGGAAGAACATCGGATGGTAAAAGAAAACAAACATCCAATAATGGCTTTGAATGAAAGGTACAAATCATAATATCTAATAATGGCTTTAGATAAAAGTGAACAAAGCAGGGATCCAAGAAGGCATTGGATGCAAAGAAAACAATCATCCAATAATGGCTTTGAATGAAAGGTACAATCACAATATCTGAGAAGGGCATCAGATGAAAGTGAGCAAACAAGGGTAATCCAAGAAGGCATTGGATGAAAAGAAACCAGTCATCCAATAATGGCTTTGAATGAAAGGTACAAATCAGAATATCTAATAATGGCTTTAGATAAAAGTGAACAAAGCAGGGGTCTAAGAAGGTATTAGATACAAAGAAAACAATCATCCAATAATGGCTTTGAATGAAAGGTACAATCACAATATCTGAGAAGGCATCAGATAAACGTGAGAAAGGTAGAGATCCAAGAAAGCATTGGATAAAAGGACACCCGACATTCAATAATGGCTTTGAATGAAAGGTAAACTCAAACTATCTGAGAAGGCATCATATGCAAATGAGACAAAAGGTGAAATCCAAGAAGGCATTGGATAAAAAGAAACCACAACGTCCAAGAAAGCATTGAATGAATGTGAACAAGGAGATACCCAAGAAAGCATTGGATAAAAGGAATCACAATATCCAAGAAAGCATTGGATGAATGTGAACAAAGGTGAAATCCAAGAAAGCATTGGATAAAAGGAATCACAGTATCCAAGACAGCATTGAATGACTGTGAACTTTCAGGAATGGTATTGAAAGTAAAGGCAAATCGCTATATTCAGGAATGGTATTGAATGATAGTGAGAAAGACATCCATGAATGACACTGAATGCAAAGGAGAAAACTCATCCAGGAATGGCACTGAATGAACAGATAACACTTTCAGGAATGACACTGAAAGATATCCAAGCAAATTTGATGGGGGTTACAGAAGATAGGCAAAACTTCCAGGAATAGCACTGGGAGAAACAAGAGGAATAAGATATCCAGGAATGGCGCTAGAGATCACAAGAGAAGGACATCCAAGTATAGCACTGGAGTGAGAGAATATAAAGATCCAGGAATAGAACTGGAATGAGAGAAGACAAACATCCAACAACAGGACCAGATGCTCAAGGAAACGACAATATTCAAGAATGACACTGAATGAAAGGACGGATAACATTTCGGTAGGCGCCAAGTAAGTTGGACTTTCACCATAAGGTAAGACGCAGATAACGACACGACCTTGGGAGAAATGCAAATGAGGATGAAACACTCATGATATGCATATGGTATATGAATTATGCAGATGATATGATCAAATGCAAATGCGGATGTCTATGATATGGCTGACTCTTTTGGTGAGAAGACAAGACTGGAAGATTAATTCCTCAACACGGAGATAACTATCATTCTGCTTGGGGAATAGAGATGCTATTGCTGGACACATCTATGCCACACTAGTAAATTTTATCAAGTGATGATCCTTGTAGGAAGGATGGAAAGTTGCATGGGGATTCTTCAAGTTAATTGCCCCAGATTAGCTGACTGTTGTAGATGAACTGATCATTGCTTCAGTTTGTCTGAGTCTTGACATGACTACTTTGCTGTACACTTGGAAAGCTTGCCCTAGTGTGAGCCTTTAAAAATATTCTGGATAAACCAATTCTAAGAAGGACTTTCCCCTGAACAACAACCCTTGAACTGATTCTTCAACAGGATTTGGAAAGAACTTTTCCCTGATAGGATCACCGACCAAGTTTCTTAATTGTTTGAAAATTCCTTGAAAGGGAAGTCATTTTGTAAACAAAAGTATTTGTACAAACATGGTAATTTTAAAGCAAAGTCATGCAACTTTTGAAATCAAAATTATTTTTGGAAGATGCAAAACAAAATGAGTCACTGGTCTGAACACGACGGTTCAAGACATTTAAAAGTGAAAGGTATGATGCCAAAACAGATGATCTGCAAAGATCTTTGGGAGTCAGTTTACGCAACCTTGATGTAGTATGCTTTCAAAATAACCTTGCTTCAATTAGGTTTTTAAGGGTTGTAACGTGGCCTGGTTCATAGTTTATGAAACAAAGGATAAAAGCTCAAAGTTTATTGGTGCCCACCCCATCTTCGTGATGAACTTCGGTCCTAAGCTCAGTTATAACATGATATACATTCAGATTCCCATAGGCTAGGAATTGATCTGATGATAGTTGTCGATGATTAAGACACCTTGGGTTGTCATTACTCTCTTACAACATTTGGTTGTCCTTTATTGCTGAGGTTTTGAGACCTCTTCTTGTCTTTACTGAGGTTTTGAGACCTCTTCTTCCTCCTTATTGAGGTTATGAGACCTCTTCTTTGTCTTCTGAGGTTTTGAGACCTCTTCTTTGTCTTCTGAGGTTATGAGACCTCTTCTTTTTTTATTAGCATTTTATTTGAGAGAGCTGATCGGTGTCTTGTATGAAGCGCTTGCGTTAGAATGCATAACCAAGTCAAACTAAGAACTACCCTGCCCCAAGGTTGAGATTTAAGGGTTTTTTGTGTTTTGTAAGGAAAGAAAACTCCTACTTCTAGGCTCGAAGTGGTTAACGAGGGATTATCTTCCTTATTTCTCCAGTGTTTAGGGATTGAAACAATGCCTTACATCGTCAGCAAAGTTTATTTGAAAGCATACCAACAACAATTATGGGTATAATGTATCATCATCCTCCCTCCAATCTTTTGCATAATAAAAAAGAAAGTGGAAAAGAGATAAAATATTTTGCAAAAGAAAGCGTAAAGATGTAAATAGTGGACAAAATGAATTGAATCAAAAGTTACAATGCTCATTTCATTAATCACGAAAGTACAAACATAATTTGAAGGCAAACAGCCAATACAAAATAAGGAAAATGTAAACAACAAGAAACAAGGCCTAGTGACTAGTTAAACACAAGGATGAGTTGTCATGTCTTTAAGAAGTAACTGAGCTGAAGTCGACTGAAGCTTCACTTGGCGTGCCCTGGCAGAGGGTTGCTCTGTACATTGGGATTGTCCTTAAAGGAGAGGATTTTGTTTCTCATCAGCTCTTGTACTTTAGCCTTCAATGCAAAGCAACCTTCCAAGTTATGGCCTGCACCACCTTGATGGTATTCATAATGAAGATCAGCCTTATAGCCGGCTGGAAGAGGATTTGGAGGAGGAGGCAAAGGCCTTATGGTAATCATACCTTGTTGAACCATATTAGGATAAAGCTCGGTGTATGTCATGGGAATAGGATCAAATTGACTCCTATTACGGTACTGCATCTATCCTACAATTGGATGTTGGGGAACTTGAGCTGGTCGTGGAGCAGTAACCACGGGAGTGACAGCAGCAACAGTAAGGTGAATAACATACTAAAGTTGAGGACCAGGCCTTCTCACTTCAACCATTACAACGTTAGTCTGATCTTCCCTCTTCTTCTAGAAGTTTCCATAAGATTTCTTCGCACCATTGGAAGATTCAGCTGCAGCTTTAGACACTTTTCCATTCTTAAGCCCTTCCTCGAGCCTCTGGCCAATAGTAACCATATCAGTGAAATTGGAGGAAACACTTCCAATCATCTTCTCCCAATAGAATGGAGACAGGGTATCCATGAACATTTCAGTCAATTCTTTCTCGGCCAAAGGAGGTTCAACTTGGGAAGCCAATTCTCTCCAGCACTGAGCATACTCTTTAAAAGATTCGTTCTCATTTTGAGTCATGTTTTGAAGCTGGCAGCAATCAGGAGCCATGTCAAGGTTTTACTTATACTGCTTCATGAAGGCATTTACAAGATCTTGGAAGTATTGAATGGAGTTTTGCTCGAGACCTATATACCATTTGAGTGATGCTCCACTCAAGCTATCCTGAAAACAGTGGATAAGCAGCTTCTGATTTTTAGTATAAGCTGCCATCTTGCGATAATACATGACCAAATGAGCCCTTGGACAAGAATAGCCCTTGTACTTCATAAATTCTGGAGTTTTAAACTTAGCAGGCATAACAAGGTCATACACTAAGCACATATTGTCTGCATCCACATTGAAGAAGTCAGTACCCTCCACGACTTTAAGTCTCTTATATATTATCAGAAACTGCTCACGGACAACTTCAGGTTTAACAAAGTCTTCACAGTCTTCACCCTTAGCACTGGCAGCATTGTACTCAAAGAGGGGATTCTCAAAGGGAGCTTGAACAGTCTGTGAAACAGCATGGACCCCAAGTATGGGTTCGGTGAAAACAGGAGCTTGAAATACAGGCATAGTAGTCTGACCAGCCATAGCAGTAGATATAATCGATGGAGAATAGTTGTGTGGCAAACCAAACTCGGGCCAAGTTGAAGGCGGTATTTGAACAGGTGGAGGATCAACACTTGAAACTTCCTGGATGAATGTCCTTTGGGGTTGCTCTCCTCTAGCAATCAAGACTTGGAGCATCTCAGTTAGTTTAGTCATGCTCGACTTAAGGTCATCGATCTCCATTCGGACCTCAGCATTGTGTGCCTCTTGCTCTGACATCTTGCGTCTGTAGTTAGCTCTAGTTCGATATCGGTGTCGAGGAATCAGCTTGACGACTCACAGGTGACACTGGAAGATGAAGACAGCTGGAAATGAATTGCTGGATAACAGATGTATGCAATGAATCATGCAAAGATGCAAATGATATGCAATGCAATGCAAACAGGATGCAAAACACAAGCAACAGGATCAAGGGTTTATGATCACAGTATGGAGTCTGGGTAAAGAACCAACCACATGGTGTGTACTAGGGTTCTTGTATCCTTAGAATAGGGTTCTAAAAGTTCCCAGAGTCAATGTAAATCTTTCGGATATTATCGGCCTACGTGACTACTCACGCGGGTTAATAATATTCTCAAGATAAACTCGTCTGAGTGTAGTATCGCGTATCAACCATTTGGGACTACTCCCTCATAGCCATCGCACTACGTCCTAAAAAGGCCAAGTGGGGTGAAGGTAACTACGATCCTCAGAATCACGGACTCTCAAATCGGGAAGAGTGACATCAATGCGATTACTCACATCAGACATCAACAATACCAAAGGGCCTCAACTGAGCGTGGTCATCATATGCCAAAAATTGTTAGGACTACTCCCAACAACCGACTATTGATTACACCACAAATCTATCATAAGTGTATGCTCAAGTCCGGGTATAGGACATATCCCACCACTCAAAGTAACCACCCTGCCAAACAGAAAACCCAAGCACAACAGGTATATATACAGGTATGAATATACAAATGTACAAGCAAGCAAACATATAAGATAACACAAATACAAACAAGGTGGGCTTAACCCTCTTAGGGGAGAGTTAATCCCCAATGAAGTCGCCATTTCTGGTTGCGGTGAGAATCGGATAACAAGCTATTAATTAACTTGCATCACAAAACTTTGAAATTCACCACCGAGCTTTGATTTATCCAAAGGAAAGGGTAAAGATCGAAGAAAACCCTAATAAGAGATCTAAGGTTCGGGGGTTGGTTATACCTAGGGAAGGTGTTAGCATCCTAGATATCTGTAGCACTCTACAGGAACCTCTTGTTAGTATTTGTGTTATTCTAAAGTTTGCTTGCTAAAGGAAATGTGCTAAGGGAAAATAATAGGGGTTAGTTTCTAAGTATGCTCGCAAAGACATCGTATCTTGTGCCTACGTATCCTGACGGGAATGGAATCAGAGCATTCGTAGTTCCCCTCAATGGGGTGAGGAATCTTGACTGTGGTCAAGGTTCCAAGGGAAAGTAGGGTCTTACAGCAAGACACCTACGTGGAGTACGGCGACTCCAAACTTAAGGCTAGGTTAAAAGGGTAAGAAGTGTTCAAGGGAAAGTAGGGTCTGACAGCAAGACACCTACGTGGAGTGCGGCGACTCCAAACCTAAGGCTAGGTTAAAAGGGTAATGAGCTATCTATGACTTTGAGGTCAATAGAGAGACTTTTCTTTGGAAGGGAGGAGATAATAACTTATGAACAAGAGTTGAATGAACAATATGAGTTCAAGAGTTCAAAGACAGTAAACATTAACCAAAATGAAATTTCAAGTATGAACATGGCAAGCATGGATAAGTGAACGCAAGTAAGGCAGGGATAACATTTTCAAAGTTTTAAAATCAGAGACATGTTAAAGCTATGAAACTTAACAGAAGCCAAGACGTACAAACAACAAAAATGATTTTATCCAAGGTTCATGATCAAACCTCAAGCAAACAGGATATTCAAAAAATAATTCTCAAAAAGTCTTTAAGAAAAAGTTTGATGATTCACAAAAAGTCCAAGAATTAAATGCATATTTTTTTGTTTATTGAAATATTAGGAAATAATTTAAGAAAATAAAACAACCATGAAATGAAATAATACAAAAAAAACTAAACATTAAACAACATGGCAGGTGCCATGATTTTTTCATGGCAGGCACTATTTATTCTCATGGCAGGCGCCATGTTAAGTGCCACATAAGGCCATGGCCAGCGCCATCATATTGCATGGCAGGCACCATGTAATGGCCAATGAGCATGGCAGGCGCCATATGCCTTCATGGTAGGTGCCATCAAAGTGTGGCCAGTGCCACCTTAAAATATGGCGAGCGTCATGATTTTTTTTAATTCAGTTTTCAAACAACAACCATAAACACAGTTCACGATAAAATCAAACAAGTTCACACATTATCCAGAATCAAACATTAACATGAACATGATAATAAATATGATAACAACATGGAACAATGATTATGGCATCTGAAAATTAAAAAAAAAAGAGAGTAAGTATTACCTAGTGGAGATGGTCCACTGCCTCTTCACAAGTACGTGTTCTGGGGAAAAAATGTAGATGAGCTTTTCTCCTTCAGAGTGCCAGTAAGAAAATGTGAGGGAGAAAAAGAGAGTATTCAGCCTCTGTTTGGGGTGAATCTGGTGTCCATTTCACCGAGGAGGGATGCCCTATTTATAGGAAAAAGTGGAGGGCTTGAAGTATGGTCTGATTTTTTCATTTTGTCCAAAACACCCTTTTTCATATTTTCTTCGTGCAAGTTGGCATCTGAGAAGTATTCAAGATCTCAAGTCATAGGCCTATGGAGTATGTGTACTGATGAGACTAGAGCAGAGGTGCAAGCTTCAAGGAGAAAAGAGGAGTCATGCTTTTGAAAAGTTTCTCTTTCTTCACGTCAAACCATCCACTTGTATTTGTTTCTGATTAAAACACACATTATTTTTAAGTGTAGCTTGGAAATTGTAGAATCACCAAATAATAACATGGCAAGCGCCATATTCACATGGCAAGTACCATAAAACACCATGGCAGACGCCATTTATTTCATGGCAAGTGCCATGCACCTATGGCAGGCGCCATGCCTTCTTTGTGGCAAGTGCCATGAAGGTTTTTCTTTTTTTTTTTTTTTTTAGTTTCTCCTTTTTTTTTTTTCTCTTTTTTTTTTCTTCTTCTTTTTTTGTTTTTCTCTTCTTCTTTTTTTTGTTTTTGTTTTCTTCTTTTTTGTATCAATCCTGATTTTCACAAAAGAAACAAACTAGCAAAGATATGAGTTTGTTAACAATGCATAGATGCTGGAATTCTACATGTAAGTGCAAGATATTATGACATCTAATGGGTAAAATTTTGGGTACAACACTAGGGTTCCCAAAATCATTGACCCCCTAGAGATAACAACAGTAAGCTGGTTCACCCGAGCGAGTTGTAGCATCCTAGGGTAATATAATTTGAGTGTAGTATCGCGTATCAACTATTCCCGATAGTCACCGCACTACCGAGTGGTCATAAGGTTAATGCCTACTAAATCCTCAGGTTCATAGGCGCCGCATTAGGAAAACTCTGCTTTCAATAACGATCATGATCAGCAGGCTGAATCCTACGGGCCCTCGCCTGATTTGGTGGTCTACCAGGTTCGCTTATTCAGGATTCACTCTCTATAAGACCCCCTGTCTATGCCACCCTTTATCTTAGGTTTCTCTCAAACTTTCCAGATACGTATTAATCGTATTCCCATTAACAGAAAAATAAACACGGATATCAAGTAGGAAAAGCAGTATATATAAATATATATATATATATATAGTATATTGTATGATTGCTAACAACCTAGACCTCTTAGAAATTTTAATCCTAGTCCTAGACAGCTAAATTGATTCCCCAGCAGAGTCGCCATTTTTACTGTAGCGTACGATTTTTGTCGGTGACGCGACCACGTTATCGCCATGGGTTTCTCCTCACCGCAATGGTAGGAGTGGGATGGTACTTTCTGATTTCTTATTTATCCTATGAAGCTGGAAAGGAAAGGGAAGCTATCTAAAACTAACCTTGCACGCAAATGTTTAACTGAACAAATGCTTAAGAGATTGGGGGTCCGGGGTCAGGTTATACAATGGGGAGTTGTCAATTACCCATCCTATATGTGGTTATCCACAGGTCGTTAGCAATTTTCTACTGTTTTCTACTTACTGGTGTTTGTCTGTTTATTGGGAAAGTTTTCTCCTTTGGGAGTGTTTGAGAGAGAGAGAGAGAGAGTTTTTGTTGATTTCGGGTTTTCTGATGTTTTTGATGAGTGAAGGTATTGGACCTAAAGTTTTTTATATGTATGCTCGCTAAGATTTCAGAATCTTATGCCTACGTATTTCCGTTAAAAGAAAACAGGGAAATCAGAGCAATCGTAGTTCCTCCTATTCTATGGGAGGAAAATATGTTTGGTGTCTTGTTCAAAGCCCAAGATTAAAGCTAAAGGTTATTTGTGTCTTGTTCAAACCCCAAGATTGAAGCTAAAAGTTTGACTGAGAGAGAATTTGTCATCTCTAAAGGGAGACATCTCATCTGTTTATCACAGTTATTGGATAATTGTGTATAAAGGAGAATTACTTTAACTGGGATATGAGAATCCAGCAATGCCATAATTTCCTTTGTAGGGGATTTATCCTGAAGGAGAAAACTTTAACTCAGTGTTGAGCAATGCCATTTTTCCTTAGGAGTCTTTCATGCTAAGAGAGGGGCAATGGCGTGGATGTAAATAACCCAGAGGCTTGCCACTTACAACAATTAGATGAAAGAGAGGATTTTACCTGGATAAGAGATGGACAACAGCTTGGATTTTTGAATTAACAAGTGTGCCACTTACATCAGTTATCTGGGATTAGGGTTTGTTTGATTTATCTGTTTTGATGTGTGATGTACAGAGAAATGTCTTCCTACAGAGATATTTTGATTTCCTCTGAGGGGATTTTGGTTTTTTTTGTGTGCCTTGATCAAAGCCCCAGGTTGAAGCTAAGAGATTGATTGACTCCACTGGGGAAGTCCTTATACAAAGCCTAAGAAGAGGTTAGAAAAGACTGACTCAACAAGAGAGTGTTTATCTGTCTTGTACAAAGCCCAAGATTGAGGCTAAAAGAGAGTTGACTCTTTTGGGGATATCATTATACAAAGCCTAAGAGGAGGCTAAAGGTTGACTTTTCCGGGGAAATATTTTATCTGTCTTGTACAAAGCCCAAGATTGAGGCTAAAAAAGATTTTTGATTCCACTGGGGAATATTTGTATGTGTCTTGTACAAAGCCTAAGATTGAGACTGAAAGGGGAAACTGACTCTACTGGTAAGAGGTTTTATCTGTCTTGTACAAAGCCCAAGATTGAGGCTAAAATGGGATTGACTTAGCTGGAGAGTATGATTTATTTTATACAAAGCCCAAGATTGAGGCTAACTCTATTGAGGAAAAATCAGTATACAAGGCCTAAGAGGAGGCTGAAAAGAAAATTTACTCTGCTTAGAGATACTTTATATGATGTCTTGTACAAAGCCCAAGATTGAGGCTGAAAGTTATTTGACTGACTCAGCTGAGGATATTTATGGGTGTCTTGTACAAAGCCCAAGATTGAGGCTGAAAGGATGACTGACTCAACAAGAGAGTGTTTTTATGGTGTCTTGTACAAAGCCCAAGATTGAGGCTAAGAAGATGATTGACTCAACAAGAGAGTGTTTTTATCTGTCTTGTACAAAGCCCAAGATTGAGGCTGAAAAGGGTTGACTCAACAAGAGAGTGCTTTTTAAGAGATTGACTCAACAAGATAGTGCTAAAAAGATGATTGACTCAACAAGAGAGTGCTTTTGAGGCTAACTCTACTGAGGAAAATCATTATACAAAGCCTAAGAGGAGGCTGGCTTCTGCTGAGGATTATTGAGATCCAGAGGCAGGTCTAAAATGGGGGATCAACTCTTGTTGAGGATTTACAGAAGAGCTGAGGTATCAGATACCTTGAGGTTCTGATTTGGAATAGTGTTATCCTGATGATAAACTGACCCTAGATGGGGAAATTTAGGATGAAAAACTGAGTTTTAGATCATGTGAGGGTTTCAACTCTACTGGAGATTGGTTAAATGACAAGGTTTTTCATGTGTTTGTAGGGAACTTGAGAATGACTTTGAGATCCAAGAGGAGATTAGACTGTCCAAGTCTTTTGGTATGGAAGAGTTTATCTTTGTATGATGCCCAAGAGGAGGCTGATATTTTAAGGGATGAGTGTCAACCCTAAAATTGGTCTGAGATTTGACTCTTTAGAAAGACTGCTCTAACAAAGGATGACTAAGTTCTGTCCTATTCCTTTAAAAGGTCTTCAGGGTCCTTGTATTAAGCCCAAGAGAAGGCATGAGAACTTCTAAGAAGCTGGAGGGTCCTTGTACAAAGCCCAAGAGGATCATAGAGTTTGAAGGCTTCAGGCTTACTTCTTGGCAATTGATTGAGGGTTATTACTCTACATACATGCATAAACAAGATGATAACTCGAAAATTCATTCATGATGCATGGATCATAGAGTTTGAAGGCTCCAGGCTTACTTTTTGCAGCTGGTGATCGAGTTTGATGATGGAGGTGTTGCAGCTAGGTTCCAATGATCTGGACAGCTTCCTTAGGTGCCAAGGAGTGTGTTTGAATGCTTGGAGTGGATTGAAATGAGCTGGAACTGGTTGTGGTACCTCAACTGCAACTCTGTCAAGAACTTGAGCAATTGGCTGGTGATTTTGTGAATTTGATGTTCCAGATGTGATTTTGTGTTATGGATCACTCATACATGATGTTTATGAGGTATGTGTGTAATTGATTTGGTTGGAATCACTCTCAATCTCAAAACCCGATAGTGACTTGAGTTAGAAGGCAAAATTGGAGTCAAAGGGAGATTTTGAGTAAAGCATCAGTTTGGGTGCTTTGGTGTACTCAAACTGATCACAAATGAGCTCTATTTGTGTCAAGTTTTTTTGGCAGCAATAGTGTGTGGCAACTGCAGCAGGTCATGGCCAATGGTGATCAAATGGAATCTCAAGTCTCCTCTAGCCATTGACTTGAGGTTAGAGCACAGGCCTATGGTCTTTTGGTTCAGAGATAAGGCTTGACTCATTCAGTTAATTTTGCCTCAGTTCATGCCACCTTGATGCATCCATTGAATGCATTGAAACAAAATTGGAGTCTTGGAGCTTTTTAGCCTTTTTAGGATGACATAGCTACATGTAGATTCTTGGACTTGGGAGGCTTGTGGATTAGATAATTCCCCTTTGATTTCATCCTCTGAGGTGTCCAAATGGATGATAAGGCTTGAACTTGTCTGATTTTGCCAAATTGAGCAAAATACCAAATTCTGCCTTGTACAAGACAGTTGGAAATGGTGATTTTGAGGGGATCATATCTCCTTGCTCAGGTTGAGTTATGAGAGGCTCTTGTGAATTTTAGAAAGCCCTCATATGATACAATACATATGTGATCATAGTTGGTCTTAAAACTATTTGGATCCCATTGAAAAATCCTCATGAACATTGGTGTCAAAAGATGGTAACTTTACAAATGTATCCTTAGGGTTATTTTGAGCATATTGAGTCACATGTTGAAGTCTTGGCTCATCCTCTTGTGAAAATCTCACTCTGGAGGTCTCGGTCGTCCAAAACCCTAATTTGGCGACACCGGGTGTTTCAGGGCTCAAACCACTTGGAATGTGGCAACTGTTGTGCTTGATTTTTTATGTAAGGGTCCTCTTATTACTTTGTGGATGTTTTAAGAGGTCTAGACAAGTTGAAGATCATGTCATTTCTTGATTGATCTTTTGTCTAAATGTTCTGGGAGGGCTCAAAAACCCTAATTCTTGATTGTGGTGAATGCTCAACCATCTTTGAGTAGATTGATGAGGCATGATGGTTCATCCATATTGTGGTAACAATTTGCACAATAATGGGAAATCTTGGTGGTCAAAATTTTAGGTATGACACTTACCATCAAGGAGGATCGGGGCACAATATTGAGAACTGTCTCAACTTCAAATCTGATGTGCATAAGCTTATCTTTCAAAGATACTAATCCGAATGTTCAGACGAACCCATTGCCTCAACATGAGAAGACTGCAGTAAATTTGATAGAGGAGGAATTTAGCCGCAATTATCAAATTCGCGATGTACTCCTTTTAGGAACCAATATGGTCAAGATGCATTGTGGACAGAGCGGGTACGGTTATGTGCCACCTCACAATTATCACCTGTGTAACATCTGCTCAAAGAATAATCAAGGATGTTCCGTAGTGCAATCATCTCTACAAGAACAAATGAATCTCTGATGGATTTAAGATCATGGAATTCGTGAAGTCAATATGGTTCACGCAAATCCCAACATTGTTCAGAACCACAACATTCTGACGATGAACGCCAATTTGGTGGCGATGAACTTAAAGCAAAGTCAATACCACGATCATCCACAGCACAATTATAATTCCTGTCCGATCTGCTCAATAAGCAATCAGGGATGCTCTTTTGTACAAGAGGCCCTCCAGCGTCAGATGGATCTCGGATGGATTCAGGACTATCAGGAGAGAAATAACCATAAAGTCAATATGATTCAGATCTTTGATATTCGCTTGATGAATACCATTCTGGAAGAATTAAACGCTAAGCAAGTCAGGCTCGGTTTTCTGGCTTCACAAGATTATCAAGACTGTAAAGAGTGTCGTAAGAACGATCAAGGATGTGCACTCGTCCAAAGAATAATTCAACACTTGTTGGACCACTGGTGGCTTCTAATCTACTTGGATGAAGCTACACAGCAGATCAGTATGACTAATGGGAATCCTACTAGATATCAAAGTCAGGATGTCCGCTCAATGGAAACAGATCTAGTAAAGTTGCACTGCTTATAAAGCGGGTGTGGCCGGGTGCCACTACACAACTATGAGCACTGTAGAGTTTGTTCAGAGAACAACTAAGGATGCTATCTCGTACGAGCGGCTCTTCAAAATCAGTTAGGCCAGAAAGAGATTCGACCATGTTCAAGTTCTGGTTCGATCAACGTGATACCAGACTATCTTCCTGATCAAAGCAAAGACGTTGTCTTAATCTATAATCATGAAATGGCCAAAGACGTATGCGCCATAATCCCTCTACTCCGTGATTCAAGAGTTGCTCTTGATAGTAGAAAGATTCTCAACCTCGAACCAATTGAGGCCGGCTACGATGGTCAGAAAAATCAAAAGGCTCCTGTAGTTATGTATCTGTCGGGTCCAATACTGTACGAATCCGATAAGGCTATTGTAATACCCTAATTTTTGCCCCTTAATATTCTCTGCTTGTCATGTACATTCATGCATACAAACAAGATCACACATTGGTTCCCTCTTTTATAGGATTGTGCCTTGCAGGGATCTTTGAGTATGTGTGTGTTTGTTAGTTGTTTTATTGCTTAATTTGTTTATGTTTAATAACCTTTAATCAAAATCCAAAAATATTTTGTTTTCTTTCACTAACATTTTCAGGGGAAGAACAGGTTAAAAATACCAAAACAAAAGTCCCTCAGCTCGAATGAATTTCATCTGAACAAAATCAAAGTTGATCTGCAAATAATTCAAAATCATCTGATCAAGCGTTTCTCAAGTTTTTGATTGAATATTATTCAAGAGACTCCAAGGTTCATGTGTTTGTTTCCATGCCTTCTTTGACAAGCAAGAAGAATCGAGCCAAAGCCGGAGCAATCCAGCCAACAAGGCATTTTTCAAGTTTTTCAACTGTACAATCGATTGCACTATTGGTCCAATCGATTGCACCGTTCATTTTTTGCCTAGATTTTAAAGTTTTCAGCAGCGCAATCTATTCGCGCTACAGTGCAATCGATTGCACAAGGATAGAATTGGCCAAAATTAGCATTTTTCAAATTTTGAAGCATTTGGCACCAATTTTATCACATGGGAATATTCTAGATCACCCAAAAATAATTCCCCTACATAATCACAATTAATTTCCACCATGTACCTCCACTAATCACCACTCTTTTGATGATTTACCTCCAAATTCAAACTCCAAGCCTAATTTTCATTTCCAAACCACCAAATTTCCAAGCCTAAATTCTACAAATAGAGGCCTCATTTCATTCATTCTTCAAGCTTTTGAGAGCCAAATTCACCTTGCTAAAATTTCTCTTGAAGCTTTTGATAGCCAATAAACCTCTTGTAAATTCTCTTCCCAACCACAAAATTCACTCAAAGCTCACTTTTCTTCTCTTGAAAGTTAACAAGAATTCACATTGAATCTTGTTCAACTTTAAGCTAAACCTTCATCCAAACTTGTTTTCTTCATTAATTCTTGTAGATCAAGGCTTTGGTGTGTGGATCTTGAAACAATTTGAAGGAATTTTCAGATTTGAAGTGGTAATTCATCATTCACCATTGTTGATTTCATCTTCCATAATGTAGATCTTTGGAGATCCTTGTTACTTGATCTTTTGGATCTTGTAATTGTATTTAATTACTGGTATTTGTTGTTATTTGCTTTGAATTTTTGTGCACTTTCGAATCCATGATCATGAGGTATTTGAAGAAAGTTTTAGATCATGATCATGCTGAATTTTGCTGAATTTTTGCTGTCACAGCAGGGTCCAATCGATTTGCATTTTCGTGCAATAGATTGCACAGTGCTGTTTTTTGCCTTGTTTTCTATCAGTGTGCAATCGATTCGCACACTGGTGCCATCGATTCACACTGAACAGAATGGCATTTTTCACCTATTTTTGGGACTGTTTTGGCTTTTCCTCCTCCTTCTTCCCCTTTCTTCTTATTTTGGCCTTGAAATGCATTGTCGAGATTAATTTCTCTTCAATTTCAATGGACTTTGGATATGGTTGAAGTAATTAAACATTCATTACTTCAAATCTATCTTTTAATGAATTGTTGAATTCATTTGAGGTGCTTTGGATTAGTGATATGTTTTCACACTTAAACTTATCAATTAAAAGTGATTGAACTTGAAGATGAAAGGATCTTGAATGTGTAATTCAATTTGGCTTTCTCTTCATCTATTTTTTTTTATTTTGATCGATGAAAGTCTTATGGATCTTAGGATTTCTTTGTTGAATTCTTGATCAAGACTAGATCGTTACCTATTTTCTTTTCGTGTGGTATTGCTTTCGGATGACGATTTACATATCGTTCATCTAGCATGCATTAGCACAAATATCACTATTGATCGACCTCATTGTAGGGTAATTACTTCGTAAATTACTCGGCGATTGCTTAACATAGCGCTACATTTGTCCCTCTTTATCTAATTCGGAATTTGAACTTTCATGGTCCGGACCTTGATTGGTCGCGTCAACCCAATGTTGATTAATTTTTTTCATTAGGTCCATAACCTTTGAAACTTGGCGTTGTAGAGGCTTTAATTCTACCAATCTTCAGTCAAGTTCATTAACCTTGACCTAAGTGCATTATTTAATCACTATAGTTCAAAACGTGAAATAGAACACTCGGTAAAGGCTTATGGCACTAGAGCCCTTGTGCTACTAATTACTAACTTCTAACTTCTTTATGTTTCCTTCTCGCTCCCTATCTCTCTCTATTTTTTATGCTTTATGTCATTATATCATATCATGTTTATGTTTATGTCATTTTTCTTTTGTCCACTTGGACCATATTATCTTGTGCTTTTATTTTTCTTTTGTCTATTTGGACTCAAAAACATTAATAAAGGATTAAACCACTAAAAGTCTTGTGCTCTTAATTGTTGGACTATGGCCACTATCCTATGCATTGGAGGACCTATACTCTTGATTATGGATTTATGGACTTAGACTTAGGACTCTCTCCCTTGTGCTTTGGACCATTATGGAGTTTTATATTCTAGCCTTTATTTGGCTTGCTCATTGGCTCAAGAGGATGGAATTCTTTTCTTATTATGCCTTGAAGAGTGCATCCCTGTGGTTAGATCTTTCTTACCTTAGCTTTTATTTTATGCACTAGGATAGTCACTTCTTCTCCACCCCTTCTTCAATTTTCAAAATCTCCTCTCTTTTTCAAAACTTTTTTGTTTTCAAACTTAAAACCGCTTTCATAATAAAACCTTGACTTTGGTCAAGTGATTTTTAAACTTTGTTTTTCTTTAATAAATGTCAATCCATGTTAATCATATTTTGACCATTTCATAAAAAACATAAAAAAAAAACACCCAAACTCATCAAACTCCTTTTGTGCCTTATGCACTTTTTCCTTTAAAACTTTTTCATAAGTTTAGACATGATTCATTTCTTTAAGCGGAATTATTCGCTTGGAAATGATGACTTGTCTTTACACTTAAAATCAATGAAAACAAACAAATTTCATCCTTTGTACCACGAACTACGGGGTTTTGATCCTACATTGCACATCGTGGGTACGTAGGCATGAGGCGATTAGTCTCTCCAAGCACAAAAATCTTAAAAAATACTTCTCTTCTCATCTCCTCAATCTCTTTTCAAGCAAACCTTTTCATACCAAAAAGCGATAGATATTTCAAAGGGCTCCTATAGAGTACAATAGACGTTTTGGGTGCTAACATCTTCCCTTTACATAACCAACCCCCCTTACCCATTTCTCTTTGTCTTTTTTAGCTTTTGCTTTTTTAGACTTCTTAGGATTTATTCGCTCGTTTTTCCTTTTCCTTTGTGGAATAAATAAAAGCGCGGTGGCGACTCTTGATTTATGAGTTAAGTTAATCAATAGCTTATACTCCCAAATTTCCCCGCTACAGCTATCCCTTACAAGTACGGAGCAACAACAATAAAAAATGGAAAGGAAACTCCATTACCCTCCGTCGTGAACATTGCTGACATCAGTCAAGTGACACGGAGCGGTCGGATCTTCAACCGAGGAGTTGGAGAACCCGCCAAGGAAAAAGAACCTCAAACAGAAGTTCCCAATCAACCAGTCGGGCAATCCAGTAATCCCGACCTTTCAAAGAACAACGATGAGATGCTGAAGCTCATCCAGAAAAGTGAGTACAACATTGTAGACCAACTGTTGCAAACTCCATCGAGAATCTCTGCGCTATCTCTATTGCTCAGTTGCGAAGCTCACAGAGAAGCTCTATGGAAAGTCTTAGAGCAAGCCTTTGTTGAACAAGATGTGACGATAAGACAGTTTGACAACATTATTTCCAACATCACTTCCTGCAACAACTTAAGATTCAGTGAAGAAGAACTGCCGAAAGAAGGAAAAAATCACAACATGGCGCTTAACATTACAGTCAACTGCCAGGACGATGCTCTAGCCTGCGTACTGGTAGACACAGGATCAGCTCTGAATGTTATGCCAAAATCTATTCTGATGCGACTATCATTTCAAGGATCTCCGATGAGAGGCAGTGAGGTCATCGTCAAAGCCTTTGACGGATCCAGAAAAACAGTTATTAGCGAAGTCGATCTTCCCATAACCATCGGTGCTCACACTTTCCAAGTCACTTTCCAGGTCATGGACATCTGGGTGGCATACAACTGTTTATTAGGAAGACCTTGGATACACGAAGCTGGGGCAGTCACTTCAACACTTCACCAGAAGCTAAAGTTCGTCAAGAATGACGAGCTAGTCACAGTCTGCGGAGAGCAGGCCTTAATCGTGAGCAACTTATCATCATTCTCCTGTGTAGAACCAGAAGAGATCGTTGGAACTCAGTTTCAAGCACTCTCGGTGAGCAATGAGAATTGATCACAAAAAGGAACGTCGATTTCCTTATACAAAGACGCTCTCAAAGCAATCAAGAGTAACGACACAAAAGGACGGGGACAGCTCGTAATTCCTACGAATAACAAGACAAAGAAAGGTCTTGGTTTCTCCTCAACCTGTACCCAAACTGCCAAGAAAGATGAAAGTTTTCACCCCGTTCAGGACTTCTTCCATAGTGGAGACTTCCTCCACCCAGTGTCTCAAGAAGTACACACCATCAATGAGGGTGACTCCTCTGATACAGATGAAGAGTGGAAGTCTTATCTCAACGAGGACGGTTATATGTCTCAGGGAGAGACATATACGCCATTTTGCTTTCCCACGCAAAATCCGAGATATATACCAAGATCAGACGTCCAGATGATGTACGAAGTTTGTGATCCTGAGGGATGTCGTGCTTCACCAAACTCGTTAGAGGAGGACACTCCGATGAAAGACAACTTCGACTATGACTATTTTGATCCCCTGGATGACTTTCCTATCTAGCAACCGTACCCAGAAGACTTGGGGCAAAAGAGTCAGCCAAATGATACATATCAACTGAGCATCATTGAAAAGAATACTTGCGTCCCCACCAAATCATGGGATCATTACTCAGGACATTCCGAAGATATCCAGCACAACAATGAATCTGCAAAGATTATAGGACAAGAGTTCATCAACTATACTTTTCCTGAGGTTAACGTCATCGAGAAAGATGACTCCTCCAGTCCCACAGAAGTATGGGACACCTTAGGACAGCCGAGTGGAAAGTACGACTCTTGGTCAAGTACACCGCTCCTGACAGCTCTCGTATCAGGTTCGAAGACATCCAGCCAACTGGATGGGGAGATCCGCCTGAGAGTGAAAACACTGTGCAAAATACAATAGAAGAGTTCGTCTATGACAACTTTGCATGGGAGGAAAACTCCAACAATTCTGCTCCGCCAGAAATCAGCGTCATTTTTTAGGACAAGCCAAGAAAGAAGGTACCAGACTTTGTGATTCACCGAGGAGTTCGTCGCCAATGGGTTACTGTCGATGTTCTGAAAGTCGTCCATAAGTCTAAGTAATTTCCATCTTTGTTTTAACCTTTCACCCTGCCCAGGTGAAATGGATGTCTTTATAGGGCTCACTTTTCTGTAAATGTCCCTCTTCGCTTCGCCCAAAGCGATAGAGTTTTGTTTTATATGGCTGTAGTTTCAAGAATCAAAAAAGTCATAAATAAATAACGTCATTCTGTAATTTTTGCATTTTTTGTTGTTTTCACTTTTCACTTTTTCAGAAAATGGTAATCCTAAAACAACTAAAAATAAAAACAAGCATTTTTCAAAAAAATACACTGTACACACTCTTGCATTCTCTCTATCTCTTCTAAAAAATGAATCATCACGTCATGCAGATTTCTTGTTTTAAACTCGATTAAAACATACGATCTAATGCCTCCTCCCAACTTTGAATTTCTGGTATTTGAAGCTGATGAAGAAGAGGACGAAGAAATTCCAGAAGAGATTTCCCGATTACTCAGACAAGAGGAGAGATCCATTGAGCCTCACAAAGAGCTATTGGAAACAATCAACTTGGGTTCAGAAGAAGAGAGGAAAGAAGTCAAGATTGGGGCGCTGCTCAGTCCGACTGTCAAAGAAAGCTTGACAAAACTTCTCAAAGAGTTTCCCGATGTATTTGCATGGTCCTATCAAGACATGCTCGGGTTGGATACCAGCATCGTGGAACATCATCTACCGTTGAAATCAGAATATCCGCCGGTAAAACTAAGACTGAGACGGACTCATCCAGACATGGCCATCAAAGTCAAAGAGGAAGTACAGAAACAGATTAATGCTGGTTTCCTCGCCACCTCAGAATATTCTCAATGGTTGGCCAACATAGTACCAGTTCCGAAAAAGGACGGAAAGGTCAGAATGTGTGTAGACTACAGGGATTTGAACAAAGCCAGTCCAAAGGATGACTTTCCCTTATTGCACATAGACATGCTGGTTGACAGTACAGCAAAGTTCAAAGTCTTCTCCTTCATGGATGGATTCTCAGGCTACAATCAAATCAAAATGGCGCCGAAAGACATGGAGAAAACTTCATTCATCACCCCATGGGGCACCTTTTGTTACAAGATAATGTCGTTCGGTTTGAAGAATGCCGGGGCAACCTATCAAAGGGTCATGACTACTCCGTTTCACGACATACTGCACAAAGAAATCGAAGTGTATGTCGATGACATGATTGCCAAATCTAAAACAGAAGAGGGGCATGTGACCCACCTGTCAAAGTTATTTGAGCGTATGAGAAAATACAAACTCCACTTGAATCCCAAAAAAAACACGTTTGGTGTTCGCTCGGGAAAGCTTTTAGGGTTCATCGTCAGCCAGAAAGGAATTGAGGTTAATCCGGACAAGGTCAAAGTCATTCAAGAAATGCCTTCTCCAAAGACTGAAAAACAAGTTAGAGGATTTTTGGGACGTCTGAATTACATCTCCAAGTTCATATCTCTCATGACCGCGACGTGCGCGCCAATCTTCAAACTACTCAGAAAGAATCAAGACTGTGTATGGACAGAAGATTGCCAAAAAGCATTCGACATCATCAAAGAGTATCTGTTGAATCCACCAATCCTGTCACCTCCAGTGGAGGGAAGACCACTGATCATCTACCTAACAGACTTGGAAGACTCCATGGGTTGTGTACTTGGCCAACAAGATACTTGGCCAACAAGATAAAAAGAAAAGAGTCTACCATCTACTACTTAAGTAAGAAATTCACCGACTGCGAAACTCGGTACACTATGCTTGAAAAAACTTGTTGTGCTCTAGCTTGGGCAACCAAACGTGTTCGCCAGTACATGATTTGTCACACTACTTGGTTAATCTCCGAAATGGATCCGATCAAGTACGTCTTTGAAAAACTTGCTCTCACGGGAAGAATCGTCCGGTGGCAGATGTTGTTGTTAGAATACAACATCAAGTACCACGCTCAAAAAGCCGTCAAAGGAAGTATTCTAGCTAATCATTTAGATCATCAACCGATTGACGATCAGGAATCAGTCAGATCTGACTTCCCAGATGAAGATGTCATGTATTTGAAAATGAAATTTTGCGATGAACCACTACCCAGTGAAGGGCCAGAACCAGGTTCCCAATGGGGACTAATATTTGACGGAGCTGTCAACAATTATGGAAAAGGAATTGGGGCAATCATCGTAACACCTCAGGGTACCCACATTCCTTTCACTGCCACACTGACATTCAAGTGTACAAACAACGAGGCCGAATACGAAGCTTGTATCATGGGTCTCGAAGAAGCGATCAACTTAAGGATCAAGAACTTGGATGTATACGGAGACTCAACCCTGGTTATTAATCAGATCAAAGGAGATTGGAACACATACCAATCAGGATTGATTCCTTACAAAGATTATGCGAGAAGGTTGTTACCATTCTTCAACAGGATTGAGTTTCATCACATCCCTCGTGAAAAGAATCACATGGCAGATGCACTAGCCACTCTCTCTCCCATGATTAGTGTAGTTCAATGGAATGACGTACCTAAGATTGACATAATGCGCCTAGAACGGCCCCCCTACATATTCACAATCGAAGCAGTCTTAGACGACAAACCATGGTATGACGATATCAAATGCTTCCTTCAGAAACAAGAGTACCCACCTGGGGCATCCAGGAAAGATAGGAAGACACTCAGAAGACTGGCTGGTAGCTTCCTCCTAAGCGGTGATACACTCTATAAGAGAAACTTTGACATGGTCTTGCTTTGATGTGTAGACAGACCAGAAGCAAACATGCTGATAAAATAAATTCACGAAGGAACCTTTGGCACTTATGCCAACGGACACACAATGGCAAGAAAGTTTCTAAGAACAGGATACTATTGGTTGACCATGGAATCTGATTGCTACAAGTACATGAGGAGGTGTCACAAGTGTCAAATATACGCTGACAAAATCCATGTACCGCCGACGCATCTCAAAGTTCTTTCTTCCCCATGGTGTTTTTCCATATGGGGAATCGACATGATTGGCATGATCGAACCCAAGGCTTCGAACAGACATCGGTTCGTCCTGGTAGCCATTGACTACTTCACTAAGTGGGATGAAGCAGCGTCATATGCCAATGTAACCCGACAAGTGGTGGTCCAATTTATCAAAAACAATCTCATATGTCGTTATGGTGTTCCAAGCCAGATCATTACTGATAATGGATCTAACTTGAACAATAAGATGATGAAAGATTTGTGTGCCGAGTACAAGATCGAACACCATAATTCATCTCTCTACCGACCTAAGATGAACGGGGCGGTAGAAGCATCTAATAAGAACATCAAGAAGATTGTTCAAAAAATGGTTGTAACCTACAAAGACTGGCATGAAATGTTGCCTTTTGCTCTTCACGGTTATCGTACATCTGTCCGCACTTCAACAGGGGCAACCCCTTTCTCTCTAGTATATGGCATGGAGGAAGTGCTTCCCATAGAAGTAGAGATCCCATCAATCAGGGTATTGATGGAAGCTAAGCTAACAGAGGCTGAATAGTGTCAAAGTCGACACGATGAACTAAATCTGATCGAAGAAAAGCGAATAACAGCGCTGTGCCATGGTCAGTTGTATCATCAAAGAATGAAGAAGGCGTTCAACAAAAAGGTCTGACCCCGTGTCTTCAAGAATGGAGACCTTGTGCTAATAAAGATACAATCATTCCTCACTGCTTCCTGGGGCAAATGGACTCCGAATTATGACTGCCCTTATGTGGTCAAGAAAGCCTTCTCAGGTGGCACCTTGAGACTCGCAACCATGGATGGAGAGGAATTTGCCTACCCCATAAATGTTGATGTAGTCAAGAAATATTTCGCCTAAATAAATAAATAAAAAAACGTCACAGTGGATTGAAAACCCGAAAGGGCGGTCAGGGAAAAAATTAGAGATATAAGCAAAACAAACCATCCGATGGATTGGAAATCTCAAAGTACAATCCAGGAAAGAGTTAGGGATTAATGGCAAGTAACTACGTCTGATCAGTTCAACTCCTCAGCAGTCATGCCATCCATCAGGAAAACTTCAGTCAAGGTCATCTTCGACAGAAGCTCAGGATGTCCAGAATTCAAAGTTGGTAGAAGGATAACGGTTGTTATGTTTCAATGTAGCCCCTTTTCCCTTAAATTACCATTTTTCTAAACTTTGTAAATACTCTATGGGATCACGCGCTTGGCTGATTTCCATCTTGCCAATAAAATTTGAGCCCTAGTGCTTTCGTTTGCAATTCTTATTTGTTTTAGCTTTACATAATGATATTTTAACATGATCAACGATTCTTGAAATAAAACAAAAATGAATTTAGTTGTCAAAATTTTTCTGCTTTTAAAATAAAGATGGAAATTCTTTTTTACTGATGAACATCGAAAAGAACATCGATAGCTTCTCCAAAAGTGATTGGACCTCAAAGTACAGAATCAAAGTACTCCATCTAAACCAGTGCACCTGAATGAAGAATCAATTGTGTCAGATGCGAATGTCCCATCTGATATACCCGGCAGAGTTCTTACCTCTTAAGACTGATTGAACAGTATTGTCACCCCCATAGGGTCTACTTCTCCTAAGAAAGGCAGAATTGCTATCTTGAACCAATGGTACTTTTTATCCCCCCGCAGTGGCTGGGTATCCAGTCGTGTTCATCCACTAGTCTGTATGTCACGTCAGTTTTGTCAGCATAAACATACATACATCATGCATTATTGATTAACATTCATAATCATATTGCATTACTATCACTCTGGTCAATCTTACCCCTAAGTGGTAAAGTCCTCTTAATCAATCGAGTTATCAGTTCTTTCCTCGTCAGGAAATGTTTTGTCTGAACAATCTCTCTGAAAGGCAAAAAGGCATTCGACAAACATCACTCTTCACCATTGAAGATGATATTTTCGCTTTCCTGGATTAAAGAAAATCCCTAGAGAAAGCCTCTTAACCAAAGAAATTCAGGAACACATCAGTTTTTCTCCCAAAAAGCCGATGTTAATGAAGTCATCAGCACCTCAAAATTGGATTGCATCACATGGCATTTCTCCGAGAAGATCTCGAAGAAAAGTATGATGTAATATCCCTAAGCGAAAAGCAGTCTTTCAAGAGACTCGTTTTCCCCAGTAGAGTCAACAAATGGCATCTCCAACAGAGAATTTTGCACACCTCTACCGCTCAGACAAATGGGTATCCCCAGCAAGTCTGACCTCAATCTTTTCCATCAAATGGCGTCTCCCCAGTAGGAAACTCGGTGAGAATTTGATGAAGACCACTACACATAGCGTCCCTTGTCAAGGAAGAAACTCGGCAAGAAGAAACTAAGACTAGCTATGTGGCTGAAGACCAGGATCGAGGGGAAGTTTATTTCAAAGAAACTGAGACCAGTTTCTTGGTTGAAGACCAGGATCGAGGGGAGGTTTATTTCAAAAGAAACTAAGACATGTTCCGTGGCTAAAAACCAGGATCGAGGGGAAGTTTTACCATTTTTCTAAGTATCATTGCTTAGCAAAAGAATATGGATGAACAAATCGCTGACATTCATAACCACCGTCAAAATTTTGGGTATTCCGATATTTAATCCTATTGCACCCTGAATGTCCGAATACCTTCGCCATTCACATCTTCGGGTCCAAGAAAATTAAATAGGTGCATCTGTCATACCCCAAATTTTGACCACCAAGATTTCCCATCATTGTGCAAATTGTTACCACAATATGGATGAACCATCATGCCTCATCAATCTCCTCAAAGATGGTTGAGCATTCACCACAATCAAGAATTAGGGTTTTTGAGCCCTCCCAGAACATTTAGACAAAAGATCAATAAAGAAATAACATGATATTCAACTTGTCTAACCTCTTAAAACATCAACAAAGGATTAAGAGGACCCTCACATAAAAAATTATGCACAACAGTTGCCACATTCCAAGTGGTTTGAGCCTCAAAACACCTGGTGTCGCCAAATTAGGGTTTTGGACGACCGAGACCTCCAGTGTGAGATTTTCACAAGAGGATGACCCAAGGCCTCAACATGTGACTCAATATGCTCAAAATAACCCTAAGGATACATTTGCAAAGTTAAATTACCCTCAAAGGATACATTCCTCAAAAATCGGAAATTAGGGTGATCCAAGCAGCCAACTTCCAAGGATCATAACTTGTGATCCAAGCAGCCATTTTGGGTGATCTAAATCCTGATTTGTAGGTCTTCCTACATTATACAAAAGCTTAAACTACCTCAAACTCCAATTCTTCATGGATTTTAAGTTATGGAGTGATCAAAATGACAAAAATGAAGAAAATGACATTTTCTAACACTTAGTGAAAATTTGCCTAAGTTACCAGCCTTGGACACCAATGTTCATGAGGATTTTTCAATGGGATCCAAATAGTTTCAAGACCAACTATGATCACACATGTATTGTATCATATGAGGGCTTTCTAAAAAGCACAAGAGCCTCCTGTAGCGAGCGATTTTGGACGCGGTTCTTAAGCGCTGGTCGCTCTCTGCGGTTGAGCTTAAAACTACAGGTCGATTCATTTTTTATCCTATTGTGAGCTGAATAAGGAAGGGAAATAGATGTCTCCAATTAACCCTGCTTGCATACTGAGTTTAAACAGTGGTCTGTTAGGTTACGGATGCTATCAATGTGGGGGGGCCTTTGTACTGGTTATTCGTATTTCGCCAATACAGGTTCTTTCTTTCTTTTTTCTAGGCAAAGGGTTTCTGGCGGGGAATAAGGATTAGGATGTTAGGACTGATGCTTTTGAATTACTGCTTTTAATTGATGGAGATATGGGATTTGGGTTTTTTGTTGATTGCGCTCGCTAAGATCTTTTCTTTCGATCTTATGCCTACGTATTCCCGTTTACCGAAACAGGGAAATCAGAGCGTTCGTAGTTCCTCCTATTCTATGGGAGGAAATTGGTTTTTGGTGTCTTGTTCAAAGCCCAAGACGTGAAGCGAAAGGTGATTTGTATCTTGTTCAAAGCCCAAGATGTGAAGCTAAAAGGTCTATTTGTGTCTTGTTCAAAGCCTAAGACGTGAAGCTGAAAGACCTCGGCTTTAGAGAGAATTTGTCATCTCTAAAGAGGGGGAAGGAGAATTACTTTAACTGGGATACGCGGATCCGAGCAATGCCATAATTTCCGAAGAAAGGGTTTTAACCTGAAGGAGAAATGCCATCTTTCCTTTAGGAATTTCTCATGCTAAAAGAGGGACAGTGGCATGGATATAGATGATCCAGAGGCTTGCCGCTTACAGCGATTAGATGAAGGGAAAGGAATTGTTGATGTTTGTGTACTGCGAACGAGGCACAACTTTGATACTAAAAGGTTGATTGGATCAACCAGTGGTTTTCTTATACAAAGCCTAAGAGGAGGCTAATTTCCGCTAGGAAAATCATTATACAAAGCCTAAGAGGAGGCTATTTTGTGTCTCGTACAAAGCCCGAGAGAGAGGCTAAAAGGTTTTTGACCCAGTGGGGCATATCGTTATACAAAGCCTAAGAGGAGGCTAGCAAAGAGTTCGACTCTTGCTTAAGGGATTTATATCTCGTACGAGGCCCGAGATGGAGGCAAAAAAAAAGGGTGATTGACTCTACGAGGGAATCTTTTGTGTCTCATACAAAGCCTGAGAGAGAGGCTAAAAGGTTGTTTTGACTCCACTGGGGAGAATTTTGGTATCTCGTACGAAGCCCGGGATGGAGGCTATTGTAACTGTTTCAGTTGAGTGACAGATCCAATATACTGATTTTAAAAGAGAAAATCAGTTCTTATATGAGCATCACTGTACTCAGGGATTTAATTTGAGGATCAGGGATATTTCCTTTTCTTTGAGGAAACGGGAAATCCAAAGGGTATTGAGACTATCCGAGTCTGCGGGTTTCCTTCCTATTTAACGAAGGGTGCTTGAGAATGTCTTTGAAACTCAAGGAAGTTAGACTGTCTGTGTCTAGAGTTTTATCTTTTGTACTATGCTTCGAGAAACAGTAGTAGACTCTATGAAAGGACTGTTCTATGAGGATGACTAGGTTTTGTTCCTATACCTCTAGGAGGTCGTCGGGATAATTTATACGAAGCCCAAGAGGAGGCTGGAAACTTTTAAGAAGCCGACGGGTCCTTGTACGAAGCCCAAGAGGAGGCTATCATTCCCGGAGGAAGAGATCATTATACGAAGCCTAAGAGGAGGCTGTGAATACTTCTAAGAAGCCGTAGGGTCCTTGAATAATGCCCAAGAGGAGGCCGGGTTGCTTATAGGAAGCCTGTGGGTCCTTGTACGATGCCCAAGAGGAGGCCGATGCTTTTAAGAAGCCCGTGGGTCCCAAACCAAAGAAAAGTTCAAGAAAACTCTTTTAAAGATAAAACCACTGGTAAACGTGCGAGGTTTACTATCCAGCAACTTTTATCTTTTCAAGAGAGTTTGAACAGTTCGGAGGTTTGAAGAAATTCAAGAGAAGTTTCACCGAGAATAATTCATCTCTGGGGAATAGAATTTCTTGACGATTCCTAAGGAGGACAGCCGAAGAGAAGACTGTATCTGATGCTCCTATTGGGGATCTAGGCGTCTATTTCTACGAATAAGTGAAACGGCGTCACCTAGTTCTAGACGTAGTTGCCGGGGAAACTCAAAATATCTATACTATTATTACACAGTAGATATGAGTTTATGAAAGGAGACTTACAGTGAGCAGCCCCACAATACAGTTTATAATATGAAAGCAGTAAATGAAAGCGATAACCACTTACTCGGTTGTAGTGCTTCCATGCTGTTTGGTTAGTTGTTCAACAAAGAAAGATAAAAACAACAGTATATTCAAAATCAAAGGAGAAAGTGCTTTGAAAAAGAAAGATTTGGGGCTTACAGCTCAAGGAGAGGCCCAAGGTTTTATCAGTGAGCGCACTGTTTGACTTTGTACAGCGGGACTTATACAAGTGACTGGGGCCCAAAAAGATTTTCTGTACAAAGGGATGGGTCTTACACTCTCTCAAGAGGCCCAAAAAGGTTTAAAGAAAAGAGAGGGGCTTATAACACGAGGGTAGGCCCAGATGGTTTTTAATTTTAAACGGGCGACGATCACGCCGTTTACTTGTACAGAGGGACTTATACAATGAGTGAGGCCCAAAAAGTTTTTGTACAAGGGGGGATGGGTCTTACACTCTCTCAAGAGGCCCAAAAAGGTTTAAAGAAAAAGAAATGGGTCTTACTACTCGAGGGTAGGCCCAGATGATTTTTAAAAAGGCGACGATCGCGCCATTTATTTTTTGACGGTATTGGGACTTATACAATAAGTGAGGCTCAAAGATGATTTGGTCAGAAAAAGGATTGGGTCTTACACTCTAATAGAGGCCCAAAGTGTTTTGAAAATGATTTATGAGGGTTGAATTAATCAAAAACCCTAATTTGTTTTCAAAAATGTATTTAATTGAATAAAAATTCAATTAAAATGATAAAAAATTGTTTAACACATGGAAAACAAATTGTGATCTTGGATTAATGCTTCAAAAATTAAGTATTAACCTACAAAATTATTAGAAAGCATTAAAAGTTGCAAAATCAATGTAGAAAAAATATTTAAAATGCCAAAAACAATCAAAATATTAATTCTTTACAAAAATATCAATTATATGAAATAAATAATATTTTTGGGATTTTTTGTGAAAATAAAATATTTTAACATTTTTGTGAATTATTAAAAAAAAAGAATCAACTCAAAATCATTAAAACTCAGAGAGAAATTAATTTTTGAATCAATTAAACAAAATCACAAAATTCAAATATTCAAATATATGAAAATGGCGCCAAGAACAACACCAAGAACACGCGCGTTTTTCAGTTTGCCCAGATTTGCATTTTCTATCCAATCTCCATGAATACGTAACCATATCATGCAATCCACATATCATTATGCTCGCCTCAACCTCACGATCATGTCTATGTACTTTAATTTCATTTAAATTAAACATACAATAAGAAATCACGAAGAGACCTCAAGAACCCTAATTTCTGCATGAAGGCTAGGATTTTTGATACACAATTCAAACAATGCAATTAATTGAGGGAAAACATTCCATGCATGATTATGAACATATGGCCAAATTATTGTGCGAGGAAATATGCATAGATTGAGAGATGACCAAGTTTAGGCTTACCTCCAAGTCGTGACAGCAAGAGCAAATCAAATTCTGGGTTGGAGGTGTTACAGATGAGTGGTGATGATCTGGACAGCTTCCCTACACCATATGGAGTGTGTTTGAACACTTGGATTGAATTGAAATGGACTGGATCAGTTTATGGCATCTCAGCTACAACTTCACTTCAAACTTGTGTGGATGGCAAGTGATTTTGAGATTTTGATGTTCCAGAAGTTATGTGAGTGTTTGATCAACTCATATGTGATGTATGTGAGGTGTGAGAGTGATTGGTTTGTGCAGAATTGCTCTCAAACTCAAAACCCGATAGCTACCTTGCTAAGAAAGGCATTTTTACCAAGAGAAAGAGATTTTGAGGAAAGCATCTGTTAGATGGCTTTGGTGTACTTAAACTGACCACAATTGAGATCTATTTATAGTAGAGCAAGTTTGTTTTGCAAGGAATAGTGCATGGCAGCTGGTAAGTAGGTTTCCTCAATGTTGGCCAATGGAAATGAAAGTCTCCTCTAGCCATTGACTAGAGGTTAGGGCACAGAGCTTTGGTCCCCTTGGTCTTGGATAAGTCTTGACTGATTTCAGATGAGAATGGCTCAGTCCATGCCACCTTGATGGTTCCATTGAATGCCTCATTCCAAATTTGAAGTCTTGTCCCTACTTTGGCAACTCTAGGTTCAACATGTTATTCCTTGTTCCTTGGACCTTGGAGGCTTGGCTCAGTGATTGTCCCCTTTGGATTCAATCCTCTGAGGTGTCCAAGTGGATTGGAGCAATTGCAATTGGCTGATTTTGGCAAATCGAGCCAAAATGCAAATTCTGCCTTGCCTTGACAGATTTCAGCAAGGCAACTTGCCAATGTTGTATCTCATGATGTAGGTTGAATTTGGAAATGTTCTTGGCCATTTTGGAAAGCTCTTACATGATACAACAACTGTTTGAACAAGTTTGGTTTTGATCTCTTTTGATTCCAAGTGAAAAATCCCCCTACATTTGATAAAAAGTGAAGCAGAATTCTGACTTAGTGAAAATTTCACTAAGTGTTGGAAAAAGTGACTTTTTCACTTTTCAGCCACTTTGATCACTCCATAACTCAAAATCCTTAATGAATTGGAATGACTTGTAGTTAAAGTTTTTGTAGGTGATAGTGAGGGCTACAAATCCATCTTTGGATGAGAAAAAATGGCCTTGTGGTTTAGGAGTTATGGTCCTCCAAAGTTGGTACCTTTGCCACTTTATTTTTAACTTAGAAAATTTTCTAAGTTTTATGGTTACCCCTTTTACAAGTTATCTCACTTTTCTTGATTTTTCTTGATGAATGATGATTCAAATCATACATTAACATCATTTTAGGGTTAAAAATCCATTTTGGTGAAAAATCTCAAAAAGTCAAAGTTGACTTTTGTGCACAGTTGACTTTTTATCAGATGAATTCCAAACTGTGCAATTCTTCAGGAAATCATGTCCTTGACCTAAATCAAACTTGATGGACATGTTCCATGGATGTCATAGGGTATATTCAATCATGTATTAGGGTTTGGGAGCATGCCTTGGTCAAAAGTCAAAGTTACAGTTGACTTTTCCCTTAAAACCCTAATTGTGGTGCAGATGAAAATGAGACTTGTTGCTCAAGCTTCTTGGATCAATCCATTGTTCCAAATGGATCAACATGGTGTATTAGAGACCCTCAAATCATCTCTTGAGGTCTTGGCTTATGGTTTGTCCCAAAAGTCAACTTAGGGGTGAATTAGGTCAAGAAACCCTAATTCCTGATTTTTGATGAATGCATCCCCTGAGGCAAAATTGACTTGATGCATGGGTTCATGAGGTTCCATGAAGTATATTAGGTTATGTTTTGGATCAATGGCTTGTGCCCAGATGAAAATTTCCATCTGGAGGCCCTGGTCGACCAAAACCCTAATTTGGTGACACTGTCGATCTTGAGACTTGATCCACCTAGAAGGGAGCATCCTTGTGCTTAATCCTTGAAGTGGGAGTCCTTTGTTATCCATTGTGGATGTTTGAGAGATTAGACAAGTTGAAGATCATGTCATTTCTTGATTAAACCTTTGTCTAAGCACTCAGAGAGGGCTTGAAACCCTAATTTTGCTTGCAGTGGATGCTCACCCATCTTTGGGGAGACTGATGAAGCATGATGGTTCATCCATATTATGATGATGATTTTCACAATGATGGGAAATCTTAGTGGTCAAAATTTGGGGTATTACAGATGCCCCTATTTAATCTTCTTGGACCCGAAGGTGTGAATGACGAAGGGATTCGAGCATTCGGGGTGCAAGAGGATTAAATATCGGAATATCCAAAATTTTGATGGTGGTTATGAATGGCAGCTTACGCATTCATCTTCTTTAGCTAAGCAATGATGCTTAGAAAAGGTAAACTTCCCCTCGATCCTGGTCTTCAGGCAAGGAACTGGTCTCAGTTTTCTTTTGAAATAAACTTCCCCTCGTTCTTGGTTTCCTACCAAGGAACTGGTCTTAGTTTCTGATTTAAACTTCCCCTCGATCCTGGTTTCTTACCAAGGAACTGGTCTAAGTTTCTTTTGTCAATAAACTTTATTGACAAGGGACGCTATTCATAGCGGCTTTCCTCAAACTTCTCGCCGAATTTTCCTGGGGAGATGCCATTTGAGTGGAAAAAGTTTTGATGTCAGACTTGCTGGGGAACCCATTCGTCTGAGTTGTAGAGTTGTACAAACTTCTCTGTTGGAGACGCCATTTGTCGATTCTACTGGGGAAAGCGAGTCTCTTGAGAGACTGCTTTCGTTTGGGATCTTTCATCATACTTTTCTCGGGATATTCCCGGAGAAATGCCATATGATGGGGTCCAAATTTTGAGGTGTCGATGACCTTTTCATCAACGACTTTTCAGAGAATGGCAGCTGTACTGCCAAATCTCTGCTTAGGAGGCTTTCTCTGGGGATTTTCCTTAATCCGGGAAAGCGAGGATATCATCTTCAATGGCGAAGAGTGACATCTGTTGAAGGTTCTCTGATCTTTCAGAGGTTCAAGCTATCAAAGTGGCCAAGTGCCGACTCTGATCTAAAGATACACTGGTGGCGAGATTGTGCAGACGCAACACTTCCTGACGAGGAAAGAACTGACAAACTCGATTGAGAAAACTGTTTATCACTAGGGGACAAGACCGACTCAAGTGATAGTGATGCAATATGAAATGTGAATGCAAATCAAAAATGCATGAAGTATGTATGTTTATGCTGACAAAACAGACGCGACATACAGACTAATGGATGAACACAATTGGATACTCGGCCATCGCGGGGCGAAGAAGTACCGTTGATTCAAAATAACAATTCCACCTTGCTTAGGAGAGATAGTCCACGCGGGGAGCTATGTTGATCGGGCTTAGGAGATGAGAACTCGGCCGAGGCGTGTCAGACGAAACAAGGTCTCTGACACAGTTGATCCCTTCATTCAGGCATACTGGCTTAGAAGGAGTACTTTGATTCTGCACTTTGAGGTTCGATTACTTTTGGAGAAGCGACCGATATTCTTCTGATGTTCAACAGTCAAAAGAAATGCCATCTTTAATTTAAAAGCAGAAAAATTTTTAACAAGTAAATTCATTTTTGTTTTATTTCAAGAATCGCTGATTAAGTTTAAACAACGTCGTTCTGTAAAGCTAAAACAAGTAAAGAATTACAAACAAAAGCACAAAGGCTCAAATTTTATTGATAAGATGGAGATCAGCCAAACGCGTGATTCCAAAGAGTATATACAAAGTTAGAAAATGGTAATTTACAGGGAAAAGGGATACGTTGAAACATAACGACCACTATCCTTCTACCAACATTGAGTTCGGTACATCCTGAGCTTCCGTCGAAGATGACCTTTGACTGGAGATTTCCTCCGATAGATGATGTTAACTACTGCTGAGGGACTTGCCTCTGTTGAACATAGTTACTTGCCATTATCCCTAATTTTTTCCTGGATTGTACTATGAGATTTCCAATCCATCGGGATGATTCTTTTTTTTCATGTCTCTAACTTTTGCCTGGACCGCCCTTTCGGGTTTTCAATCCACCGAGACGTTTTTTTTTAGTTTAGGCGAAGTATTTCTTGACTACATCAACATTCGTGGGGTAGGCAAATTCTTCTCCGTCCATGGTTGCAAGTCTCAAGGCGCCGCCTGAGAAAGCTTTCGTGACCACATAGGGGCCATCATAATTTGGGGTCCATTTGCCCCGAGAGTCAGTGAGAAATGATTGTATCTTCTTGAGCACGAGGTCTCCTTTCCTGAAGACACGAGGTCGGACCTTTTTGTCAAACGCCCTCTTCATTCTTTGCTGATACAACTGACCGTGGCATAGTGCCGTGATTCGTTTTTCCTCGATCAGATTCAATTCGTCGTGTCGACTTTGACACCATTCAGCTTCGGTGAGCTTAGCTTCCATCAATACCCGAATTGATGGGATCTCTACTTCTATGGGAAGCACTGCCTCCATGCCATATACTAGAGAGAAAGGGGTAGCCCCTGTTGAAGTGCGGACAGATGTGCGATAACCATGAAGAGCAAAGGGTAGCATTTCGTGCCAATCCTTATAGGTTACAACCATCTTTTGAACGATCTTCTTGATGTTCTTGTTAGCCGCTTCTACCGCTCCGTTCATCTTGGGTCGGTAGGGAGATGAGTTATGGTGTTCAATCCTGAACTCTGCACACAACTCTTTCATCATCTTATTGTTCAAGTTAGATCCATTATCAGTAACGATCTCGCTTGGAACACCATAACGACAGATGATATTGTTTTTGATAAATCGGACCACCACGTGTCGGGTTACATTGGTGAATGACGCTGCTTCGACCCACTTGGTGAAATAGTCAATGGCTACCAGGATGAACCGATGTCCGTTTGAAGCCTTGGGCTCAATCATGCCAATCATGTCGATTCCCCATATGAAAAAAGGCCACGGGGAAGAAAGAACTTTGAGATGTGATGGCGATACATGAATTTTGTCGGAGTATATCTGACACTTGTGACACCTCCTCATGTACTTGTAGCAGTCGGATTCCATTGTCAACCAATAGTACCCGGCCCTGAGAATTTTTCTCGCCATTGTGTGTCCGTTGGCATGAGTGCCAAAGGATCCTTCATGAATTTTTTTCATGAGCATGTCTGCTTCTGGTCTGTCGACGCATCGGAGCAAGACCATGTCAAAATTTCTCTTATAAAGAGTGTCACCGCTCAGGAAGAAGTTTCCAGCCAATCTTCTGAGGGTTTTCCTGTCTTTTCTGAGTGCCCCAGATGGGTACTCTTGTTTCTGAAGGAAGCATTTGATATCGTGATACCAAGGTCTGTCGTTTATGACTGCTTCAATCACGAAGATGTAAGCGGGCCGTTCAAGGCGCATTATGTCGATCTTAGGTATGTCATTCCATTGACCTACACTAATCATGGAAGAGAGAGTGGCTAATGCATCAGCCATGTGATTCTCATCACGAGGGATGTGATGAAAGTCCACTCTGTTGAAGAAGGGTAACAACCTTCTTGCATAGTCTTTGTAAGGAATCAATCCTGATTGGTATGTGTTCCAATCTCCTTTTATCTGGTTAATAACCAGGGCTGAATCACCGTATACGTCCAAGTTTTTTATCCTTAAATCAATCGCTTCTTCGAGACCCATAATACATGCTTCGTATTCGGCCTCGTTGTTCGTACATTTGAACGTAAGTCTGGCAGTGAAAGGAATGTGGATACCCTGAGGGGTAACAATGATTGCCCCAATTCCGTTTCCATAATGATTAACTGCTCCGTCAAAGATAAGTCCCCACTGGGAACTTGGTTCTGGCCCTTCACTGGGTAGCGGTTCATCGCAATCTTTCATTTTTAGATACATGACATCTTCGTCTGGGAAGTCAAACCCGATTGATTCTTGATCGTCAATCGGTTGATGAGCCAAATGATCGGCTAAAATACTTCCCTTAACGACTTTCTGAGCGTGGTACTCTATGTCATATTCTGATAGTAACATCTGCCAACGGGCAATCCTTCCCGTGAGAGCAGGTTTTTCGAAAATGTACTTGATTGGATCCATTTCGGAGACCAACCAAGTAGTATGATGAATCATGTACTGGCGAAGACGTTTGGCTGCCCAAGCCAAAGCGCAACAAGTTTTCTCAAGCATTATGTACCGAGTCTCGCAGTCGGTGAATTTCTTACTTAGATAGTAAATGGCAGACTCTTTCCTTTTAGTTTCCTCTTGTTGGCCAAGTACACATCCCATTGAGTCCTCTAGGACTGTGAGGTAAATGATTAGTGGTCTTCCTTCCACTGGAGGTGATAGAATCGGAGGATTCAACAGATATTCCTTAATACTGTCGAAGGCGGTTTGCCAATCTTCTGACCAAACGCAATCCTGGTTCTTTTTCAATAATTTGAAAATTGGCGCACAAGTGGCGGTCATAAGGAATATGAATCTGGAGATGTAGTTCAAACGTCCCAGGAATCCTCTGACTTGTTTTTCAGTTTTCGGAGAAGGCATTTCTTGAATGGCCTTGACCTTGTCAGGATCAACTTCAATTCCTTTCTGGCTGACGATGAACCCTAGTAGTTTCCCTGAACGGACATCGAAGGTGCACTTGTTAGGATTCAAGCGGAGCTTGAATTTTCTTAGACATTCGAACAATTTTGACAGATGTTCAACGTGCTCATCCTCTGTTTTTGATTTTGCAATCATATCATCGACATACACTTCGATTTCCTTGTGTATCATGTCATGAAACAGAGTAGTCATGGCCCTTTGATAGGTTGCCCCGACATTCTTCAAACCGAACGGCATTACCTTGTAACAAAAGGTACCCCATGGGGTAATGAACGAAGTTTTCTCCATGTCTTTCGGCGCCATTTTGATCTGGTTATAGCCCGAGAATCCATCCATGAAGGAGAATACTTTGAACATTGCTGTGCTGTCAACCAGCATGTCGATGTGTGGTAAAGGAAAGTCGTCCTTTGGACTTGCCTTGTTTAGATCTCTATAATCAACACACATTCTGACCTTTCCATCCTTTTTGGGAACGGGTACGATGTTGGCTAACCATTGAGGATATTCAGATGTGGCAAGGAAACCTGCGTCAATCTATTTCTGTACCTCCTCTTTGATTTTGATGGCCATGTCCGGGTGAGTGCGTCTCAACCTTTGCTTTACTGGCGGACATTCCGATCTTAACGGTAAATGATGTTCCACGATGCTGGCATCCAACCCTGGCATATCCTGATAGGACCAAGCGAATACATCGGGGAATTCTTTGAGAAGCTTTATCAAACTTTCTTTGACAGTTGGACTGAGCAGTGCTCCGATCCTGATTTCTTTTCTCTCTTTTTCTGAACCCAAGTTTACCGTCTCCAACGGATCTTTGTGAGGTTCAATGGACCTTTCCTCTTGTTTGAGTAGTCGGGAGATCTCTTCTGGAATTTCGTCGTCATTTTCTTCTTCAGCCTCGAATACCGGGAACTCAAAATTGGAAGAAGGCATCGGATCGTATGTTTCAACGGGGTATAAAATAAGCAATCTGCATGACGTGATGATTCGTGTTTAGAAGAGATAGAGAAAATGCAAGTGTGTGCAGTGTTTTGATTTTACTGCTTGTTTTTATTATTGAATGTTTTTTAGGATTACCATTTTCTGAAAAAGCAAAAAGAGAAAACAGCAATTAATGCGGAAATTACATAACGACGTTATTTTATTAATGAACAAGTCGAATCTTGAAACTACAGCCCTATAAAACAAAACTCTGTCGCTTCGGGCAAAGCGAAGAGGGAAATTTACAGAAAGCGAGCCCTATCAAAACATCCGTTTCACCTGGGCAGGGTGAAAGGTTAAAGATGGCAATTACTTTGACTGACGAACGACCTTCGGAACCTCGACGGCAACCCATTGGCGGCGAACTCCTCGGTGAATCACAAAGTCTGGCACCTTCTTTGATTTGTCTTCAGAAATGACGCTGATTTCTGGTGGCGCAAGATCGTTGGAATCTGTCTCCCAGGCAGAATTGTCGTAGGAGGATTCCTCTGTTGCATTTTGCATAGCATTTGTGCTCTCAGCTGTATCTCCCCATCCAATTGACTGGATATCTTCGAGCCTGATATGAGAGCTTTCGGGAGTAGTGTACTTGACCATAAAGTCGTATTTTCCACTTGGTTGTCCCAGAGTGTCCCAAACTTCTTTGGAACTGGAGAAGTCATCCCTCTCGATGACGTTGACCTCGGGAAAAGCATAATTGATGAATTCTAGTCCTGCAAACGTTGCGAATTCATCGTCATGTTGAGTAATTTCTGAATGACCTGAGTGTTGATCCCATGACATGGTGGGGACACAGGTATTCTGTTCAATGACGCTCAGCTGAGTTTCATTGTTCGGCTGACTTTCTGGCCCCAAGTCTCCTGGGTAATGTTGCCACGTTGGCAGACCATCCATCGGGCCATAGTAATTGCGGTCAAAGTTTTCTTTCATCAGAGTGTCTTCCTCTAATGAATTTGGCAGAGCACGGCATCCTTCCGGATCACGATCTCCGTAGATCATTTTGACATCTGATCTTGGTATAAATCTCGGACTTTCTGTAGGAAAGCAAAAAGGCATAGGCACCTCTTCCTGAGACATATAGCCGTCCTTGTTAAGGTAGGACTTTCATTCTTTATCTGTGTCAGAGGGATCTTCCTCATTGATAGCATGAACTGTCTGAGACACTGGGTGAAGAAAACCTCCACTGTGGAAGAAGTTTTGAAGGGGATGAAGACTTTCATCGTTGGCAGCTGTCTGGGTGCAGGTTGCAGAAAAACCAAGACCCTTCTTTGTTTTATTGTCAATAGGAATGACAAGCCGTCCCCATCCTGTCGTATCGGTACTCTCGACCGCTTTGATAGCATCTTTGTATGAAGAAATTGAAGTTCCTTCTTCGGATTGATCGTTCTTGCTCACCGATAGTGCTTGGAACTGAGTTCCAATAACCTCCTCGGGTTCTACACAAGTAGATGATGATAAGTTGCTTACAAGCAAGGCTTGTTCCCCACAAATCGTGACAAGTTGATTGTTCTTGACGAACTTTAGCTTTTGGTGGAGGGTTGAAGTAACCGCTCCAGCCTGATGTATCCAAGGTCTTCCTAATAAACAACTGTATGTTGCCCGGATGTCCATGACCTGGAAAGTGATTTGGAAAGTGTGAGGACCAATAGTTATGGGAAGATCAACTTCGCTAATAACTATTTTTCTGGATTCGTCGAATGCTTTGACGACGACCTCGCTGACTCTCATCGAAGGGCCCTTAAATGATAATTGCATCAAAGTGGACTTCGGCATAACATTCAGGGCTGACCCTGTGTCTACCAGTACGTTGGCTAAAGCATCGCCCTGGCAGTTAACTGTAATGTTGAGCGCTATGTTATGACGACGAACCTCTTCAGGTAATTCCTCATCACTAAATCCCAAATTATTGCAGGAAGTGATGTTAAAGACAATGATATCGAATTGTCTGATTGTTACATCCTGTTCCACAAAGGCTTGCTCTAAGACTTTCTGTAGAGCCTCTCTGTATGCTTCTGAACTGAGTAACAGTGATAATACTGAGATCTTTGAAGGAGTCTGTAACAGTTGATCAACAATGTTATACTCACTCCTTTGGATGAGCTTTAGCATCTCATCTTTGTCTTTTGAAAAGTCGGGATTACTAGATTGACTGACTGGTGGATCAGGAATTTCCGCCTGAAGTTCCTTTTCTTTGTTGGATTCTCCAACCCCTCTGTTGAAGATTCGACCGCTCCGTGTTACACGACTGATGTCTGCAATATTCACGACGGAGGGTAATGGAATTTCCTTTCCATTCTCGATTATTGTTGCACCGTATTTGTAAGGGATTGCCTTAGCTGATTCATACGGTAATGGTCCCGGTAGATAGATGACTATGGGAACCTTCTGATTTTTCTGACCATCATAAGTAACCTTGATCCGTTCCCGGTTGGGAACTCTAGATTTGTCAAGTAGAGGGACGATGGCAAAAACATCCCTGATCTGGTGATGACCAGAGATGGTGACGACATCCTCAACTTGCTCGGCAAGGTAGTTCGACGACCAAATGATGGGTCCTGAACCTGGATATGAATGAATTTCACCATGATCGACCTGACCCTGAAGAGCTGCTCTCACAAGGTAACACCCTTGGTTATCTTTAGAGCAGATATCACACTGGTGATAGTTATGAGGTGGCACATGGCCATATTCACTCTGTCTACAATGCATCTTGACCAGATTGGTCCCCAATAAGAGTACATCGTGAATTTGATAGACATTGTTAGTCTTTTTCTCAATCAGATTGACTGCAGCTTTCTCGTGTTGAGGCAGCGGGTTCGTAAGAACATTAGGATTTGTATCTTTGAAAGATAAGAGCCCGCTCCTAACAAGCTTTTGCACATCGGATTTGAAATTGAGGCAAGTCTCAATGTTATGCCCTGAACCTCCTTGATGATAAGGACATGTTTGATCCGCTTTAAACCAAAAAGGCGGATTTTCCGGAACTTAAAGGGGAGACTTAGTCTGAATGTGCCCCTTAGCCAGCAGTAACGGAAACAGCTCTGCGTACGTTACGGGTATAGGATCAAATCCTGATGGCCGTATTGTATGGTTGTTGTTATATGGGGGACGAGCCTGCTGAAGAGGTTGTTGTGTCCTTTGTTGGTCAGGTTGGCTCTGCGCAACCTGAGGTTGATACATAGGAACAGGCGCGGGGCCGATAGCAGGAGTAACAGCTGCTACTGGCTGATAACGACGCCTTTGATTTCCGAGAGAGATATTCCCAATATCTTGCTCTTTTTTCTTAGGGAGAGCACTACCGTATTTTTTTAGTACCGCTCATTGATCAGTGTCTTTTACCAAACGTCCTTCTCGGACGGCTTCCTCAAGACGTACACCCATACCGACCATCTCGGTGAAATCACTGGGTGCACTGGCGACCATTCGGTCATAGTAAAATGAGCTTAAGGTCTTTAAGAAGATCTTTGTCATCTCTTTTTCCTCAAGAGGTGGACAAATTTGAGCGGCAATTTCACGCCACCTTTGAGCATACTCCTTAAAGGTTTCCTTTTCCTTTTGCGACATTGATCTGAGTTGATCTCTGTCGGGTGCCATGTCCAAATTGTATTTGTATTGTTGGACGAAGGCAATACCAAGATCTCTGAATGTACTGATCGTAGTACGGTTTAAACCCATGTACCATTTGAGTGCGGCACCGGTTAAACTATCCTGGAAGTAGTGAATCAGCATGTCCTGATTCTCCGTCTGAGCTGACATCTGCCGAGCGTACATCACTAGATAGCTCTGAGGGCAAGAGTTACCCTTGTATTTTTCAAAGTCGGGCACTTGGAACTTGTGCGGGACTTTTACATTTGGGACCAAGCAGAGGTCTGCGGCGTCCTTTCCAAATAGATCCTGACCGCGAATGTCTTGCAGCTCTTTCTGCATTTCCAAGAACTGTTCCTGGAATTCCTCCATTCTGTTAAACATAGTTTCCTTCTTACCAGAAGGTGTTGGTGGAATCTGTCCTTCCGGGACAGTGTGCACCACAGGGGGTGGTACCGTGACTACGGCAGTAAGTCTTGGCGCCTCCCGAAGTTTGTAACCTTCAGGAGTCTTGAGTATGCCCCTGGCATCTTCGCTTTCCCAAAGTTTGTAACCTTCAGGCCCAGTGGCTTCTGTTGCGATTCCCTGATCTTCAGTGATCGGCGGAACATATCCTTCCGGGATATAGTTAACAGGCATGCCCCAAGGACGATCTTTCGGCATCTGATACCTAGGATCATACTTTTCTATGATGGGCGTTGAGGTGATCTTTGAGATCACAGTTCTTTGTAGATGAGCTTCTACCATGGCTTGCATGTCGTTACGAAGCTTTCTCATATCCTCTCTCAGAGTGTCGATCTCTTCTTTCAACTCTCTGTTTTCTTCCTCAAGATCATCCATCTTTTTCTGACGATTGGCCCGAGTATTATACGAATAAGACAGTTTGACTCTAGAATCGAGACACAAACGTGAGATTCGTAGGTAAGGAGAATACGCGATGTGAGAATGATGAATGCAATGATTATATTAATTGTTGTTTTTTTTTTGGTTTAATCAAAATAAACTTCGACAATTAGATTGCAAATATCAAACGGTGGGGAAACCCCTTTTTATTGAAATTCAAAGGATTACAGAAATGGAAATACAGTAGATTACAAAGTGCAGAAACAGAAACCTAAACTAAGGGGTCCCGAGTCCTCTCTGAGGAGAAACCGGGTGCTGATTCTGGTATCTTCCTTTTCTTTGACCGGGGCGCTTGGGCCGTTGTCGGGTTGTCATTCCTTTGCCAAGTGAAAGGAGTGAGCAAATTCCTTTGGTCATCTTGATTCTCTACAGCATGCTGCTCCAAAATTTCAATCAGAGCATCTTTCTCTTTTAGTAGTTGCTGTATTTGGATACACTCTACGTCGAGGGTGCGGTACTTGTTCTTCCAAGACCTTCTTTCCTTTTGAACTTTGTTGAGAGTAACCTGAAGCCTTTCAGTTTCCGTCATGAAGTACATGACAGTTTCCCTCGGTGGAAGAATTCCGTAACGAGGATAAGGCATCTTTAGCTTGAGAGCTCTAGTTTGTACCCAATGGAGATAAGGCTCCACCGAGACACAGTCCAGTTTTCCCAGAGACTCTCGTCCTTTCTTATGAACCTGTTTCCAAGCATGCACTATTTCCATCTTTAGTGCTCTGTCACTTTCTCCTTCTTTGAAGAAAATACCTTCCAGATGAACACCCAGTGGGATGTGTCTCATCGGGTATCCAAATTGACGAAGAACTAATATCGGATGATAGTTGATTCCTCCTTTAGTTCCTATGAGGGGTACGCTGGGGAAGTTTCCACAACAGTCAATGATTCTGATTCCCTCATAAATCCTACTACACCAATCTATATCAGAGTTGGTGAGAGACATGATCTTCTGTGACCAACGTAAGACACTCTTGCAATCCCAAAAAGCGGCAGACTTGGGCAAGTGAGAGATAAACCACTTGTAAAGCAAAGGTACACAGCATGTGATCTCCCCTCCGCTGTACAAATTTCCTAAGTGTACAGAATGATACGCATCTGCGAGCAAAGTCGGCACAGGGTTTCCAATGAGAAAAACCTTAATAGCGTTGATATCGACGAAGTTATTAATGTTGGGAAACAAAAATAACCCGTAGGTGAGCAAGACAAAGATGCTTTCAAAAGCAGTCCCGTTCCCTATACTAGCAAAGTACAGAGCCTTTTTTGTCAAGAACTGGGTTGGCAAACCTTGGGTGCCACCCTTAGTGGTCATGTGAGTCCTGACCTCAGACTCGTCCAAATGAATTGCTCTTGCAATAGTCTGATTCTTTGGAATTTCTTCCAGTCCAGAAAATGGAGCTCGATCTGTGATATGTAAATCAGTCAGATGAGAATACTCCTCCAGCGTTGGTGATAGCTGGTAATCCGGGAATGTGAAACAGTGATAAACCGGATCGTAGAACTGAATGAGCGCATCCATGATTCCCTTAATCACATGGACTCTTAACAGTGGTAGCAGACCACCGTGCTTGGCTCTGAAAGCCTCAGGGTTAGCGACCATCCTCGCTAACTTTCTCAAATCCCCTAGTTTTGGAACCTTGAAGGTATACTGGTGAGTTCTCCTTCTACCGAAATCCATTAATGCAATCTTTTTCTCTGATATTTGCAATCACAGTCTTAGTTTAATTTGAAAAACAGAGAGACTAGAAGAGAAAGTTTTTTTTTTGAATGTTTTAATGTTTTATTAAATGAATGCATGAATGCAGCACACAAAAACATAGAAAAAACATGGGGTCAAAGGGTCGTTGTCATGAAGTCAAGGCTCTACCCATCCCCAAAGGTTTACACTAGGGTGATTTTTGTACCTGTACTCATTATCATCAGCTCCTCCCAGGAAAGCAAAACAACAAGCGGATCGCCAGCGAGTTGTGTGCAATCTTAGAGTAAGTGCCATTCACCGAGAATAGATCACCAGCCTCAAATGAGGGTAGTATCGCGTAACAGCTATTTCCGATAGCTTCCGCACTACGAAAAAGGTTGGATTTTCTTAAGTGTATACTCAATCTCACCACATGCGGCATCACACGCATTCCCAGTAGCAGAAAAATAAACATGTATAGCAATTAGGAAAAGCAGTATATATATATTTGTCCTAATCATCCTAGACTTATAAAGCTATGAATCTTAAGTTCCTGACAGAAATGGGTTCCCCGGCGGAAGCCCCAATCTGTGGTTCCCTACCTAAGAGATGGACCAGCATAGGTCAATCTTTCTCTTCGGTAGAGTTCCCATTTTCCGTAGAAAACGGGGATGATGCCCTAAGGCAGAAAAGGAGACTCCCCAGCAGAGTCGCCATTTTACAAGGAAAACAGACAGAAATAAAAAATGGCCCCACGGTGGGCGCCACTTTTCTGTGAAAAATGGGGACGACCGTGCCTAGATCTAACTTTAAATGGCCCCACGGTGGGCGCCACTTTTCTGTAGCGAGCGATTTTGGACGCGGTTCTTAAGCGCTGGTCGCTCTCTGCGGTTGAGCTTAAAACTACAGGTCGATTCATTTTTTATCCTATTGTGAGCTGAATAAGGAAGGGAAATAGATGTCTCAAATTAACCCTGCTTGCATACTGAGTTTAAACAGTGATCTGTTAGGTTACGGATGCTATCAATGTGGGGGGGCCTTTGTACTGGTTATTCGTATTTCGCCAATACAGGTTCTTTCTTTCTTTTTTCTAGGCAAAGGGTTTCTGGCGGGGAATAAGGATTAGGATGTTAGGACTGATGCTTTTGAATTACTGCTTTTAATTGATGGAGATATGGGATTTGGGTTTTTTGTTGATTGCGCACGCTAAGATCTTTTCTTTTGATCTTATACCTACGTATTCCCGTTTACCGAAACAGGGAAATCAGAGCGTTCGTAGTTCCTCCTATTTTATGGGAGGAAATTGGTTTTTGGTGTCTTGTTCAAAGCCCAAGACGTGAAGCGAAAGGTGATTTGTATCTTGTTCAAAGCCCAAGATGTGAAGCTAAAAGGTCTATTTGTGTCTTGTTCAAAGCCCAAGACGTGAAGCTGAAAGACCTCGGCTTTAGAGAGAATTTGTCATCTCTAAAGAGGGGGAAGGAGAATTACTTTAACTGGGATACGCGGATCCGAGCAATGCCATAATTTCTGAAGAAAGGGTTTTAACCTGAAGGAGAAGACTTTAACTCAGTGTAGAGCAATGCCATCTTTCCTTTAGGAATTTCTCATGCTAAAAGAGGGACAGTGGCATGGATATAGATGATCCAGAGGCTTGCCGCTTACAACGATTAGATGAAGGGAAAGGAGTTGTTGATGTTTGTGTACTGCGAACGAGGCACAGCTTTGATGCTAAAAGGTTGATTGGATCAACCAGTGGTTTTCTTATACAAAGCCTAAGAGGAGGCTAATTTCCGCTAGGAAAATCATTATACAAAGCCTAAGAGGAGGCTATTTTGTGTCTCGTACAAAGCCCGAGAGAGAGGCTAAAAGGTTTTTGACCCAGTGGGGCATATCGTTATACAAAGCCTAAGAGGAGGCTAGCAAAGAGTTCGACTCTTGCTTAAGGGATTTATATCTCGTACGAGGCCCGAGATGGAGGCAAAAAAAAGGGTGATTGACTCTACGAGGGAATCTTTTGTGTCTCATACAAAGCCTGAGAGAGAGGCTAAAAGGTTGTTTTGACTCCACTGGGGAGAATTTTGGTATCTCGTACGAATCCCGAGATGGAGGCTATTGTAACTGTTTCAGTTGAGTGACAGATCCAATATACTGATTTTAAAAGAGAAAATCAGTTCTTATATGAGCATCACTGTACTCAGGGATTTAATTTGAGGATCAGGGATATTTCCTTTTCTTTGAGGAAACGGGAAATCCAAAGGGTATTGAGACTATCCGAGTCTGCGGGTTTCCTTCCTATTTAACGAAAGGTGCTTGAGAATGTCTTTGAAACTCAAGGAAGTTAGACTGTCCGTGTCTAGAGTTTTATCTTTTGTACTATGCTTCGAGAAACAGTAGTAGACTCTATGAAAGGACTGTTCTATGAGGATGACTAGGTTCTGTTCCTATACCTCTAGGAGGTCGTCGGGACAATTTGTACGAAGCCCAAGAGGAGGCTAGAAACTTTTAAGAAGCCGACGGGTCCTTGTACGAAGCCCAAGAGGAGGCTATCATTCCCAGAGGAAGAGATCATTATACGAAGCCTAAGAGGAGGCTGTGAATACTTCTAAGAAGCCGTAGGGTCCTTGAATAATGCCCAAGAGGAGGCCGGGTTGCTTATAGGAAGCCTGTGGGTCCTTGTACGATGCCCAAGAGGAGGCCGATGCTTTTAAGAAGCCCGTGGGTCCCAAACCAAAGAAAAGTTCAAGAAAACTCTTTTAAAGATAAAACCACTGGTAAACGTGCGAGGTTTACTATCCAGCAACTTTTATCTTTTCAAGAGAGTTTGAACAGTTCGGAGGTTTGAAGAAATTCAAGAGAAGTTTCACCGAGAATAATTCATCTCTGGGGAATAGAATTTTTTTACGATTCCTAAGGAGGACTTCCGAAGAGAAGACTGTATCTGGTGCTCCTATTGGGGATCTAGGCGTCTATTTCTACGAATAAGTGAAACGGCGTCACCTAGTTCTAGACGTAGTTGCCGGGGAAACTCAAAATATCTATACTATTATTACACAGTAGATATGAGTTTATGAAAGGAGACTTACAGTGAGCAGCCCCACAATACAGTTTATAATATGAAAGCAGTAAATGAAAGCGATAACCACTTACTCGGTTGTAGTGCTTCCATGCTGTTTGGTTAGTTGTTCAACAAAGAAAGATAAAAACAACAGTATATTCAAAATCAAAGGAGAAAGTGCTTTGAAAAAGAAAGATTTGGGGCTTACAGCTCAAGGAGAGGCCCAAGGTTTTATCAGTGAGCGCACTGTTTGACTTTGTACAGCGGGACTTATACAAGTGACTGGGGCCCAAAAAGATTTTCTGTACAAAGGGATGGGTCTTACACTCTCTCAAGAGGCCCAAAAAGGTTTAAAGAAAAGAGAGGGGCTTATAACACGAGGGTAGGCCCAGATGGTTTTTAATTTTAAACGGGCGACGATCGCGCCGTTTACTTGTACAGAGGGACTTATACAATGAGTGAGGCCCAAAAAGTTTTTGTACAAGGGGGGATGGGTCTTACACTCTCTCAAGAGGCCCAAAAAGGTTTAAAGAAAAAGAAATGGGTCTTACTACTCGAGGGTAGGCCCAGATGATTTTTAAAAAGGTGACGATCGCGCCGTTTGTTTTTTGACGGTATCGGGACTTATACAATAAGTGAGGCCCAAAGATGATTTGGTCAAAAAAAGGATTGGGTCTTACACTCTAATAGAGGCCCAAAGTGTTTTGAAAATGATTTATGAGGGTTGAATTAATCCAAAACCCTAATTTGTTTTCAAAAATGTATTTAATTGAATAAAAATTCAATTAAAATGATCAAAAATTGTTTAACACATGGAAAACAAATTGTGATCTTGGATTAATGCTTCAAAAATTAAGTATTGACCTACAAAATAATTAGAAAGCATTAAAAGTTGCAAAATCAATGTAGAAAAAATATTTAAAATGCCAAAAACAATCAAAATATTAATTCTTTACAAAAATATCAATTATATGAAATAAATAATATTTTTGGGATTTTTTGAGAAAATAAAATATTTTAACATTTTTGTGAATTATTAAAAAAAGAATCAACTCAAAATCATTAAAACTCAGAGAGAAATTAATTTTTGAATCAATTAAACAAAATCACAAAATTCAAATATTCAAATATATGAAAATGGCGCCAAGAACAACACCAAGAACACGCGCGTTTTTCAGTTTGCCCAGATTTGCATTTTCTATCCAATCTCCATGAATACGTAACCATATCATGCAATCCACATATCATTATGCTCGCCTCAACCTCACGATCATGTCTATGTACTTTAATTTCATTCAAATTAAACATACAACAAGAAATCACGAAGAGACCTCAAGAACCCTAATTTCTGCATGAAGGCTAGAATTTTTTATACACGATTCAAACAATGCAATTAATTGAGGGAAAACATTCCATGCATGATTATGACCATATGGCCAAATTATTGTGCGAGGAAATATGCATAGATTGAGAGATGACCAAGTTTAGGCTTACCTCCAAGTCGTGACAGCAAGAGCAAATCAAATTCTGGGTTGGAGGTGTTACAGATGAGTGGTGATGATCTGGACAGCTTCCCTACACCATATGGAGTGTGTTTGAACACTTGGATTGAATTGAAATGGACTGGATCAGTTTATGGCATCTCAGCTGCAACTTCACTTCAAACTTGTGTGGATGGCAAGTGATTTTGAGATTTTGATGTTCCAGAAGTTATGTGAGTGTTTGATCAGCTCATATGTGATGTATGTGCGGTGTGTGAGTGATTGATTTGTGCAAAATTGCTCTCAAACTCAAAACCCGATAGCTACCTTGCTAAGAAAGGCATTTTTGCCAAGAGAAAGAGATTTTGAGGAAAGCATCTGTTAGATGGCTTTGGTGTACTTAAACTGACCACAATTGAGCTCTATTTATAGTAGGGCAAGTTTGTTTTGCAAGGAATAGTGCATGGCACCTGGTAAGTAGGTTTCCTCAATGTTGGCCAATGGAAATGAAAGTCTCCTTTAGCCATTGACTAGAGGTTAGGGCACAGAGCTTTGGTCCCCTTGGTCTTGGATAAGTCTTGACTGATTTCAGATGAGAATGGCTCAGTCCATGCCACCTTGATGGTTCCATTGAATGCCTCATTCCAAATTTGAAGTCTTGTCCCTACTTTGGCAACTCTAGGTTCAACATGCTATTCCTTGTTCCTTGGACCTTGGAGGCTTGGCTCAGTTATTGTCCCCTTTGGATTCAATCCTCTGAGGTGTCCAAGTGGATTGGAGCAATATCAATTGGTTGATTTTGGCAAATCGAGCCAAAATGCAAATTCTGCCTTGCCTTGACAGATTTCAGCAAGGCAACTTGCCAATGTTGTATCTCATGATGTAGGTTGAATTTGGCAATGTTCTTGGCCATTTTGGAAAGCTCTTACATGATACCACAACTGTTTGAACAAGTTTGGTTTTGATCTCTTTTGATTCCAAGTGAAAAATCCCCCTACATTTGATAAAAAGTGAAGCAGAATTCTGACTTAGTGAAAATTTCACTAAGTGTTGGAAAAAGTGACTTTTTCACTTTTCAGCCACTTTGATCACTCCATAACTCAAAATCCTTAATGAATTGGAATGACTTGTAGTTAAAGTTTTTGTAGGTGATAGTGAGGGCTACAAATCCATCTTTGGATGAGAAAAAATGGCCTTGTGGTTTAGGAGTTATGGTCCTCCAAAGTTGGTACCTTTGCCACTTTATTTTTAACTTAGAAAATTTTCTAAGTTTTATGGTTACCCCTTTTACAAGTTATCTCACTTTTCTTGATTTTTCTTTATGAATGATGATTCAAATCATACATTAACATCATTTTAGGGTTAAAAATCCATTTTGGTGAAAAATCTCAAAAAGTCAAAGTTGACTTTTGTGCACAGTTGACTTTTTATCAGATGAATTCCAAATTGTGCAATTCTTCAGGAAATCATGTCCTTGACCTAAATCAAACTTGATGGACATGTTCCATGGGTGTCATAGGGTATATTCAATCATGTATTAGGGTTTGGGAGCATGCCTTGGTCAAAAGTCAAAGTTACAGTTGACTTTTCCCTTAAAACCCTAATTGTGGTGCAGATGAAAATGAGACTTGTTGCTCAAGCTTCTTGGATCAATCCATTGTTCCAAATGGATCAACATGGTGTATTAGAGACCCTAAAATCATCTCTTGAGGTCTTGGCTCATGGTTTGTCCCAAAAGTCAACTTAGGGGTGAATTAGGTCAAGAAACCTAATTCCTGATTTTTGATGAATGCATCCCCTGAGGCAAAATTGACTTGATGCATGGGTTCATGAGGTTCCATGAAGTATATTAGGTTATGTTTTGGATCAATGTCTTGTGCCCAGATGAAAATTTCCATCTGGAGGCCCTGGTCGACCAAAACCCTAATTTGGTGACACTGTCGATCTTGAGACTTGATCCACCTAGAAGGGAGCATCCTTGTGCTTAATCCTTGAAGTGGGAGTCCTTTTTGATCCATTGTGGATGTTTGAGAGATTAGACAAGTTGAAGATCATGTCATTTCTTGATTGATCCTTTGTCTAAGCACTCAGAGAGGGCTTGAAACCCTAATTTTGCTTGTAGTGGATGCTCACCCATCTTTGGGGAGACTGATGAAGCATGATGGTTCATCCATATTGTGATGATGATTTTCACAATGATGGGAAATCTTAGTGGTCAAAATTTGGGGTATTACACCTCCCATAACTCAACCTGAGCAAGGAGATATGATCCCCTCAAAATCACCATTTCCAACTGTCTTGTACAAGGTAGAATTTGGTATTTTGCTCGATTTGGAAAAATCAGACAAGTTCAAGACTTGTTATCCATTTGGGCACCTCAGAGGATGAAATCAAAGGGGAATGATCTGATCCACAAGTCTCCCAAGTCCAACAATCTACATGTAGCTATGTCATCCTAAAAAGGCTAAAAAGCTCCAAGACTCCAATTTTGTTTCAATGCATTCAATGTATGCATCAAGGTGGCATGAACCGAGGCATACTTAATTGAATGAGTCAAGCCTTATATTTGAACCAAAAGACCATAGGCCTGTGCTCTAACCTCAAGTCAATGGCTAGAGGAGACTTGAGATTCCATTTGATCACCATTGGCCACAGACCTACTGCAGTTACCACACACTATTGCTGCCAAAACAATCTTGACACACTATAAATAGAGCTTATTTGTGATCTGTTTGAGTACACCAAAGCACCTAAACTGATGCTTTACTCAAAATCTCCCTTTCACTCCAATTTTGCCTTCTAACTCAAGTCACTATCGGGTTTTGAGATTGAGAGTGATTCTGTCATACCCCAAATTTTGACCACTAAGATTCCCCATCATTGTGCCAATCATCATCACAATATGGATGTACCTTCATGCCTCATCAATCTCCTCAAGGATTATTGAGCATTCACTACAATCAAAGATTAGGGTTTTGAGCCCTCTCAGAGCACTTAGACAAAGGATCAATCAAGAAATGACATGATCTTCAACTTGTCAAGTCTCTCAACCCCTATAAAGGATCAAGGGGACTCCCACATCAGGAATCAAGCACAAGGTTGCAACATTCCAAGTGGATCATGCCTCAAGATCGCCAGTGTCACCAAATTAGGGTTTTGGTCGACTGAGGCCTCCAGATGAAAATTTTCATCTGGGCATGTGTCAATACTTCAAAGAATAACTCAATATACTCCAAGGGACCTCATGGACTCAAGCATCAAGTCAATTTAGCCTCAGGGGATGCATTCATACAAAATCAGGAATTAGGGTTTCTTGACTTAATTCACCCCTAAGTTGACTTTTGGGACAAAACATGAGCCAAGACCTCAAGACATGATTTGAGGGTCTCTAACACACTATATTGATCCATTTGAAACAATGTATTGATCCAAGAAGCTTGATCCCCAAGTTTCAATTTCATCAGGACCACAATTAGGGTTTCGAGGGAAAAAGTCAACTGTACCTTTGACGTTTGACCAGGACATGCTCCCAAAACTTGGGACATAATTCAATGCACCCTATAACACCTATGGAACACGTCCATCAAGTTTTATTTAGATCAAGGACTTAATTTCACGAAGGATCGCACGGTTTGGAATTCATCCGATAAAAAGTCAACTGTGCAAAAATCCAAAGGTTGACTTTTTGAATTTTTGGTCAAACAAGGTTTCTTAACCCTAAAACAATGTTGATGTGTGATTGGAATCATCATTCATCAAGAAAAATCAAAGAAAGTGAGTTAACTTGTAAAAGGGGTAACCATAAAAAAACTTAGAATTTTTCTAAGTTATGGAACAAAGTGGCTAGGGTCCAAAGCTTGAGATCCAAGCAACCATTTTGGAGGGTCCAAAGCTGGATTTGTAGCTCTCATGGCATACTTTAAAAGTGTCAACTACATCTCATTCCAATTCATCAAGGATTTTTAGTTATGGAGTGATCAAAATGGCTGAAAACACAAAAGTGACATTTTTCCAACACTTAGTGAAATTTTCACTAAGTCAGAATCTGCCTTATTTTCCCCAAAAGTAGAGGCATTTTTCATTGTAATTCAAGTTGGTTCAAAACCAAAGTTGGACATCATATTGAAATAGGATATATCAGCTTTCCAAAATGTCCAAGAACCCCATGAAATTCCACTTGAGCTAGGAGTTATGACAGCTGTAACATGCCTTGCTGCAAACTGTCTTGGCGAGGCAGATTTATGCATAAGGGCTCGATTTGATCAAATTGTGCAACAACAAGCATGGTTATCCATCTGCACACCTTAAGGGGGAACAAACAAGGGATAAGCACTGATCTATCAGCCTCCAAAGTCCCAAAATCTACATGTAGCATGCCAAACCTAAATAGCCTAAAAGAGGCCAAGACTCCAATTTTATTTCCAAGCATTCAATGGATGCACCAAGGTGGCTTGAACTGAGCCTATTCCAACTGAATGAGTCAAGGATAAGCTCTGAATCAAAGAACCATAGGCCTGTACTCTAACCTCTAGTCAATGGCTAGAGGAGACTTGAGATTCCAAAATGATCCAATTGGCCAAAGGCCTGCTGCAGTTGCCATTCCCTATTGATGCCAAAACAAACATGACACACTATAAATAGACCTCATTTCTGATCAGTTTGAGTACACCAAAGGCCTATAACACTTGCCTTTCTCAAAATCACACTCTCACTTCCAAAAATGCCTTCTAATGGAAGCTACTATCGGGTTTTAAATTAGAATGTGTTTCCAACTAAACCAATCACACACACACACCTCATAAACATCATATGTGAGATGATCAAACACTAAACCAACAACTGGAACACTAAATTCATGAAATCATCATCCATTTGCTCAATTTTTCAACAAATTTGCAGTTGAGGTGCCATAATCTATTCCAGTTCATTTCAAATCACTCCAAGCTTTCAAATACACTCCATATGGTGTAGGGAAGTTGTTCAGATAATCACAACTCATCTGTAACACCTCCAACTCAAAAGTCAAATTGCTCTTGCTGCCACGACCTTCAAGTAAGCCTAAACTTGGTCATCTCATGATTCATGCATATTTCCTCGCACAATAATTTTGCCATATGTTCATAATCACGTATGGAGGGTTTCCCCTCAATTAATTACTTTGTATAAATCGTGTATTGAATTTCTTAGTCTTCATGCAGAATTTAGGGTTCTTGAGGTTTCTCTTTGATTTCTTATTCCATGCTTAAAATAAATGAAATTAAAGACCATGGACATGATCGTGAGTTGAAAACGAGCAGATTGATATGTGGATTGTGTGATTTCATCAAGTATTCAGTGAGATTGATGAGAAAATGCAAATCAGCCAAGAACAGCGCACGCGGGCAAGACCAAGATGTTCTTGTACCCTTTTTCAAATATTTGAATTTTTGAATTTTTGTGATTTTATTTAATTGATTCAAAAATTAATTTCTCTCTGAATTTTAATGATTTTGAGTTGATTCTTTTTTTAATAATTCACAAAAATGTTAAAATATTTTATTTTGCAAAAATTACCCAAAAATATTATTTATTTCACATATTTTATATTTTTGAAAAGAATTAATATTTATTTGTTTTTCAACATTTTGAAAAGTTTCTTTCTCTTGATTTTCCAAACTTAATTGGGTTTCAATCATTTTGTGGATAAAAACATGATTTTTGAAACATTGATCCAAGATCACCACTCATTTTTCACATGTTTTCAATAATTTTTATTAATTTTTAACAAAATTAATTCCATTTTTAAACAAAATTAGGGTTTTGATTGATTCCACCCTCATCAATCTTTTTCAAACACTTTGGGCCTCTAATAGAGTGTAAGAACCAATCCCTTTTTGAAACCCAAAATAACTTGGGCCTCAGTTATTGTATAAGACCCACTATGATTTCAAAAATCTCGGCGCGATCGCCGTTCTCAAAACATTTTCATCTGGGCCTACCCTCGTGTTGTAAGTCCCATTTCTTTTCTTTAAATAATCCTTTTGGGCCTCTTGATAGAGTGTAAGTCCAACCCCTTTGTAAATAAATAATTTTTGGGCCTCAGACATTGTATAAGTCCCTCTGTATATTTTCAAAAGTACGGCGCGGCCGGCGCCTGTTTTAAAACACCTTCTGGGCTTCTCCTTGAGCTATAAGACCCATCTCTATTCATTTCAAAACACTTTGGGCCTCTAATAGAGTGTAAGACCCAATCCCCTTTTAACCAAAGCCTTTTAGGGCCTCAGATACTGTATAAGTCCCTCTGCGTTAAAAAACTCTCTGCGCGATCACCAATTTCAAACAGAAAATCATCTGGGCATACCCTCGTGTTGTAAGTCCCATTTATTTTCTTTTAAAACATCTTTTGGGCCTCTCCTTGAGTTGTAAGACCCAATCCTTTTGTAAATAAACCTTTTTGGGCCTCAGTCGTTGTATAAGTCCCGAGACGATATTCAAAACAACGGTGCAATCGCTGTTAAACCTTGGGCCTCTCCTTGAGTATAAGCCCCAACAATCTCTTCAAAGCAATTTCCCTTTTAATTTAGATTCAAATATATATATTGTTCTCAAAACTTTCTTTAATTTCTTTGAACAACTAACAATACAGCATGGAAGCTTGCTCGCCTATAAGTTTTAACGGCTTTCATTTATTCACTTTCATATATATATATATATATATATATATATATATATATATATATATATATATATATATATATATATAACTGTATTATGGAAAGCTACGCATGGTTAGTCTTCTTTCATACCCTTTTAAAATACTTGTCATATATCAACTGTATATGTACTAGTATAGTTATTTAGAGTTTTCCCTGGTAACTAGGTCTAGAACTAGGTAAAGCCCTGTTGGTCACTCTTAAATACAAACAAAACAAGATCCCCCATAGGATTTCCTGATACAGTCTTGCGTTCTCTTGGGCTTAAACAATATGGAACAAAGAGAAAGACAGTATTCTTCGTGAACCTTTTCTCAGACTATCACCCCTAGAAATTGTCAAAGAAATTCTACTCCCCAGAGGTGATCTATTCTCGGTGAATGGCATCTCTTGAGTTTCTTCAAACCTCAGAACTTTCACTAAATGATCCATTCTCGGTGAATAGCATTTCTTGAGGTTTTCTTGGTTTGGGACCCACAGGCTTCCTAAAAGCATCCCCGCCTCCTCTTGGGCTTTGTACAAGGACCCTCCAGCTTCTTAGAAGTTCTCATGCCTTCTCTTGGGCTTAATACAAGGACCCTGACGACCTCTCAAAGGTATAAGACAGAACTTAGTCACCCTTTGCTAGAGCAGTCTTTCCAGTGTCGAACCTCTGACCAATTGTAGGGTTGATTCACATCCCTTAAAACGCCTGCCTCCTCTTGAGCATCATACAAAATATAAAACCCTTTTCAGGCTCTCTTGTTGAGTAAATCACTTTTCAGACTCTCTTGTTGAGTCAATCACTTTTCAGACTCTCTTGTTGAGTCAATCAAACCCTTAGACTCTCTTGTTGAGTCAATCACCTTTTAGCACTCTCTTGTTGAGTCAAACCCTTTTAGCCTCCATCTTGGGCTTTGTACAAGATACAAACCTTCATCTCTTAAAGCTTGAGACCAATATCTTCCCAAGCAGAGTCATTCCTTCCCAGCCTTCTTTTAGGCTTTAAGGAATGATTTCCCAAGCAGAGACGAGCTTATTTTAGCCTCAATCTTGGGTTTCATACAAGACAGATAATACTCTCCCATAGAGTCAAACTCATTTCAGCCTCAATCTTGGGCTTTGTACAAGACACATAAAAATATCCTCACCAGAGTCAGTTAAATTTCCCATTTCAGCCTCAATCTTGGGCTTTGTACAAGACACATACAAACCTCCCCGGTGGAGTCAAAATCCCTTTTAGCCTCAAACCTTGGGCTTTGTATAAGACAGAAAGAACATTTTCCCCAGAGAATTCAAACTTTTAGCCTCCTCTTAGGCTTTGTATAATGATATTCCCCAAATAGTAAGTCTCTTTTTTTGCCTCAATCTTGGGCTTTGTACAAGACACCAATATATACACTCTCTTGTTAAGTCGGTCTTATCCAGACTTTGGATAAGGATCTCCCCAGTAGAGTCAATCAACCTCTTAGCTTCAACCTTGGGCTTTGATCAAGGCACATAAAAATAAACAATCCCTCTTTAGAGATGACAAGTTCTCTCTCAGTCAAAACCTTTTAGCTTCAATCTTGGGCTTCGAATAAGACACCAAAACATCTTTTTCCTCCCTTAGAATAGGAGTAACTATGATTGCTCTGATTTCCCTGTTTCGTTTAAACGGGAATACGTAGGCATAAGATTGTGAAATCTTAGCGAGCATACCAATAAAAAACTCTAGGTCCAGTACCTTCATCAATCAAAACTTAGGTCCAAGCACCTTACCAAAAACATCGGAAAAACCCGAACATCAACAAAAACTCACTCACTCACTCAAATTTCCCAAGAAACTTTCCCAACCCATTAACAGATAAACACTATCAAGTACAAAGCTAAAACTAAAGCTAATATCCTGTGGATAACCACATATAGGATGGGTAATTGACAACTCCCCATTGTATAACCTGACCCCGGACTCCCCAATCTCTTTTAAGCGTTTGTTCAGTTAAACATTCGCGTGCAAGGTTTGTTTTAAATTGCTTCCCTTTCCCTTTTAGCTTCATGGGATAAATAAGAAATCAGAAAGTAGCACCAACCAATCATACACACACCTCATAAACATCATGTATGAGTGATCCATAACATAAAATCACATCTGGAACATCAAATTCACAAAATCACCAGCCAATTGCTCAAGTTCTTAACAGAGTTGCAGTTGAGGTACCACAACCAGTTCCAGCTCATTTCAATTCACTCCAAGCATTCAAACACACTCCTTGGCACCTAAGGAAGCTGTCCAGATCATTGGAACCTAGATGCAACACCTCCATCATCAAACTCGATCACCAGCTGCAAGAGGTAAGCCAGAAGCCTTCAAACTCTATGATCCATGCATTATGAATGAATTTTTGAGTTACCATCTTGTTTATGCATGTATGTAGAGTAATAATCCTCAATCAATTGCCATTAATCCATCGTGTATGGAATTTCATTGTGTTCATGCTGAAATTAGGGTTCTTGAGGTTTTCTGTTGATTTCTTCCTCCATACTTAATATAAATGCAATTAAACTATATAGTTGTGATCCTTGTTCAAAAACGAACAAGATTGGTACTTGAAGCGTGCAAAACCATTGAGGAATCATGGAGAAAAGTGAGAAAACGCAAATCTACAGAAACAGGGCACGCGGGCAAGAACTTAGTGTTCTTGGCGCCCTTTTTCAAATTTTTGAATTTTTGAATATTTTGATATTTTTGTTAATTGATTCAAAAATTAATTTCTCTCTGAATATTTGTGTTTTTGAATTGATTCTTTTTCTCAAAATTCAAAAAAATGTTTAAATATTTTATTTCACAAAAAAAATACAATTTTTATTATTTATTTAATATAATTAGAATTTTTGTAATTAATTTCATTTTTATTGTTTTTAAACATTTTTAAATAAAATTCTCACTTTGATCTTTCAAAACCAATTGAATTTCAAGCTTTCATGTGATTAAACATGATTTTTCAAAATATTTTTCAAAGTGTACAACTTGTTTTTGAATATATTTGGTATTTTATATCATTTTTTTATTTAATTTCCTTTGAAAATTATATCTTTTAAATTCAAATTTTAGGGTTTCCTCTAAATTTTGATTTTTCAAACTTTTTAAATACACTTTGGGCCACTAATAGAGTGTAAGACCCATCCCTTGTAAATAAAAATTCTTTGGGCCTCAGTCATTGTATAAGCCCCGATACGATTTAAAAAATCTCGGCACGATCGCCGTTTTCAAAACAATTTTCATCTGGGCCTACTCTTATGTTATAAGACCCATCTTTATTCTTTTTAAACACTTTGGACCTCAAATAGAGTGTAAGACCCGTCCCTTGTACATATAAACCTTTTTGGGTCTCAGTCATTGTTTAAGTCCCACTGTGTTTTCAAAAACCGCGGCGCGATCGTCGCCTTTTTAAAAAAATCAATTGGGCCTACACTTGTGTTGTAAGTCCCATCTCTTTTCTTTTAAACAACTTTTGGTCCTTTAATAGAGTGTAAGACCCAACCCTTTTTGAAAACCAACCTTTTTTGGTCCATCGTTATTGTATAAGTCCCGACACGTTTTCAGAAATCTCGGCGCGATCGTTATTTCAAAACAAAGATCATATGGGCCTCTCCCTGAGTTGTAAGCCCCATTTCTTTTCTTTTTCAAACACTTTGGGCCTCTCCTTGAGTTGTAAGACCCATCCCTTTGTACAGATAACCTTTTTGGGCCTCAATCATTGTATAAGTCCCGATACAATTTTCAGATCAACTGTACGATTACTGTTTTTCATTTGGGCCTCTCTTAAGTGTAAGCCCCAATATTTTCAAAACAACTTTCCCCTTTTGGTTTAGGTTCAAATTAATAGTTGTTATCAAAACTTTCTTTAATTTCTTGAACAACTAACCATATAGCTGTTACAATAGAAGCTTGCTCACCTGCAAGTCTTAAATAACTTTCTTTTACATACTTGTATATATATATATATATATTTGTTTGTGCTGGAAGCTTGCTCACCTGTAAATCCTCCTACACACTTTTACATACAGTATATATTTCATCTGTATATATCTGTTTAGAGTTTTCCCCAGCAATTAGGTCTAGAACTAGATAAAGCCAGTGGTCACTCTTTCAACACAGTCAAAACTAGTTCCCCATAGGAATTTCCAGATACAGTCTTGCCTCCTCTTGGGCGCATATAATATGGAACAAAGAGAAAGGCATTATTCCCGGTGAAACTTTTCTCAAACTGTCACTATTAGAAAATTGTCAAAGAAATTGATTTCCCCAGAGAGGATTAATTCCCGGTGAAACCTCTCTTGAATTTCTTCAAACCCTAGAACTATTCACAAAAGAAAAGATTATTCCCGGTGAAACTTTTCTTGAACTCTTCTTAAGTTTGGACCCACAGGCTTCCTAAAAGCATCCCCGCCTCTTCTTGGGCTTTGTACAAGGACCCTCTGGCTTCTTAGAAGTTCTCATGCCTCAATCTTGGGCTTTGTACAAGACAGATAAAATCTCTCACCTTAAAGTTAGTTTCCCCTTTCAGCCTCAATCTTGGGCTTTGTACAAGACACATACAAATATTCCTTAGTGGAATCAAAAATCTTTTTTAGCCTCAATCTTGGGCTTTGTACAAGACAAACAAAATATTTCCCCGGAAAATTCAACCTTTAGCCTCTTCTTAGGCTTTGTATAATGATATCCCCAAAAGATTCAACTCTCTTTTAGCCTCAATCTTGGGTTTTGTACAAGACAGATAAACACTCTCTTGTTGAGTCAGTCTTTTCTAGCCTCCTCTTAGGCTTTGTATAAGGACTTCCCTAGTGGAGTCAATCAATCTCTTAGCTTCAACCTTGGGCTTTGATCAAGGCACACAAAAAACGAAAATCCCCTCGGAGGAAATCAAAATCTCTCTGTAGGAAGACATTTCTGTGTATTATCACTCATCAAAACAGATAAATCAAACAAACCCTAATCCCAGATAACTGTTGTAAGTGGCACACTTGTTGATTTAAAAATCCAAGTTGTCGCCCATCTCTTATCCTGGTAAAAACCTCTCTTTCATCTAATTTCTATAAGTGGCACGCCTCTGGATTATTTACATCCATGCCACTGCCCCTCTCTTAGCATGAAAGACTCCTAAGGAAAAATGGCATTGCTCAACACTGAGTTAAAGTTTTCTCTTTCAGGATAAATCCCCTATAAAGGAAATTATGGCATTGTTTGATTCTCATATCCCAGTTAAAGTAATTCTCATTTATAATCAGTCACCCAACAGTTATGATAAACAAATGAGATGTCTCCCTTTAGAGATGACAAATTCTCTCTCAGTCAAACTTTTAGCTTCAATCTTGGGCTTTGAACAAGACACAAATAACCTTTAGCTTCAATCTTGGGCTTTGAATAAGACACCAAACATCTTTTCCTCCAATAGAATAGGAGGAACTATGATTGCTCTGATTTCCCTGTTTTCTTTTAACGGGAATACGTAGGCATAAGATTGCGAAATCTTAGTGAGCATACCAATAAAAAAACTTTAGGTCCAATACCTTCACTCATCAAAAACATCGGAAAACCCAAAATCAACAAACTCTCTATCTTAAACCCTCCCAAAGGAGAAACTTTCCCAATCAACTGACAAACACAAGTAAGTAGAAAGCAGTAATGAAAATTGCTAACAACCTGTGGATAACCACATATAAGATGGATAATTGACAACTCCCTATTGTATAACCTGACCCCGGACCCCCCAATCTCTTAAGCATTTGTTCAGTTAAACATTTGTGTGCAAGGTTAGTTTTAGATAGCTTCCCTTTCCTTTCCAGCTTCATAGGATAAATAAGAAATCAGAAAGTAGCACCTCACTCCTACCATTGCAGTGAGGAGAAACCCATGGCGATAAGGTGGTCGTGTTACCGACAAAAATCACACGCTACAGTACCTCTGATCCACAAGCCTTGCAAGTCAAGACACCACCCCTTTTGGCATGTGGAATTCAATGTTCCAAATCCAAAAACTCCAATTTTGTTTCAAAGAATTCAAGAGGTGTATTGAGGTGGCATGGACTGAGTCTTTAATCACTGAATGAGTCAAGCCTTATCCCTGCAACAGAAGACCATAGGTCTGTGCTCTAATCTCAAGTCTATGATCATGGAAGACTAGAATTCCTTTATGCAACCATTGGCCACAAACCTGTACCACTTACCATTCACTATTGCTTGCAAAACAAACTTGCTCTACTATAAATAGAGCTCATTTGTGATTAGTTTGAGTACACCAAAGCACCCAAACTGAAGCTTTACTCAAAATCTCTCTTTCACTCTAAAAAACACCTTCTCTTGCAAGTCACTATCGGGTTTTGCATTTGAGAACAATTATGTCCAAACCAAAGATGCAAACACCTCACATACATCAAATGTAAGTGATTCAAACACATAAACAACATCAGGAACATCAGAATCACAAAGTGGTATCCCATTTGCTCAAGTTCAAGAGCCTGCTACAGAAGGATTCGAGCTGGTCTGACCAAGAAGTTTCCAAACACTCCAAGCATTCAAACACATCTGTAACATCTCCATCATCAAGCTCAATCACCAGCTGCAAGAGGTAAGCCTTAAGCCTTCAAACTCCATATTCCATGCATCATAAATGAATTTTTGAGTTACCATCTTGTTCCTGCATGTATATAGAGTGATAATCCTCAATCAATTGCCATGAATCAATCGTGTATGGAATTTCATTGTGTTCATGCTGAAACTAGGGTTCTTGGGGTTATCTTTTGATTTCTCACTCTATACTCAATATAAATGCAATTAATCTATATGGTTGTGATCCTTGTTCAAAAACGAACAAGATTGGTGTTTGAATCGTGCAAAACCATTGAGTAATCAGAGAGAAAAGTGAGAAAACACAAATCTGGGGAAAACAGGGCACGCGGGCAAGAACTCTTGTTCTTGGCGCCCTTTTTCAAATTTTAAAATATTTGAATTTTTGATATTTTATTTAATTGATTCAAAAATTAATTTCTCTCTAAGTTTTTATGTTTTTGGATTGATTCGTTTTTTCAAAATTCATAAAAATGTTGAAATATTTTATTCTACAATAATTTCACAAAAATATTTTTTATTTGATATATTTAATATTTTCATAAAGAATTTATTTATTATTTATTTTTAACATTTTAAAAACATCTCTTTTCTTGATTTTTCAAACTCAATTGATTTTAAAATCATTCTAGGGATAAAACATGATTTTTCAAACATTTATCCTAGATCATAATTTGTTTTTACACATATTTGTTAATTTTGATCAATTTATTTGAATTTATATTCAAATAAAAATACATTTTTAACCAAAATTAGGGTTTTGATCATTCACACCCTCACAAATCTTTTTCACAACACTTTGGGCCTCTTAATAGAGTGTAAGTCTCATCCCTTTGTAAATAAACCATTTTGGGCCTCAGTCATTGTATAAGTCCCGATACGATTTCAAAAATCTCGTTTCAAACAATTTTCATCTGGGCCTCCTTTTGTGTAGTAAGTCCTATCCTTCTTTCTTTTAAAATATTTTTTGGGCCTCTTGATAGAGTGTAAGTCCCATCCCTTTATAAAACCTTTTTGGGCCTCAGTCATTGTATGTCCCACTGTGTTTTCTAAAACCGCGACGCGATCGTCTTCTTTTAAACAAAATCATTTGGGCCTCCCTCTTGGTTGTAAGTCCCATCTTATTTCTTTTTTTTTTAAATATTCTTGGACCTCTAATAGAGTGTAAGACCCAACCCCCCTTTGTACATAAATGAATTTGGGCCTCAGTCATTGTATAAGTCCCAGTACAATTTTCAAAATAACGGTGTAATCACTGTTTTCATCTGGGCCTCTCCTTGAGTTGTAATCCCCACCTCTTGTACAAAAATAAACTTTGGGCCTCTAATCGAGTGTAAGACCCACCTCTTTTGTAAAAATACAATAATGTGGGCCTCAGTCATTGTATAAGTCCCTCTATGATTTTTAAACTACAGCGCGATCGTCGCCTTTTCAAAATAATTCATCTGGGCCTCTCCTTAAGTATAAGCCCCAAACTTCTTTTAAAACAACTTTCTCTTTTGATTTAGATTCAAATTCATAGTTGTTATCAAAGCTTTCTTTAATTTCTTGAACAAATAACCATACAGCTTTTTATGATACTGGAAGCTTGCTCGCCTATAAGTTATATCAGCTTTCTTTTAAATACTTGCTCATATATATCTCATATATATATATATATATACCTGTATATCTTGCTTAGAGTTTTCCCCGGCAATTAGGTCTAGAATTTAGATAAAACCAGTGGTCACTCTTTCAACACAGTCAAAACTAGTTCCCCATAGGAAATTCCAGATACAATCTTGCCTCCTCTTGGGCTTATACAATATGGAACAGAGAAAGGCATTATTCCCGGCGAAACTTTTCTCAAGACTGTCACTATTAGAAATTTGTCAAGAAATTCATTTCCCCATAGAGGATTAATTCCCGGTGAAACCTCTCTTGAATTTCTTCAAAACCTAGAACTGGTCACTACAGAAACGATTAATTCCCGGTGAAACCTTTCAGGAACTTTTCTTAAGTTTAGACCCACAGGCTTCCTAAAAGCATCCCCAACCTCCTCTTGGACTTTGTACAAGGACCCTCTGGCTTCTTAGAAGTTCTCATGCCTCCTCTTGGGCTTAGTACAAGGACCCCAAAAGACCTCCTACAGGTATAGGACAGAATCTAGTCATCCGTTGTTAGAGTAGTCCTTTCAAAAGTCAAAACATCAGACTAATTCAGGGTTGATTCTCATCCCTTAAATGTCAGCCTCCTCTTAGGCATCATACAAAGATAAACTTTTCCATAACAGTAGACTTGGACAGTCTAATCTTCTCTTGGATATCAAAGAAACTCTCAAGTTTCCCAAAAGCACGGGAAAAAACCCTGATCATTTCATCAATCACCCACAGAGTTAAAACCCCATAGGTTTTAAAACTCAATCTTTAAACTCTCAGTTCAAATTCCCCAGCTAGGGTCAAATCACTATCCATAAACCCTACTCAGAACCTGATGGTCTCTGATATTTTCAACTCTTCTGCAATCCCCAGTAATAGTTTATTCCCCAATTTGGACCTGTCTCTGGATACCAATGATCCTCAGCAAAAGTTTAGCCTCCTCTTAGGCTTCATATAAGAAATTCCCCAACCAGCCTCCTCTTAGGCCTTGTATAATGATCATCCTCAGTAGGTTTAGCCTCAATCTTGGGCTTTGTATAAGATACCAATAAAAATTCCCCAGTGGAGTCAAAACTTTTTCAGCCTCAATCTTGAGCTTTATACAAGATACCTATAAATATTCTCCAGCTGAGTCAGTCAAAATCCTTTTAGCCTCAATCTTGGGCTTTGTACAAGACAGATAAAACCTCTCACCAGTAGAGTCAATCCCTTTTAGCCTCAATCTTGGGCTTTGTACAAGACATACAAAATAATATTTCCCAGAAGAAATCAATTCCTTTCAGCCTCCTCTTAGGCTTTGTATAATGATCTTCCCAAAAGAGTCAGTCCCTTTTCAGCCTCAATCTTGGGCTTTGTACAAGACAGAAATAAAACTCCCTAAACAAAGTCAACCCATTTAGCTTCAACCTTGGGCTTTGATCAAGGTACACCAAAAATCAAACATCCCCTCAGAGGAAATCAAAAATCTCTCTGCAGGAAGTCATTTCTCTATAAATCACATATTCAAACAGACAATCAAACAAACCCTAAACCCAGATAACTGTTGTAAGTGGCACGCTTGTTGATTAAAAAAATCCAAGCTGTAGTCCATCTCTTATCCTGGTAAATTTCCTCTTTCATCTAATTGTTGTAAGAGGCAAGCCTCTGGATTATTTACATCCAAGCCAATGTTCATGTCTTAGCATGAAAAATTCCTAAGGAAAAATGGCATTGCTCTACACTGAGTTAAAGTTTTCTCCTTCAGGACATCACCCTCATAAAGGAAATTATGGCATTGCTGGACACATACATTCCAGTTAAAGTACTTCTCCTTTATAATCAGTCACCCAACAATCGTGATAAACAGGTGAGATAGCTCCCTTCAGAGGTGACAAATTCTCTCGGTCAAACCTTTAGCTTCAATCTTGGGCTTTGAACAAGACACAAATAACCTTTTAGCTTCAATCTTAGGCTTTAAATAAGACACCAGACATCTTTTCCTCCCATAGAATAGGAGGAACTACGATTGCTCTGATTTCCCTGTTTCATTTAACGGGAATACGTAGGCATAAGATTGCAAAATCTTAGCGAGCACACTAAACAAAAATCTTAGGTCCCTTACCTTACCAAAAACATTAAAAAAAAACGAAAATCAACAAAATACTCTCTCTCTCTCAACACTCCCAAAGGAGAAACTTTACTAACCCATGACAGATAAACACCAGTAAGCAGGATAATAGAAGAAATTGCTAAATAACCTATGGATAACCATCTATAGGATGGGTAATTGACAACTCCCCATTGTATAACCTGACCCCGGACCCCCCAATCTCTTAGCATTTGTTAAAGAAAATATTTGTGTGCAAGGTTAGTTTTAGATAGCTTCCCTTTCCTTTCCAGCTTCATAGGATAAATAAGAAATCAGAAAGTAACACCCAAATCCAACCAATGGCGATAAGGTGGTCGCGTCACCGACAAAAACCGCACGCTACAGAAAAATGGCGACTCTTCTAGGGAGAGAGAATAGGATTAGAATTCCTAAGAGGTCTAGGTTGTTTAGCAATTTCTGTACTATATATATATATATATATATATATATATATATATATATACTGCTATTCCTACTTGATATCCGTGTTTATTTTTCTGTTAATGGAAATGCGATTAATACGCATGTGGAAAGTTTGAGAGAACCCTAAGATAAGGGGTGGCATAGACAGGGGAACTTGTAGGGAGTGAATCCCGAACGAGTGATCCTGGTAGACCACCAAATTAGGCGAGGGCCCGTGTGGATACTTACTGTTAAACGACCGATTATCGTGAAAGCAGAGTTTTCCCAGTGCGGCACCCGTGACAGTGAGGATTTAGTAGACATTAAACCTATGACCATTTGGTAGCGCAGTGACTATGGGGAATAGTTGATACGCGATGCTACACTCAAATGAGATTCATCCTAGGATGCTACAGCTTGCTCGGGTGAACCAGCTTGTTGTTGATATCCCTAGGAGGGGTCAATGATTTTGGGAACCTGAAACCCGTTCTACAGGTACAAAATTGACCAAAATAGTACAACCTTTGGGGATGGGTAGAGCCATGACTCCATGCTCGTGACGCTGAACCCTTGAACCCATGTTTTTTCAATGTTTTTGTGTGTTGCATTCATGCATTCATCTAAAAAACTCTTAAACAAAGAAAAAATCTCTTCTTTTATTCAAAATAAACTAAAACAATAATGGCAAATATCAGAGAGATTGCATTATAGATTTCGGTAGAAGAAAGACGCAAGAGTACACCTTCAAGGCTCCAAAACTAGAGGACTTAAGGAGGTTGGCAAGGATGATCACCAACCCCGAGGCTTTCAGAGCTAAGCACGGAGGACTGTTGTTTCTGTTAAAGGTTAACGTGGTTGAAGGAATCCTGTCTATGCTGTTTCAGTTCTACGATCCGGTTTACCACTGCTTCACATTCCCGGATTACCAACTAGCACCATAGCTAGAAGAGTACTCTCATCTGACTAATTTACCTATCACTGACTGAGCTCCATTTTCTGGACTGGAAGAAATTCCAAAGGAACAAACTGTTACAAGAGCAATCTATTTGGACGAGTCAGAGGTTAGGACTCACATGACCACTAAAGGAGGAATCCAGGGTTTACCAGCTAAATTCCTGACAGAGAAAGCTCTATACTTTGCTAGTATAGGAAATATAACTGCTTTCGAGGATATCTTTGTCCTACTCACCTACGGATTATTCTTTTTCCCAACATCGACAACTTCTTCGATACCATTGCTGTTAAGATATTTCTGATTGGGATCCCCGTACCAACCTTGGTCGCAGATGCTTATCATTCTATACACTTAAGGAATTTGTACAGTGGAAGAATGATCACATGTTGTGTACCCTTACTCTACAAATGGTTCATTTCCCATTTACCCAAGTCTGCTGCTTTTTGGGATCATAAGAGTACACTACGTTGGTCACAAAGGATTATGTCTCTTACCAACTCTGATATAGATTGGTACAATAAGATTTATGAAGGGATAGAGATCATAGACCGATGTGGAAATTTCCATAACGTACGCCTCATTGGAACTAAAGGAGGAATCAACTACCATCCGATTTTAGCTCGCCGTCAATTCGGATACCCGATGAAGAATATTCCACATAACGTTCATCTGGAAGGCCTTTTCTTCAAGGAAGGGGAAAATGACAGGGCGCTAAAGAAGGAAATAGTGCATGCCTGACAACATATTCACAAAAAAGGAAGAGAGTCTCTAGGAAGACCAAACTGTATCTCCATGGAGCCTTATCTCCATTGGATGCAAACTAGAGCCCTCAAGCTGAGGATTCCTTATCCTCGCCAAGAAGTTTTTACATTATAGGAATCTGTCCTTTATTTCATGTATGATGCGGAAAAACTCCAAGTAGCTCTCAACAAGGTTCAACGAGAGAGGAGCTCTTGGAAAAACAAATACCGTATCCTCAATTTGGAGTGTACCAAGATTCAGGAACTGTTAAAGGAAAAGGATGCTCTGATTGAGATATTAGAACAGCATGCCATAGAGAGTCAGGAAGACCGAAGAAATTTGCTCGCTCCTTTCACTTGGCAAAGGACTGACAACCCGACAACGACTAAATAGCCCCGATCAAAGAAAAGGAAACTACCGGAACCAGCATCTGAGCTCTCTTCAGAAAGAACTCAGGATCCCTGAGCTTAGACATTTTCCTTTTTCAGTACTTTGTAAAATTATGTACTTTTCATTTTAACATACCGCAATCTTTCGAATTCAATAATAGGGGTCTTCCCTCACTGTATGATATTTGCAATCTATTTGTTGAAGTTTTTTTTTAATTAAAATGAAGATGCAAGGTTTATGACAGTAACTCCTGAAGGTTACAAAATTCAGGGCACTGAAGCGCCAAGAGTCACCGCTGTATTGTCTATACCACAATCAGTGGTACACACTGTCTCGGAAGGACAGATTCCACAGGTAATTTCTAGTGGAAATGAAGACATGTACGAAAGGATGAATGAATTCCAGGAACAGTTCTTGGAAATGCAGAAGGAACTGCATGCCATTCGCGGTCAAGACTTATTCAAAAAAGACGCCGCCGATCTCTGTTTGGTCCCTAATGTAAAGATACCGCACAAATTCAAGGTGCCTGACTTTGAAAAATACAAAGGCAACTCTTGCCCTCAAAGTCATTTGGTGATGTACGCTCGAAAGATGTCAACCCAGACAGAAAATCAACAGCTACTGATCCATTACTTCCAAGACAGTTTAACCGATGTCGCACTCAACTGGTACATGGGTTTAAACCGCACCAAGATCAATACTTTCAGAGATCTCGGCGCAGCCTTCGTTCAGCAGTATAAATACAATTTGGACATGGCACCAGATAGAGATCAGCTCAGAGCAATGTCGCAAAAGGACAAAGAAACTTTCAAGGAATATGCTCAGAGATGGCGTGAAATTTCCGCCCAGATCTGTCCCCCTCTTGAGGAAAAAGAGACGACCAAGATTTTCCTGAAAACCTTAAGCTCATTCTATTACGACCGAATGGTCGCCAGTGCACCCAGTGACTTCACTGAAATGGTGAACATGGGAGTACGCCTTGAAGAAGCAGTCCGAGAAGGACGATTGGTCAAAGATGTAGAGCCATCTAGCAGTACTAAGAGATACGGTAGTTCTTTCCAAAAAAAGAAAGAGCAGGAAATTAGTAATATCTCTCTGGGAAAGCGAAGTCGAAGGTATCAACCAGTAGCGGCAATAACTCCCGCTATCAACCCTGCACCTGCTCCGAATTATCAGCTTCAGGTTGCTCAGAGCCAACCAAGTCAACAACAGTATCAGCAAAGGACACAACAGCCTCTTCAGCAGGCTCATCCTCAGTACAACAACAACAGTCGTACTACACGACCATCAGGGTTCGACCCTATACCAATGCTATACGCAGAATTATTTCCACTTCTACTGGCCAAGGGGCACATCCAAACCATGTCTCCTCTTACAGTATCGGAAAATCCACTGTTTTGGTTCAAAGCAGATCAAACTTGCCCTTACCATCAAGGAGGATCGGGGCACAACTTTGAGAAGTGTCTCAGCTTCAAGTCTGATGTACAGAAGCTCGTCAGGAACAGGATCTTATCTTTCAAAGATACTAATCCTAATGTTCAGACGAACCCATTGCCACAACATGAAAAGGCTGCAGCAAATTTAATAAAGAAAGAATTTCACCGCAGTTATCAAATTCACGATATACTCTCACTAGGAACAAATCTGGTGAAGATGCATTGCAGGCAGAGTGGGTACGGTCATATACCATCTCACAATTATCACCAGTGTGATATCTGCTCAAAGAATAATCAGGAGTGCTCCGTAGTGCAGTCAGCTCTGCAAGAACAGATGGACCTAGGCTGGATTCAGGATCACAACATCCGGGAAGTCAACATGTCCCATGCATATCCCAACATTGTTCAAAATCGTAACATTCTCGCGATGAACGTCAATTTGGTACTGATGCACTCAAGACAAAGTCAATATCATAATTTGCCACGGCACGATTATAACACCTGTCCGATCTGCTCAACAAGCAATCAGGGATGCTCTTTCATACAAGAGGCCCTCCAACGTCAGATAGATCTCAGATGGATCCAGGATTACCGTGAAGGAAATAACCATCAAATCAATATGGTTCAGATCTTTGACGTACGCTTGATGAACACTAGTCTGGTAGAACTACATGCTAAACAAGTCAGGCTCGGCTTTTTGGCTTCACACAATTATCAAGACTGTGAGGAATGTCGTGAAGACGGCCAAGGATGTGCACTTGTCCAGAGAACACTTTAACGCTTGTTGGACCACTGGTGGCTTCCAATCTACTTGGATGAAGCTACACAATAAATCAGCATGACTATGAGAATCCAGGTAAACATCAAAGTCAGGATGTCTGCTCAATGGAAACAGATCTAGTAAAGATGCACTGCATACAAAGCGGGCGTGGCCGGGTGCCACCCCACAATTACGAGTGCTATAGAGTTTGTTCAGAGAATAACCAAGGATGCTATCTTGTACGAGCGGCTCTTCAAAATCAGTTGGACCGAAAAGAGATTCGACGATGTTCAAGTTCTACGTCGATCAACGTGGTGCAGGACTCTCTCCCTCATCAAAGTGAAAATGTTGTCGTAATCTCCGATCACAAGAAAACCAAAGACGTATGCGCCATAATCCCTCTACTCAATGAATCTGGAATCTCTCTTGATGGTAGAAAAGTTCTCAACCAGAAACTGATTAAGGTCGCCTATAATGGTCAGAGAAACCAAAAAGCTCTTGTGGTTATTTACCAACCAGGGCCCATACCATACAAATCAGAAAAGGTTATCCCTTACAAGTACGGTGCAACGATAATAAAAAATGGAAAGGAAACTCCATTACCCTCCGTCGTAAACATTGCCGACATCAGTCGAGTCACTCGAAGCAACCGGATCTTCAACAGAGGAGTTGGAGAACCTGCCAAAGAAAAGGAACCTCAAACGAAAGTTCCAAATCAACAAGTCAGACAGTCCAATAATCCCGAACTTACAAAGAACAACGATGAGATGCTGAAGCTCATCCAGAAAAGCGAGTACAACATTGTAGACCTGAAATTCTGGCACAGATATCAGATGTCCTACACAGATGTTGAGACACTGATATCCAACACAATGAACAAGATAACAATAAAAATAACAGTGCAGAAAGTAAATATCACAGTGATATGTTTACCCAGTTCGGATCAAATATCCTACTCTGGGGGCTACCAAGCCAGGGACGAAACTAATATACGATAGTATCAATTCACAGATTATACAATTACCGAATAATCTGCTCACTTAATCACTACCCTTCCTATGACTTCTACCTAAGACTCACCTAGGTATGAGGCCCTCCTCAAATCCCTCTGTAAACACAACCCGTGATTGGTATCTTTCCACACAAGTAACAAACTGAAAGTCACACTTTCAAAACACACAATTCTCAATACTTCAAAGCTTATGAGAATTGACACACAGGAAACTCAATGCTTAAAAGCTTATGAGTAACTGACAGAACTTACAACACAAAAACCAGTCCTTATACTGTTATCAAAATGATACCAGTTAGGCTCACAAAATACACTCGAAAACCCCAACAAAACACAAGTAAGTTCCACACCTAAACTAGGTTTACATCAGCCAATATATAGCATTTAATCTGGACTGAATTGGACTTTAAAAACGCAGCAAATAGACTGCTCACAAATCTGTAAAATAAACTCCAACAAAATAGGTCTTCAATCCAAAGTTTCCTATTATGTCTCCATAATTAGAAACAGCTGAAAATCCGAAAAACCAACAAATAAACACAATCCAAAAATGGTTTGGATGCCACATAGGATAACCAAATATTCACAGAATATTTAGTAACAATTCACAGCAACAGAAACTGCTTTAAAAACTGAATCCAAACACGATGTCCTATGAGCAGGTATGGGACATCTTCATTCGACATGTTGAATGCAGTAGATTAGAACTTCATGTTTCAACTTCTTGCTGCTAGAATAGTTTTAGCAAAATAAATGCCAACCACAAAAGCACAGAAATAACAATATCCCCCTTTGGCTTATTTTGGCTAAAACTACACACACAAAAAAAACTTGTAAAAAAAACACAACAAACATCCATATCAGACAGCAGCGAAATACCAACATCACACAGGAAAAACAAATCCAGCATAGCAGCACTTCCCTTCAGCTGCATACAACACACAGCACAGCAAACAACACATCATAGCAGCATAGCAAAACTCCCCCTCAACTGCAGCGACATTCCACAATCTCCCCCTCAACTACTGCAGCAGCACAAGCACTCCCCTCACAAACATACTACTCCCCCTTTTTAGCCATAAATATGACAAAGGCAAGTAGAACAAATCAAAGTAAAAATAAACCAGAGTAAACTGCATCAGAGAGTAGATGCACACCACATCACATGCCCAAATGTCATGCACAAACTTCAGCATTTTCCCTTCATTCACACACTGCACTACCAGAACCTCCTTTACTCTTTCTAATCTGGCAGGCAGAAGGAACATTAATTGCTATAGTTCTTCATGAAAGCAAACCCCAAGTCTGCTCCTCAGGTTTTCAAACTGAACTCCATCCAGAGCCTTGGTAAATATGTCACCAAGCTGATTTTCTGTGCTCACATGCTCAAGAGTTATGACTTTGTCCTCCACAAGTTCTCTGATGAAGTGATGCCTGATATCAATGTGCTTAGTCCTGCTATGTTGAATGGGATTTTTGGAAATATTAATAGCGCTCAGGTTGTCACAAAATAGTGTCATGACATCTTGTGTGACATTATACTCAGATAACATCTGCTTCATCCATACCAGTTGAGCACAACTACTACCAGCTGCTATGTACTCAGCTTCAATAGTAGAAAGGGATACTGAATTTTGCTTCTTACTAAACCATGAAATAAGATTATTTCCCAAAAAGAAACATCCTCCAGAGGTACTCTTCCTATCATCAGCACTTCCAGCCCAATCAGCATCACAATAACCTACTAAAATGGGACTTGAGTCATGGGAGTACAACAACCCATAATCACATGTACCACTCACATACTTAAGAATTCTCTTTACTTGATTGATGTGACTGACCTTGGGTTCTGCTTGATATCTTGCACACACACCAACAGCAAATGTTATGTCTGGCCTACTTGCCGTAAGATACAACAGACTACCAATCATACGTCAATACAAAATTTGTTCAACATTCACTCCCTTTTCATCTTTGGATAACTTCAAGTGGGTAGGAGCAGGAGTCCTCTTATGCTTGGCATTATCCAGTCCAAACTTATTCACAATGTTCCTCGCATATTTGCTCTGACAGATAAAAATGGAGTCTTCCATCTGCTTGACTTGTAATCCGAGGAAGTAGGTCAATTCACCTACCAAGCTCATCTCAAATTCATATTGCATTTGGTTGACAAAATGTTGGACCATTTCATCCGACATCCCACCAAACACAATATCATCTACATAAATCTGAGCAATCATTAGTTTCCCATCCTTCTCCTTGACAAAAAGTGTTTTATCAATACCACCCTTCCTGTATCCATTGTTGACTAAGAACTCAGTCAGTCTCTCATACCAAGCTCGTGGAGCTTGTTTCAGCCCATACAAAGCCTTCTTCAGCTTGAAAACATGATCAGGAAAATTTGGATCCACAAACCCTTTAGGCTGTTCAACATAGACTTCCTCATTAAGATAGCCATTCAGAAAGGCACTCTTGACATCCATTTGAAACAATCTGAATTTCAACAAACATGCCACTCCTAGCAGTAATCTGATATATTCTAATCGAGCCACAGGAGCAAATGTTTCATCGAAGTCTACTCCTTCAATCTGTGTGCATCCTTGAGCAACTAATCTGGCTTTGTTCCTGGTAACAACTCCTTGTTCATCAGACTTATTCTTATAAACCCATTTTGTTCCAATCACATTTGTTCCTACTGGTCGTGGTACCAGTTCCCAGACTTCATTCCTCTTGAATTGACAAAGTTCATCTTGCATAGCACTTATCCAGAACTCATCTGTCAATGCTTCTTTGACATTCTTTGGTTCAATCTTTGAAACAAAGCATGCATTTGACACAGTCTCCCTCGTTCTAGTTCTTACACCTTCATTCAGATCTCCAATAACCAATTCCTTAGGGTGATCCTTCTGAATCCTTATAGAGGGTCCCCTGTTAGCATCCTCTACCTCTTCATTCTCAGGTCTAGTGTTAGTTTCTTGAGCACTATCTTCTACAGACTCAATGTCTTGGGAGGTTTTATTGTTCATGGGCAGACATGCTCCAACATCATCTGGGACATCTTCGTCTTTGCCAGAGTCATCAACCACCACATTTATGGATTCCATCATCACCTTAGTTCTGGAATTAAATACCCTATATGCTTTACTGTTTGTAGAGTATCCCAAAAATATTCCTTCCTCACTCTTAGGATCCATCTTTCGCCTCTACTCACGATCCGCCAAGATATAGCACTTACTCCCAAACACATGGAAATACTTCACATTTGGCTTTCTACCTTTCCATAGCTCATAAATAGTGACCGAAGTACCTGATCTGATAGTCACCCTATTGTGTATATAGCACGCAGTATTCATGGCTTCAGCCCAAAAATGATATAGAAGCTTTTTGGCATGAATCATGACTCTTGCCCACTCTTGTATAGTCATGTTCTTCTGTTCCACCACACCATTCTGCTGAGGAGTGATCGGTGATGAGAATTCATGAGTGATTCCCTCAGATAAGCAGAACTCTTCAAACCTGCTATTTTCGAATTCTTTCCCATGGTCACTTCTGATCCGAACAACACCACAATCCTTTTCCCGTTGAATCCTTTGACACAATTCTTTGAAGGCTGCAAATACTTCAGACTTTTCTCTGATAAAACTTATCCAAGTGAATCTGGAGTAGTCATCTACGACAACATAGGCATACTTCTTCCCACCAAGACTTTCAACCTGCATAGGTCCCATTAAGTCCATGTGAAGAAGTTCCAGAATTCTAGAAGTTGTGGTAAGATGTTGAAGCCTCTTGTGTGACACCCTTGTTTGCTTCCCAACTTGACATTCACCACATATTTTATCCTCATCAATCTTCAGCTTGGGAATACCTCTAACAGCTTCACTTGACATAACTTTCTTCATCCCTTTCAGGTGTAAGTGACCCAATTTCTGATGCCACAGTTTGGTTTCATCTTCCTTTGACATCAAACAAGTAGACAGACTTTCAGGTTCTTGAGGATTCCACATATAGCAGTTATCATTAGACCTGGTTCCCTTCATAACAACTTCATCTTTTTCATTGGTTACTAGACATTCAGATTTGGTGAAATTTACTTTGAGACCTACATCACACAGTTGGCTTATACTGATTAAATTTGCGGTCAGCCCTTTGACAAATAGAACACGATCCAGATTTGGTTATCCTGTGTAGTCCAGCTTTCCAACACCTTTTATTTCACCCTTTGATCCATCCCCAAAAGTGACATAATTGGTGGAGTGAGGCTTGATATCTGACAAGAATTTCTTTACACCAGTCATGTGTCTTGAACAACCACTGTCAAAGTACCAATCTTCTCTTGTAGATGCTCTAAGAGAGGTATGTGCTATGAGACCAGCCATCATTTGTCTAGGAATCCATCTTCTCTTCACTTTACCCCAACTCTGTCCTTTATTTTGTTGCTGAGCAGTTTTGGGATAGCCGTGCAGCTTGTAGCAAAAGGACTTTAAGTGACCAATCTTTCCACAGTAATAGCATCTCCATGGTTTATACTTTGATCTACAAACTCTTTTCTGACGCTTCATCTGATGTTGAAACATGTGATTTGACATCCCCTCTTCTTGCTTTATTTTCTGAGGAACAAACTTCAATACAGGCTTCTTGTAAGTCTCTGCTTATTGTTAAAACCAAGGCCTTGCACATTTCCAGCTTCTTTCCCAGTCTGAAGAATCTCATCCAGCTGCGTGGTACCATTGTTCAGCATTCTTATAGATTTGGCCATACTGTCAAGTTTTGACTTTTGCCATTCAACCTCATCTTTCAGATCAGCAATGGTTGATAGATGTTCTTCCTTCCTTCTCAGCTTCTAGTTTAGCTATCAGAACCTTCTGTTCCAATATTATCTGGCACCTTTCTTCATTCTTGATACACAACTCTGAAAACCCTGTGAAGACTTCTTCCTTAGTGAGTTCTCCAACATAGGATTCTTTGTCAGAGCCAGACTCACAAGTAGTTTCTCCATCAGCCTTACAGATCCCAGTCAAAGCTGTCACCAATTTTGCTGATTCTTCTTCAAGATCACTCTCAGACTCTCCTTCTGACCAAGACACTGATAAGCCCTTCTTCTGCCTTTTGAGATACGTGGGACACTCAGTCTTTATGTGCCCATATCCCTCACATTCAAAACACTGAACTTTCTTCCCTTGATTGAAGTCTTCTTCAGTTCTGGATCTTCTGCCTCCATCCTGGTTCTTACTGATGTTGAGTGACTTGTTCTGAGCATTTTCTCTCGACTTCCAGTCAATCCTTTTCAACACTTTGTTAAATTGTTTTCCAAGCAATACTAGATCTTTAGACACCCCTTTATCTCTGACCAGGTCACCTTCATCTTCTGAGTCACCAGCATTTGACACAAAAGCTATGCTCTTCTTCTTTTCATAGTTTTCACTGATCCCTAATTCAAATGTTTGAAGAGATCCCACCAGTTCATCCACTTTCATCTTGTCTATATCCTGAGCTTCCTCTATAGCAGTCACTTTCATGTCAAATCTCTTAGGTAGAGATCTGAGGATTTTTCTGACCAGTTTGCTGTTAGACATCTTTTCACCTAGAGCACTAGAGGCATTAGCTATCTCAATAATGTTCATGTGGAAATCATGAATGCTCTCATCCTCTTTCATCTTCAAACTCTCAAACTTGCTAGTGAGAAGCTGAAGCTTTGACATCTTCACCTTTGAAGTCCCTTCATGAACAACCTTCAGGACCTCCCACGCCTCTTTTGCAATGCTGCAATGTTCAATCAACCTGAAGATATTCTTGTTGACACCATTAAACAATGCATTCATGGCTTTGGAATTTCCCACGGACCCTTTGTAATCTGCATCATCCCATTCTTCCTCTTCCTTCACCATATCAGTAGGGGTACCTTTTTCATCTTTAACCTTTGGGGGCTCCCATCCTTTTATAACAGCTTTCCATGCTTGATCATCCATGGATTTGATGAATGCTATCATCCTTGGTTTCCAATAGTCATAGTTGGAACCATCAAGCAGAGGTGGTTTGTTCAGAAATCCTCCATCCTTGTCCATTGTACCAGAAAGTACCTTCCCTGAATCTCACCCAGAACCAAACAAGGGTGCAAGCTCTTGATGCCAATTGAAATTCTGGCATAGATATCAGATGTCCTACACAGATGTTGAGACACTGATATCCAACACAATGAACAAGATAACAATAAAAATAACAGTGCAGAAAGTAAATATCACAGTGATATGTTTACCCAGTTCGGATCAACTATCCTACTCTGAGGGCTACCAAGCCAGGGACGAAACCAATATACGATAGTATCAATTCACAGATCATACAATTACCGAATAATCTGCTCACTTAATCACTACCCTTCCTATGACTTCTACCTAAGACTCACCTAGGTATGAGGCCCTCCTCAAATCCCTCTGCAACCACAACCCGTGATTGGTATCTTTCAACACAAGTAACAAACCGAAAGTCACACTTTCAAAACACACAATTCTCAATACTTCAAAGCTTATGAGAATTGACACACAAGAAACTCAATACTTAAAAGCTTATGAGTAACTGACAGAACTTACAACACAAAAACCAGTCCTTATACTGTTATCAGAATGATACCAGTTAGGCTCACAAAATACACTCGAAAACCCTAACAAAACACAAGTAAGTTCCACACCTAAACTAGGTTTACATCAGCCAATATATAGCATTTAATCTGGACTGAATTGGGCTTCAAAAACGCAGCAAATAAACTGCTCACAAATCTGCAAAACAAACTCCAACAAAATAGGTCTTCAATCCAAAGTTTCCTATTATGTCTCCATAATTAGAAACAGCTGAAAATCCGAAAAACCAACAAATAAACACAATCCAAAAATGCTTTGGATGCCACATAGGATAACCAAATATTCACATAATATTTAGTAACAATTCACAGCAACAGAAACTGCTTTAAAAACTGAATCCAAACACGATGTCCTATGAGCAGGTATGGGACATCTTCATTCGACATGTTGAATGCAGTAGATTAGAACTTCATGTTTCAACTTCTTGCTACTAGAATAGTTTTAGCAAAATAAATGCCAACCACAAAAGCACAGAAATAACAAGACCAATTGTTGCAAACTCCATCTCGAATCTCTGTATTGTCTCTCCTACTTAGTTCCGAAGCCCACATGGAGGCTCTGCAGAAAGTTTTGGAGCAAGCTTTTGTAGAACAAGATGTGACGATAAGACAGTTCGACAACATCATTTCCAACATCACTTCCTGCAACAACTTAGGGTTCAGTGATGAAGAACTGCTGGAAGAAGGCAAGAATCATAACATGGCACTCAACATTACATTCAACTGCCAAGACGATGTATTAGCCAGCGTGCTGGTAGACACAGGATAGTCTCTGAATGTTATGCCAAAATTGACTCTGATGCGACTATCATTTCAAGGAACTCTGATGAGAGGCAGTATGGTCATCGTTAAAGCCTTTGACGGATTCAGAAAACTGTTATCGGCGAAGTCGATCTGCCCATAATTATTGGCCCTCGCACTCTCCAAGTCACTTTCCAGGTCATGCACATCCGAGCAGCATACAGTTGTTTATTAGGAAGACCTTAGATACACGAAGTTGGGGCAGTCACTTCGACACTTCACCAAAAGCTGAAGTTCGTCAAGAATGACAAGCTAGTCACAGTCTGCGGAGAGCAAGCCTTAATTGTGAGCCACTTATCATCATTTTCCTATTTATAACCGAAGGAGGTTGTTGGAACCCAGTTTCAAGCACTCTCTATGAGAAATAAGAATCTATCAAAAAAAGGAACGTCGATTTCTTCATACAAAGACGCACTCGAAGTAATCAATAGTGATAACATAAAGGGATGGGGACAGCTTGTGATTTCTACGGATAACAAGACAAAGAAAATTCTTGGTTTCTCTTCAACCTGTACCCAGACTGCCAAGAAAGATGAAAGTTTTCATCCCATTCAAGACTTCTTCCACAGTGGAGGCTTTCTCCACCCGGTGTCTCAAAAAGTACACACCATCAATGAGAGTGACTCCTCCGATACGGACGAGGAATGGAAATCTTATCTCAACCCAGACGGTTATATGTCTCAGGAAAAAGCTCACATTCCCTTCTGTTTTCTAAAGCAGAGCCTGAGATATATACCAAGATCAGACGTCCAAATGATTTACGAAGATTGTGATCCTGTGGGATGTCGTGCTCCAACTAACTCACTAGAAGACGATCTAATGAAAGATAACTTTGATCAAGACTATTATAATCCCCTGGATGACTTGCCTATCTGGGATCCATTCGCAGAAAACTTGGGGCAAAAGAGTCAGTCCAACGATGCCTATCAGCTGAGTAATATTGAAAAGAATGCCCATGTTCCCACCAAGTCATGGGGTCATTACTTAGGATATTTCGAAGATATCCAGCATAATGATGAATTTGCAAAGACTGTAGGACTAGAGTACATCAACTATGCTTTTCCCGAGGTCAACGTCATCGAGGAAGATGACTCGACCACTCCCACAGAAGTATGGGACACCTTAGGACAGCCGAGTGGCAAGTACGGCTTTTTAGTCAAATACACCGCTCCTGAAATCTCTCGCATCAGATACGATGACATCCAGCCAACTAGATGGGGAGATCCTCTTGAGAGTGAAAACACAAAGAAAGATATAACAGAAAAGTTCCTTTACGACAACTCTGCATGGGAGGAAGACTCCAACGATCCTGCTCCGCCAGAAATCAGTGTCATTTCTGAGGACAAACCAAGAAAGAAGGTACCAGATTTTATGATTTACCGAGGAGTTCATCGCCAATGGGTTGATGTCGATGTCCCGAAAGTCGTCCATAAGTCTAAGTAATTGCCGTCTTTGTTTTAAACCTTTCATCTTGCCCAGATGAAACAGATGTTTTTATAGGGCTCACTTTCTGTAAATGTCCCTCTTCGTTTCGCCCAGAGCGACAAAGTTTTGCTTTATAGGGTTGTGTCTCAAGAATCGACAAAATCATAAATAAACAATGTCATTCTGTAATTTCTGCAGTTATTAATGTTTTCGCTTTTCATTTTCCAGAAAATGGTAATCCTAAAACAACCCAAAATAAAATATAAAAAAACAACAAGCATTTTTTTCAGAAAATACACTACACACACTTGCATTCTCTCTATCTCTTCTAAAAATGAATCATCACGTGATGCAGATTGCTTGTTTTAAACCCCATTGAAACATACGATTAAATGCCTTCTCCCAACTTTGAATTCTCGGTATTTGAAGCTGAAGAAGAAGAAGACAAAGAAATTCCAGAGGAGATCTCCCGATTACTCAGGCAAGAGGAAAGGTCCATTGAGCCTCACAAAGAGCCGTTGGAAACGGTTAATTTGGGTTCAGAAAAAGAAAGGAAGGAAGTTAAGATTGGGGCACTGCTCAGTGCAACTGTCAGAAAAGACTTGATAAGACTTCTCAAAGAGTTTCCATATGTATTTGCTTGGTCCTATCAGGACATGCCAGGGTTGGATACCAGCATCGTGGAACATCATTTATCGTTAAAATCAGATTGTCTGCTGATAAAATAAAGGTCAAGAAGGACTCACCCGGATATGGAAATAAAGATTAAAGAGGAAGTGCAGAAACAGATTGACGCGGGTTTCCTTGCCACCTCAGAATATCCTCAATGGCTAGCCAACATAGTGCCAGTTCCGAAAAAGGACGGAAAAGTTAGAATGTGTGTAGACTACAGGGATCTGAACAAAGTAAGTTTAAAGGATGACTTCCCATTACCACACATTGACATGCTAGTAGACAGTACAACAAAATTCAAAGTCTTCTCCTTCATGGATGGATTCTTGGGCTATAATCAAATAAAAATAGCTCTGGAAGATATGGAGAAAACTTCATTCATCACCCCATGGGGCACCTTTTGTTACAAGGTAATGTCGTTCGGTTTAAAGAATGTCAGGGTAACCTATCAACGAGCCATGACGACTTTGTTTCACATCATGATGCACAAAGAAATCAAAGTGTATGTCGATGACATGATCGCCAAGTCCAAAACAGAAGAAGAGCATGTGACACACCTGTCAAAGTTATTCAAGCGTTTGAGAAAGTACAAACTCCGCTTGAATCCTAACAAATGCACGTTCGGTGTTTGCTCAGGAAAACTCTTAGGGTTCATCGTCAGCCAGAAAGGAATCGAGGTCGATCCTGACAAGGTCAAGGCCATTCAAGAAATCCCTTCACCAAAGACCGAAAAATAAGTCAAAGGATTTTTGGGACGTTTGAACTACATTTCAATGTTCATATCCCTCATGACCGCGACATGCGCGCCGGTCTTCAAACTACTCAGAAAGAATCAAACCTGTGTATGGACAGAGGACTGCCAAAAACCTTTCGACAGTATCAAAGAATATCTGTTGAATCCACCAATCCTGTCACCACCAGTGGAAGGAAGACCACTGATCATATACCTAACAGTCTTGGAAGACTCCATGGGTTGTGTATTTGGCCAAAAAGACGAAACAAAGAGAAAAGAGTCTGCCATTTACTATTTAAGCAAGAAATTCACCGACTGTGAAACTCGGTACACTATGCTCGAGAAAACTTGTTGCGCTCTGGTTTCGGCAGCCAAATGTCTTCGCCAGTACATGATTTGTCACACTACTTGGTTAATCTCTAAAATGGATCCAATCAAGTACGTCTTTGAAAAATTTGCTCTCACTTGAAGGATTGCCCGTTGGAAAGTGTTGTTATCAGAATACGACATCGAGTACCATGCTCAAAAAGCCGTTAAAGGAAGTATTTTTGCTGAGCATTTGGCTCATAAACCGATTTACAATTAGGAATCAGTCGGAGTTGACTTCCCAGACGAAGATGTCATGTACTTGAAAATTAAAGATTGCGATGAAGCGCTACCCAGTGAAGGGCCAGAACCAGATTCCCAATGGGGATTAATATTTGTCGGAGCTGTCAATAATTATGGAAATGGAATTCGGGCAATCATCGTATCACCTCAGGGTACCCATATTCCTTTCAATTCCAGACTGACGTTCAAGTGCACAAACAATGAGGGCGAATACAAAGCTTGTATCATGGGTCTCGAAGAAGCAATTGACTTAAGGATTAAGAACTTGGACGTATATGGAGACTCAACCATGGTTATCAATCAGATCAAAGGAGAGTGGAACACATACCAATCAGGATTAATTCCTTCCAAAGATTACGCGAGAAGGTTGTTACCATTCTTCAAGAGAATCGAGTTTCATCACATCCCTCGTGAAGAAAACCACATGGCTGATGCACTAGCCACTCTCTCTTCCATGGTCAGTGTAGGTCAATGGAACGACGTACCAAAGATTGACATAATGAGCCTTGAAAGGCCTGCTTACATTTTCATAATTGAAGCAGTCATAGACGATAAACCTTGGTATCATGATATCAAGTGCTTCCTTCCAAGACAAGAGTACCCACATGGGGCATCCAGGAAAGACAGAAAGACTCTCAGAAGACTGGCAGGCAACTTCTTTCTGGATGGTGATACACTCTATAAAAGAAACTTCAATATGGTTTTGCTTAGATACGTAGACAGACCAGAAGCAAACATGTTGATGAAAGAGATTCACGAAGGATCCTTTGGCACTCATGCCAACGGACACACAATCGCGAGAAAAATTCTAAGAGCATGGTATTATTGGTTGACAATGGAATCCGATTGCTACCAGTACATGAGAAAGTGTCACAAGTGTCAGATATATGCAGACAAAATCCATGTACCGCCAATGCATCTCAAAGTTCTTTCTTCTCCATAGCCTTTTTCCATATGGGGAATCGACATGATTGGCATGATCGAACACAAAGCTTCAAACGGACATCAGTTCATCCTGGTGGCCATTGACTACTTCACCAAGTGGGTTGAAGCTGTGTCATACACCAATGTAACCAGACAAGTGGTAGTCCATGTCGCTCCCGGGATTTTCATCCAAGTACAAACGCGAAAGTGGCGCGGAAACATAGTCACCAGCAATGTGTATTTATCCCAAGAAAGGGAAAGGAAACACTGCATAAACCTGGGGGAAGGAAAGAACGAGGTCTCGTGACCAAGAGAAATGGGTTCGGGAGTCGGTTACGCGAGAGGAAGGTATTAGCACCCCCACGCGTCCATCGTACTCGATGGGATCCACGCTTGTTGTTCGATCAAAGGGTGTCGGCGTCTGGAGCTCTGCTTCTACTGGAAAGGAGAAGGAACGAGAACGAAAAAGAACGGAAAAGTGAAGAAGAAAAGAAGAAAGAAGTGACTCGATAGGACGTCGATCGTCCTAGGCCTACGTATTCCCTCGGGAACGGGAAAATCAGAGTCAACGTAGTTCGGATACGAACTAAGGGGAAAGGTTGCTCGCCAAGACATCTCCATCTTGTGCCTACGTATCCTCAATCGGACGAGAAAGAGGAAATCAGAGTAGTCGTAGTTTGACTTACGGGTCGATGAAAAAAGGTTTCGATCGCACTGGGGCGAGAGAAAAAAGGCTCAGTTAACAAATCTCGGTCACACAGAGGCGAGAGACAAAGAGAGAGAAATTAGTTGTTAGTGTGCTCGCCAAGGATAGGGATCCTCGTGCCTACGTATCTCATCGGAAATGAGAATCAGAGCATCCGTAGTTCACAGCTACGAGAAAACGGGATCTCGATCATACTGAGGCGAGAGAAGGAAGATGGAGAAACTGAATCCTACAAGTTATCATGCCTGGATTGCTAGCCTATGTCTATCCTACTCCGAGCTTAATCAGAAATTAAGTCGGACTAGGAACCTTAAGGGAGCATGTGAATACAGAGGTAATCAACAAGTAAACACCAGACAGCTCGATCACAAAGGAAAATCAAACAAAAGGCAGTCAAGTATTTAATCAGGAATTAATCAAAATAGGCAACAAAATCAAAGTCAACAATTAATCAAGAATATCCAAATTAGAATTAAAATGCTAATTCTAAAAAATAAAATCTAATCTAAAATTAAAAGCTAATATTAAAATCAAGCTTCTAAAGTTATAAACTAAAACTATTTCTAAAATTATAAACTAAATAATATATCCTAAGTTAATTCAAAATCTAATCTAATTATCTAAAATCAAATCTAAATATTCTAAACATAATAACCAAACTAATTACTAATTACTAAATTAGTAAACAAAACTAAAAGAACACTCAAGGGGTGCGGATAGTCCTGGGAGGTGTGCATAGAGTTCTGGGCTTGTGAGCTGGTGGTTTTAGGCCCAGGAGCTTATCAAGGAGATAGGGAGGTTCAGACAGTGATAACACGGTATGGGAAGCAAATCCAGCGCCTGGGCTTGAGGTTAATGGCCCAGCGACTAAACAAGAAGCCAGGGAGGTGTGATGAGTAGTGTGCTGAAAGTGTGTGTGGAAATTAAATGGGCTTAGGCCCGGTTCGAATTAGGTAATGTTAGAAACAAAAAGAAATAAAACCCTAAGAGGCTTCAAAACAGACTTAGTATCCTCTTCTTTTTCAATACTGTGTCGTCTTCACCATCATCTTTATTCTACGCCGCAAAATTCTCCGTCGATCCTCCTCACTCTCTCCTCTTCGCTCCAATCATTCTCATAAACAAAACCCTCACGCGCCATCCTTCTTCCACCGTGAATCTCTCTTTTCTTCTCCCTCTCCTTCTTCCTATCACGCCGCTCTCCCTTCTCTTCTGACATCACCATATCCTCCGCTCACAAAACAACCGCCGTGTGATTCCTCCCTACACAACACTCTCCTCACCGCATACTAGCCGGAAAAGTTTGACGCCACACCGTAAGCAACTCACCGACGCCGCGCCTCCGTCTCGACATCAATTTCCAATGAAGCTTTTAGACAGAAACCTAGCAACCTCCACCGTTCCATGGCCCGTTGCCAGGGACGGCGGAGCGTGAACCTCCGTCAACTCACACTCAACACTCGCAACGCCATCCAATCATCAGCTTCAACGATCCAAACACGACGCGGACCTCATAACAACTTCGAGGAACTGCGCTCTCACTTTCTCACAATGGGATACGCGTAACAACCTCAATCTCTATCTCACGGTGTGAATCAACATGAATACGAATTTAAGAACAACATCATCACAGAATCAAAGTTCGTGTCGAGATTGATTTACCTACCGGAGCAGTTCCAGTGACTCTTCAATTGCAAACGAACTGGTGCGAACCGAATCTTCGGGTATCAGGTATGTGTATTTTCTTCACTCTTCCTCTTCTTCGAATCTTCTGTTGATCCTCATATCTTCTTCTTCTTCTACTTGATTCTACTGTGTGTTGAATTCATGTTGCGTCGAAATTACGAAAGAGTTGTGGATCTGTTGTTGAATTGAAGTTGTCGCAGAGTTGTGACAAATCTTCTTCTGCTCTGGATTCTGGTGAATTTGTTGCAAGTTATGAATCTTTGAATTGATGTTGAGTTCTTGATGAAATATTGAATTGCAGGTTTTATGGAGTGGATTGAAGATGCTGAAGAGATTCAGTTTGTAGGTTGTTTAGAAGATGGAGATGGAGGAATGGAGGAAGTTGTAGAGAGAATGGAGATTGATGAAGCATTCAAGAGAGAGCCTAGATTGATGAAGATGGAGGTCTTATATAGAGGGGAAAAGAAGAATCGAGAAGAAAAAAGTTAGTTAGAGATTGTGGAGAGTGAAATTCTGTTGTGAGACTTGGAATGAGTCACCAGTTTTGCACTGCGTTTATTCTTTGTTTTCACTGCTTTGTAGCTTCTTTTTTTTTCCTTCCCTGTTGTGAAATTTCTAGTGAGACTTTATGAGAAATTCATTTACACTATGTGCTACGCACCCTTGCTTTTCGTTACTATTAAATGGCTTGGTACATGTGAGAAAGACTTGCGCATGAACATGGCTTGGGAAGAGGATTATTGCTGATGGCTGAGTGTTTAATGTTGTAATATATTTGGTAATGGTTTATTATAATAATGGACATGGATATATACAGAAAATGACTTTGGAAATTAAACTGTGGGTTTGAAATATGGAATTTGGACAATGGTTAAGAAAAGGATACGTGAATTAAAATTTGGATATAAAAATGGAATTTGGTTAATGAATATGGAAAATTAAAAATAATGTGGAAAGTAAGATATGAATATAGTTCTCAAAAATGGGTTTTAAGAATGGGAAATGATTTTTGAAGTGATTAAAAGTGGATATTAAAATGGTTATTTGGATTAAATTGGAAAAAATAGATGAATGGGTTGGATATTGAATTTGGAATTAATGGAAATGCTATTAAATGGATACGGGTTAGAAAGTGATTTAAAATGGATATCAAAATGGTTGTAGGTTAGAAAGAATAGACTGGTATCTCGAATTCCAAGTAGGTCGCATGATCACATTCAATCCACATCAAACTTTAGATCCAAAGCAAATTTGTATCCTTAATGGCACCCCATCTTCCATCAATAAACCCAATTAACTTGAATGCGTGAAACCCTAACCAAAGACTTATGAATTGACGAAAGTCCACAAGCTGAACCCTCAGCAAGAAATCCCAATTTCCCTTTGGATATACACCAATGCCTCTGACTATTCTTCTGACTGGAGGAGACTTTACAACTTGGTGAAACTCTAAATAGGATATATGTGTGATAACATGAACTCTGCTCTTGCGTCAACTTGACCTGAAATAGGAGCCAGCTGAATCACCTCTGAATAGGGCCTACACTGATAATAAGGAGATTCCTTTGATCCCACGTCTCAAGAACCAATGCCATGATATGATTATGAGCTGTGATCTAAATGAGATGCAAAATGAGTGCGAAACAAAAGCCAGAAAAAGTTAGAAAAAGGTAGGGCAAATTTTTGGGTGCTACAGCTGCCCCTATTCAATCAACTTGGACCTTGAATGGATGATAGCAATGGCTTTCAGACGTTCGAGGTAGAAGGTGATTGAATACAAAAACATCCCAGAAATTTGCACTGTGGGGAAGAGAAATGATATAGTGATTGCCAGCCAAAGGTGAACTCACAACTAGAGGTTTGTAGAATCAACAGACCTACAGAGATGACTCCGTTGGGGATACGAAGGTAGACCATCAACTCTGAGGTTGAGGAAAAATGGCATTCGCACTGAGATTGAGAAAATTTGGAGTAAACATCAACACGGAGGTTGAGGAAAAGGTAGACATCAACTCTGAGGTTAAGACAAAACCATAACTTCAACTCTGGGGTCAGAAGAAGGATATACGTCAACTCTGAGATTGGAGACTTGCCACAATACGTCTACTCGGAGGTCGAGGACGAAAGACATGTTCATCAACTCGGAGGTCGAGAAAGGATATACAACAACTTTGCAGTTAGTAAAGTGGGCGTCAACCCTGAGGTTGGGGTAGAAGGAGGTGCTCATCGACTCAGAGGTCGAGAAAAGGTGTCCGACAACTTTGAAGTTGGGGAAAAAAAGGATATTCATCAACTCTGAGGTCGAGAAAAGGTACACGACAACTTTGAAGTTGGTAAAGGAGGGTGTTCATCGGTCGAGAAAAGGTGTCCGACAACTTTGAAGTTGGAGAAGAAAAGCATTTTCATCAACTCTGAGGTCGAGAAAAGGTATACGACAACTTTGAGTTGGTAAAAAAGGGGGCGTCAACTCTGAGGTTGGACAAAACAGACGTCAACTCTAAGGTTGGGGAAGAAGGGCGTCAATTCAAAAATTGGGCAGACAGGCATTCAACAACTCTGAGGTTGGAAAGGGAATAAACGACAACTCTGAGGTTGGAGAGAAGATATACGACAGCTCTGAGGTTGGTAAAAAAGGCTTCAACTCTGAGGTTGGGGAAGAAAGGGTTTTTCATCAACTCTGAGGTCGAGAAAAAGATATACGACAACTTTGAAGTTGGTAAAGAAAATGATATTCATTAACTCTTAGGTCAAGAAAGGTATAATGTTCGTCAACTTTGAAGTTGAGAAAAAAAGAAGGTACGACAACTCTGAGGTTGGAGAAAGGCGACAACTCTGAGGTTGGAGAAGAAAGGGGTGTCAAGTCTGAGGTTGGACAAAATAGGCGTCAACTCTGACGTTGGAGAAAAAGGAAGGTACGACAACTCTGAGGTGAGAGAAAGGCGATAAACGACAACTCTGAGGTTGGAGAGAAGATATACGACAACTCTGAGGTTGGTAAAAAAGGCTTCAACTCTGAGGTTGGAGAGGGAATGTACGACAACTCTGAGGTTAGAGAAGAAAGGCGTCAACTCGGAGGTTAGGGATAAAAGGATTGTTCATCAACTCTGAGGTTGAGAAAAGGTATACGACAACTCTGAGGTTGGACACAACAGGCGTCAACTCTGAGGTTGGGAAAAAAAGGGGAGTCAACTCTGAGGTTGGACAAACGGACGTCAACTCTGAGGTTGGGGAGGAATATGTACGACAACTCTGAGGTTGGAGAAAAAAGGCATCAACTCTGAGGTTGGGGCTCTCTTCGGAGAATTGGAATCACTGTTTTGATTGTGGGTTGATCTGGGCTTTCGCACAAGGTACCAAATCTGGATTATGCTTCGATGCATGTTTGAATTTTCTTTCTATGGCGTAATGCTCCACATGAAATGGAAATGCTACGCGTTTTGAGGATGCAATGCAATGATGATTACTATATGCAAGAATGAGAAGACACCCCACTGAGGAATGCGCAGAATAAAGCAAGCAGACTTCACTGAGGAAGGGATCACCAATATCTAATCTCCTGTGGGGAGATAACCAAATGTACCACCAATAACCACTGGTGATGCAAACTCTGGCGGGGAACCGCAAGCTGAATTGCGAACTCTGTTGGGGAGATGCCAATAAAGATTGGACTTTGAACTACTGAGAGTGCCAATAACCATTGGACTTTGGCTTGCGGGGAAATACCGAATCAGACTGTGGAGGAAGTGAATACTCTGACTTCTCATCGTCTTCAAACTGCTTGAAAATATTCCATCTTCTTACCCTGCTGAGAATGAGGAATCCACCTACACTACTGGGATAAGAAATCTTCATAAAGAAACCCTTTTCAATTTGAGGATGATCCTCTGCTTGGGGAAGCATATCAATTCCAACACCTTGCTGGAAAAGATACCTTCTGGCTCCTTGTTGGGGAAGAGACTTAATGCTTCAAGTTTCGGTGGATCACTTGCATATTAATCATCAAGAGTGAACAACGGTTCCTTCCTGACTTGCCCCAGATCACGGGGTCTAATGGGAGAAATCATCTCAAGAGGATTTTATAGAAGACCGGGCGTTCACACTGCCCAGGGTCTTCAAACTCTTGGAGAGATTTATTGGATCTCGACGTAACTGCCCCAGATTAACCGTCTTCTGGAGAGGATAACTTTTCATGCTCCGGAGGTGGCCTGCCTCGACATGAGCTTTGAAGTGAGTTTGCCCCTGACCGGACTGGTCTTCGAATGAATGCCCCAGAATAACTGACCTTCAGAGAGATTTCTCGACGTGACTGCCCCAGATTGGCTACATCTTAGCACGACTTACTGGGGAGAGCCCACGGCACTGAGTCTCTTGGCAACATGCCCCTTGATATGACTGTCCTTCAGAATTTTCAAGCATCCCAACTCGGCAAGATCAAGCTTCTCGACTGGCATTCACTGTGTAAGCTTCATTGATGCTTAGGCACATGTATGCAAGCAGAACGAGTTTATTATGAGAATGATAATTCTAATGCAACAACCATGTTAACCTTGAAGTTTATTGAAAAATATGTCGTAAAACCCTGTGAACGAGTCACTAGTTACGACATTGATTTTTGAATGGAAAACAAAACGCACATGTAATACCAACAAAAATCTTATTAGCACCACTCATGGGAGTCAGGAACGTTATCTCGTTGAAGTACGCCTTCGGAATAACCCTGTTTAAATTAGGTCTTTTAAGGGTTGTAACGTGGTCTGGTTCACAGTTTTAGAAAAAAGGATTTATGGCTCGAAGTTTATTGGTGCCCACCCATTCTCCTTGATGTTCTCCAGTCCTACGTCCCGTTAATTTGGCACAAGCGCTCATCTCCCAAAAGAATTTTTGTGAGGATCGATGGTTAAGGAACCCATGAGGTCTTTGAAATGACAGCCACCCCTTTTGTCTTCAGTGTTTCGGTCACACGACTTGTTCCTTATCGAGGATTTTCTCTTTTGAACATTTCTTTTTCATTTTTCGCTTCTTTATTTCCCTGATTTTGCCTGGACTGATTCTCTTTTGAATCTTTCGATTTTGAAGTCCAACGGGATGCCCTAACTTTTTGCCAAAGTCACTTGTTTTCAAGTTTTGGACTTAGTGGGCATTCTTTCTTTTTTTTTTATTCTTTTTTTTTGAACAAATCGTGTGACACTGGCTTATCTGACTTGTTTGAAAAGGGTGGTGACTACCTCATTCCTTAGTCGATGAGGGATAACCATTGTTTTCACATCTTTTGACCTCTTGAAGGTAATGGATCCTCAGATGCACGCTCCTTTCGAAATTTGAATGCTTGCTCAAATTACTGACAACTACCCTGCCCCTGGTTAAATGTGAGGGTTTTTTCGAATGAAAAGAAACTCCTACTTCAAGGCTCAAAGGGGTTGACGAGGGTCTATCTCCCTTATATCTCCAGTGTTTGGGGATTTGAAGCAATGCCTATACATCCTCAACAGGGTTTTATCCAAAAGCATACAACCAAAGATTTTGCGTTTTTACTTCATCATCCTCCCTCCAAGAGTTTAAGAAAGACAATTGGTATTGCAATGTGCAGAAACAATATATGAATGAATAAAAATGAATTACTTCAAGAAAACATATTCATTGCATTAAGATCATCATTCAAGACAAACAAGTTTTTGCATGCATACAATGCTTTAACAAGAAATGAAAAACTACAAATGAAAATGCCGTAAAGAAGCTGAAGATTGCCATTGCTGAGGAGGCTTGACTCTGTCTGGACGTCCTTGCAAACGGAGTGTTCACTTGAGACAAGAGGCTTCAATTGATGTACATATCATCTTCAGTGAATGCAATGACCCCTGAGTCGACCAGATCCTGCACCTTGTGCTTGAACACATTGCAATCTTCAATTGAATGACCTGGTGTGTCTGAGTGATACTCACTTCTAGCATCCAGATCATAATCAGGAGGTATGGGGTTAGGGACAGGCTTGGCATCCCTTAGTTTAACCAGAGAACTCTCAAGTAGACAAGCAAGAACATCACTGTGAGGAATAGGGAGTGGATCGAACCTTCTCGCAGGCCTTCGTGATCTTTGTTGTCTCTGTTGCTGAGGAGCATAAGGTCGCTGATACTGAACAGGCCGTTGAACAATAGAAGGAATATACACAACACTAGTTTCTCCTTCATTTCCCTTGGAGAACCCAACATAAGGTTTCTTTGCATCTTCAGCAGCAATTCGAATCTTTCCCGTTTTGATGCCATTTTCGACTCTTTCTCCTGCCAATACAAGACCTGAAAATCCGGCTGACAAACACCCCACCAATTTCTCATAATAATGACCCTGAAGTGTATCCATGAACATATCAACGAGCTCTCTTTCCAACACCGGAGGTTGAACTCGGGAAGCCAATTCGCACCACCTCTGGGCGTACTCTTTGAAGCTTTCGTTTTGTCTCTGAGAAAGACTCTGCAATTGCATCCTATTGGGCGCCATGTCCGTGTTGTATTGGTAGTGCTTAATGAAAGCTTCTGCCAAATCTCTCCAGCTTTTAATATGCGTTCTCTCTAAGCTCATATACCAGTCTAAAGATGCCCCAGTTAAGTTGTCCTGAAAGAAATGCATCAACAGCTTCTCATCATCCGTATAGGCAGACATTTTACTGGAATATGCCCTGATGTGAAGCTTAGGGCAGGTGGATCCATTGTACTTTTCAAAAACAGGCACCTTGAACTTCGGAGGAATTTTCACACCTGGGACCAACCCTAAGTCATACATGTCCATGCCCAAAGTATTCTGGCCCTTAAGAGCCTTCAATCTCTCCTCAAGCACACGAAGCCTCTTGTCCGTATCAGTAGGGAAATTCATCTTAGCATCGTAAAATTGTTCTTCCTGATTATCCACCTTCTGACGAGGAACATGAATCCTAGCAGCACTTCCTCTGGATTGACTCATAGGAGAGGGTGGAGGAAGATCAGCACGTGGAGGATTCACAACTCCGCCCGGAGTATTCTCAACAACATTCCCATTACCAGCCTCTGGGATAACAACAACAGCCTTGCAAATAACCGCCCTTAATTCCTCTTGATGCTGAGTCATACCCTGCATCATCTCCATGCACTGATCCATACGAGTCTGGAATTCCGACAACTCTGCTCGCATCTGATCCATGATTCTCCTCTAATTGCTTCGAGTTGCGTAGTGGTGAGAAGTCAGGTTTGCAGTTCTGAAGAAAATACCAAGTCATAATAAGAACCCCTTCTAAGAATACATGTTATGCATATGCGTATGAGAACGCAAAATGTCATGTGATGCAAATGCAAAGACACGGGATCAAGATATCCATAAATCCTGAATAGTTGTTGTACTGCTGACTGGATAAGTTCAAAGGTCTGCTCTGAAGAGAATACCAGGCTGATAAGTCCACACTGATAGAAAACCAGAAACCCAGGTAGGTAGAGGGTTACGGTTACCTGCAAACCTGTAAACAACCCGTCCCTGTCACATGTGGGTACTAGAAAGGCGAGGATCCTCAATATCACGGACTCTCAGGTCGAGAAATGATGATACATTCACCATTTCTGGTTTGGCATCATCATCAATCGAGGAGGCCTCAACTGATTCCCCTCAAAATGAAAGGTCCTCAGCTTCTGGCACTGAGGTCGAGAAGCAATAGTACATTCATCCCTCGGGGTACAGTACTATCGCCAATCGAGGAGTGCCTCCACTGATTCTCTTTCAAAAAGGATATCCTATAGCGAGTTCCCAGCATTGGGTCCTCGGATCGAGAAGCATAATGGGTTTGCCATTTCTAGTCTGCCATTATCACATCTCAGGAGGAGTGCCGTTACTGAGTCCTCGGGAATGGTCACCAGAGTCGACAGTTCCTCAAGAGAATATCCACTGGCCTGTATAAACATACAGTAGCAGATAGCTCCTGATAGAACCCCATCTGGTTGTGGGTCTCATGAACAACAATACGTGGTCACCACCATGCAAGTGTCACGACTATCCACTCTAATACCTATGTGTATGCTCAAGCCTGGGTAGTGGGCTTATCTCTCAGAAATCCCAACCTGCCAAACAGAAAATCCAGTACAGCACAACACAGTCCAGCATAATAATGAAATGCAATGTAATAAATGCGGTAAAAACAGTAATACAGTAATACACAGCAAAATAAAGCACCACAGTAAACACCCAATGAAAGAAAAACAGGCAAGCGTTAGGATTGACTCGCATAGGGGATAAACCAGCAAGAGGTCAACCTGTCCCCAGCAGAGTCGCCAGCTGTCGCTCCCGGGAATTTCATCCAAGTACAAACGCGAAAGTGGCGCGGAAACAGAGTCGCCAGCAATGTGTATTTATCCCAAGAAAGGGAAAGGAAACACTGCGTAAACCTGAGGGAAGGAAAGAACGAGGTCTCGCGACCAAGAGAAATGGGTTCGGGAGTCGGTTACGCGAGAGGAAGGTATTAGCACCCCCACGTGTCCATCGTACTCGATAGGATCCACGCTTGCTGTTCGATCAAAGGGTGTCGGCGTCTGGAGCTCCACTGCTACTGGAAAGGAGAAGGAACAAGAACGGAAAAGAACGGAAAAGCGAAGAAGAAAAGAAGAAAGAAGTGACTCGATAGGACGTCAATCGTCCTATGCCTACGTATTCCCTCAGGAACGGGAAAATCAGAGTCAACGTAGTTCGGACACGAACTAAGGGGAAAGGTTGCTCACCAAGACGTCGCCTTCTTGTACCTACGTATCCTCAATTAGACGAGAAAGAGGAAATCAGAGCAGTCGTAGTTCGACTTACGGGTCGATGAAAAAAGGTTTCGATCGCACTGGGGCGAGAGAAAAAAGGCTCAGTTAACAAATCTCGGTCACACAGAGGCGAGAGACAAAGAGAGGGAAATTAGTTTTTAGTGTGCTCGCCAAGGATATGGGTCCTCGTGCCTACGTATCTCATCGGAAATGAGAATCAGAGCATCTGTAGTTCACAGCTACGGGAAAACAGGATCTCGATCATACTGAGGCGAGAGAAGGAAGATGGGGAAACTGAATCCTATAAGTTATCATGTCTGGATTGCTAGCCTAATGTCTATCCTACTCCGAGCTTAATCAGAAATTAAGTCGGACTAGGAACCTTAAGGGAGCATGTGAATACAGAGGTAATCAACAAGTAAACACCAGACAGCTCGATCACAATGGAAAATCAAACAAAAGGCAGTCAAGTATTTAATCAGGAATTAATCAAAATAGGCAACAAAATCAAAGTCAACAATTAATCAAGAATATCCAAATTAGAATTAAAATGCTAATTCTAAAAAATAAAATCTAATCTAGAATTAAAAGCTAATATTAAAATCAAGCTTCTAAAGTTATAAACTAAAACTATTTCTAAAATTATAAACTAAATAATATATCCTAAGTTAATTCAAAATCTAATCTAATTATCTAAAATCAAATCTAAATATTCTAAACCAAATAACCAAAACTAATTACTAATTACTAAACCAGTAAACAAAACTAAAAGAACACTCAAGGGGTGCGGATAGTCCTGGGAGGTGTGCATAGAGTTCCGGGCGTGTGAGCTGGTGGTTTTAGGCCCAGGAGCTTACCAAGGAGCTAGGGAGGTTCAGACAGTGATAACGCGGAATGGGAAGCAAATCCAGCGCCTGGGCTTGAGGTTAATGGCCCAGCGACTAAACAAGAAGCCAGGGAGGTGTGATGAGTAGTGTGCTGAAAGTGTGTGTGGAAATTAAATGGGCTTAGGCCCGGTTCGAATTAGGTAATGTTAGAAACAAAAAGAAATAAAACCCTAAGAGGCTTCAAAACACACTCAGTATCCTCTTCTTCTTCAACACTATGCCGTCTTCACCATCATCTTCATTCTACGCCGCGAAATTCTCCGTCGATCCTCCTCACTCTCTCCTCTTCACTCCAATCGTTCTCATAAACAAAACCCTCACGCGCCATCCTTCTTCCACTGTGAATCTCTCTTTTCTTCTCCCTCTCCTTCTTCCTATCACACCACTCTCCCTTCTCTTCCGACATCACCATATCCTCTGCTCACAAAACAACCGCCGTGTGATTCCTCCCTACACAACACTCTCCTCACCGCGTACTAGCCGGAAAAGTTTGACGCCACACCGTAAGCAACTCACCGTCGCCGCGCCTCCGTCTCGACATCAATTTCCAACGAAGCTTTTGGTCGGACCCCTAGCAACCTCCACCGCGCCATGGCCCGTTGCCGGCGACGGCGGAGCGTGAACCTCCGTCAACTCACACTTAACACTCGCAACGCCATCCAATCATCAGCTTCAACGATCCAAACACGACGCGGACCTCATAATAACTTCGACGAACTGCGCTCTCACTTTCTCAAAATGCGATACGCGTAACAACCTCAATCTCTCTCTCACAGCACGAATCAACACGAATACGAATTTAAGAACAACATAATCACATAATCAAAGTTCAAGTCGAGATTGATTTACCTACCGGAGCAGTTCCGGTGACTCTTCAATTGCAAACGAACTGGTGAGAACCGAATCTTCAGGTATCAGGTATGCGTAATTTATTCTCTCTTCCTCTTCTTCGAATCTTCTGTTGATCCTCGTATCTTCTTCTTCTTCTACTTGATTCTACTCTGTGTTGAATTCACGTTGCGTCGAAATTACGAAAAAGTTGTGGATCTGTTGTTGAATTGAAGTTGTTGCAGAGTTGTGACAAATCTTCTTCTGCTCTGGATTCTGGTGAATTTGTTGCAAGTTATGAATCTTTGAATTGATGTTGAGTTCTTGATGAAATTTTGAATTGCAGGTTTTATGGAGTGGATTGAAGATGCTGAAGAGATTCAGTTTGTAGGTTGTTCAGAAGATGGAGATGGAGGAATGGAGGAAGTTGCAGAGAGAATGGAGATTGATGAAGCATTCAAGAGAGAGCCTAGATTGATGAAGATGGAGGTCTTATATAGAGGGGAAAATAAGAATCGAGAAGAAAAAAGTTAGTTAGAGATTGTGGAGAGTGAAATTCTATTGTGAGACTTGGAATGAGTCACCAGTTTTGCACTGAGTTTATTCTTTGTTTTCACTGCTTTGTAGCTTCTTCTTTTTTATTATTTTTCCTTCCCTGTTGTGAAATTTCTAGTGAGACTTTATGAGAAACTCATTTACACTATGTGCTACGCACCCTTGCTTTTCGTTACTGTTAAATGGCTTGGTACATGTGAGAAAGACTTGATCATGAACATGGCTTGGGAAGAGGATTATTGGTGATGGCTGAGTGTTTAATGTTGTAATATATTTGGTAATGGTTTATTATAATAATGGACATGGATATATACAGAAAATGACTTTGGAAATTAAACTGTGGGTTTGAAATATGGAATTTGGACAATGGTTAAGAAAAAGATACGTGAATTAAAATTTGGATATAAAAATGGAATTTGGTTAATGAATATGGAAAATTAAAAATAATGTGGAAAGTAAGCTATGAATATAGTTCTCAAAAATGGGTTTTAAGAATGGGAAATGATTTTTGAAGTGATTAAAAGTGGATATTAAAATGGTTATTTGGATTAAATTGGAAAAAAATATATGAATGGGTTGGATATTGAATTTGGAATTAATGGAAATACTATTAAATGGATACGGGTTAGAAAGTGATTTAAAATGGATATCAAAATGGTTGTAGGTTAGAAAGAATGGATTGGTATCTCGAATTCTAAGTAGGTCACATGATCATATTCAATCCACATCAAACTTCAGATCCAAAGCAAATTTGTATCCTTAATGGCACCCCATCTTCCATCAATAAACCCAATTAACTTGAATGCGTGAAACCCTAACCAAAGACTTCTGAATTGACAAAAGTCCACAAGATGAACCCTGAGCAAGAAATCCCAATTTCCCTTGGGATATACACCAATGCCTCTGACGATTCTTCTGACTGGAGGAGACTTTGCAATTTGGTGAACCTCTGAATAGGAGATATGTGTGATAACATGAACTATGCTCTTGCGTCAACTTGAACTGAAATAGGAGCCAGCTGAATCACCTCTGAATAGGGCCTACACTGATAATAAGGAGATTCCTTTGATCCCACGTCTCAAGAACCAATGCCATGATATGATTATGAGCTATGATCTAAATGAGATGCAAAATGAGTGCGAAACAAAAGCCAGAAAAATTTAGAAAAAGGTAGGGCAAATTTTGGGGTGCTACAGTCCGCTTCATAAAAAACAATCTCATATGCCGTTATGGTGTTTCAAGCCAGATCATTATGGATAATGGATCTAACTTGAACAATAATATGATGAAAGAGTTGTGTGCTGAGTTCAAGATCGAACACTATAACTCATCTCCCTACCGGCCTAAGATGAACGGAGTGGTATAAGTGGCTAACAAGAACATTAAGAAAATCGTTCAAGAGATGGTTATAACCTACAAAGACTGGCACGAGATGCTACCCTTTGCTCTTCACGGTTATCGCACATCTGTCTGCACTTCAACAGGGGCAACCTCTTTCTCTCTAGTATATGGCATGGAGGAAATGCTCCCCATAGAAGTAGAAATCCCATCAATCCGGGTATTGATGGAAGCCAAGCTAACAGAAGCTGAATGGTGTCAGAGTCGACACGATGAACTGAACCTAATCGAAGAAAAGAGAATGACAGCTCTATGTCATGGTCAGTTGTATCAGCAAAGAATGAAGAAAGCGTTCGACAAAAAGGTTCGACCTCGTGTCTTCAGGAAAGGAGACCCCGTGCTCAAAAAGATCCAATCATTTCTCACTAATTCCCACGGCAAATGGACTCCGAATTATGACATCCCCTATGTGGTAAAGAAAGCCTTCTCAGGCGGTGCCTTGAGACTCACAACCATGGATGGAGAGGAGTTTGCCTACCCCACGAATGTTGATGTAGTTAAGAAATACTTCGCCTAAATACAAAAAAATAACATCTCGGTGGATTGAAAACCAGAAAGGGCGGTCCAGGAAAAAGTTAGAGACATAAGCAAAAATCATCCCGATGGATTGGAAACCTTAAAAGACAATCCAGGAAAAAGTTAGGGATTCATGGCAAGTAACTACGTATGGCAAAGTCCAGATCCCCAGCGGTGGCGCCATCCATCAGGAAAACTTCAGTCAAGGTCATCTTCGACGAAAGCTCAGGATGTCCAGAATTCAAAGTTGGTAGAAGGATAGCGGTCGTTATATTTCAATGTAGCCCTTTTCCCTTAAAATTACCATTTTCTAAACTTTGTAAATACTCTATGGGATCACGCGTTTGGCTGACTTCCATCCTATCAATAAAATTTGAGCCCTAGTGCTTTTGTTTGCAATTCTCATTTGTTTTTACTTAACAGAATGACATTTTTAACATGATTAACGATTCTTGAAACAAAACAAAAATTAATTTACTTGTCAAAATTTTCTTCTGCTTTTAAAATAAAGATGGCATTTCTTTTTAACTGCTGAACGCGAAAAGAACATCGATAGCTTCTCCGAAAGTGATTAAATTTCAAAGTACATAATCAAAGTACTCCTTCTAAACCAGTACACCTGAATGGAGGATCAATTGTATTAGATGTAATGTCTCATCTGATATCCCCGACAGAGTTCTTACCTCTTAAGATTGATCAGCGATTATCTTCCCCCTACAGGGTCCATTCCTCTCCTAAGCAAGGCATGATTGCTATCTTGAACCAACGATACTTTTCATCCCTCGCAGTGTCCGAGTATCCAGTTGTGCTCATTTCACCAGTATGTATGTCGCGTCTGTTTTGTCAGCATAAACATACATGCATCATGCATAATTTATTCATATTCATATTCATATTGCATTACTATCACTCTGGTCATGCTCATTTCCTAGTGATAAAGTCCTCTTATCAGTCAAGCTGTCAGTCATTTCCTCATCAGGAAATGTATCATCTAAGCAGTTTCTCCCCAGTTTATTTCTGGATTGGAGCCCATCCTCGACAACTTTGATAACTTGAACCCCTGAAAAACAAGAAGACAGTCGACATAAACTTTTTGGAACATCACTCTTCACCAGTGAAGATGATATTTTCTCTTTCCCGGATTAAGGAAAATCCCAGAGAAAGATTCTTAATCGAAGACTCTCGACGATACATCGGTTTTTCTCCCACGAAATTCGATGTTAATGAAGTCATCAGCACCTCAAAATTGGATCACATCACATGGTATTTCTCCGAAATGACCTCAAAGAAAAGTATGATGTAGTATCCCCAAGCAAAAAACAATCTCTCAAGAGACTCGTTTTTCCCCAGTAGAATCAGTAAATGGCATCTCCAACTGAGAAGTTTGTACGCCTCTACAGCTCAGACTAATGGGTTTCCCCAACAAGTATGACATCAAATTTTTCCATCAAATGGCGTCTCCCCCATAAAATTCGGTGGGAAGTTTGATGAAGACTGCTACACATAGCGTCCCTTGTCAAGGAAGAAACTCGACAAGAAGAAACTGAGACCAATTCCGTGGCTAAAAACCAAGATCGAGGGGAAGTTTATTTCAGAAACTGAGACTGGTTTAGTGGCTAAAAAACCAGGATCGATGGGAAGTTTATTGCAGAAACTGAGACCAGTTCCTTGGCGGAAGACCAGGATCGAGAGGAAGTTTATTTCAAAAGAAACATAGACCAGTTCCGTGGTTGAAGACCGGGATCGAGGGTAAGTTTTACACTTTTCTAAATAACATTGCTTAGCAAAAGAAGATGGATGAGGAAACTGCCATTCATAACCAGAGTCAAAATTTCAGGTATTCCGATATTTAATCCTCTTGTACCCTGAATGTCCGAATATCTTCGTCATTCACACCTTTGGGTCTAAGAAGATTAAATAGGGGCATCTGTCATACCTCAAATTTTGACCACCAAGATTTCCCATCATTGTGAGAATCATCACCGCAATATGGATGTACCTTCATGCCTCATCAATCTCCTCAAAGATGGTTGAGCATTCACCACAATTAAGAATTAGGGTTTTGAGCCCTCTTAGAGCACTTAGACAAAGGATCAATCAAGAATTGACATGATCTTCAACTTGTATATCCTCTCCAAACACCCATAAAGGATCAAGTGATCTCCCACATCAAGGATCAAGCACATAAGTTGCCATATTTCAAGTGGTTTGAGCCTCTAAACACCCCATGTCACCAAATTAGGGTTTTCATCGACTGAGGCCTCCAAAGTGAAATTTTCATAGGGGATTGAGCCAAGGCTTCAAAATATGACTAAATATGTTCAAAATAACCCTAGGAGTCCCTTTGCAAAGTTAAATAACCCTCAGATAATGCATTCCTCAAAAGTCGGGAATTAGGGTTTCTCCGCGACGAACCGCTTCGGAGCCAAAAGTCAAAACATGACTTTTTTGGCAAAAATGATCCATATGACTCATATTCTCATAAAATATGATCTATAATGTCATTTGAATAAGAATTGATCAAGAAATCATGATAACTTGTAAAAGGGGTAATTTTGAAAAATTGAAAATTTTTCTAAGTTACTAAATTTGAATGGTTTTGGTGCCAACTTCCAAGGACCATAACTTTTGATCCAAGCATCCATTTTGAGTGATCCAAAGCCTGATTTGTAGGTCTTCCTACATTATACAAAATCTTCAACTACCTCAAACTCCAATTCTTCATAGATTCTTAGTTATCGATGGATCAAAGTGGTAAAAAAAATCAAAGATTAAACACTTAGTGAAAACTGCCTGAGTTTTCAGCCTTGAACATCAATGTTCATGAGAATTTTTCAGTTGGATTCAAATAGTTTCAAGACAAACTATGATCACATATGGATTGTATCATGTTAGGTATTTCTAAAAATCACAAGAGCTTTCCATAACTCCATCTGAGCAAGGAGATATGATCCTCCCAAAATGGCACTTTCCAACTGTCATGTACAAGGCAGTTTTGTGCACTTTTGCTCGAGCTGGCCAAATTATGCAACCTTAAGCCTTGTCACACTTCTGAAAACATGTAAGGATCTTATCCAAGCAAGTACCTCTGGTCCACAAGCCTTGCAAGTCAAGACACCACCCCTTTTGGCATGTGGAATTCAATGTTCCAAATCCAAAAACTCCAATTTTGTTTCAAAGCATTCAAGAGGTGCATTGAGGTGGCATGGACTGAGTCTTTAATCACTGAATGAGTCAAGCCTTATCCCTGCAACAGAAGACCATAGGCATGTGCTCTAATATCAAGTCAATGATCATGGAAGACTAGAATTCCTTTATGCAACCATTGGCCACAAACCTGTACCAGTTGTCATTCACTATTGCTTGTAAAACAAACTTGCTCTACTATAAATAGAGCTCATTTGTGATTAGTTTGAGTACACCAAAGCATCCAAACTGATTCTTTACTCAAAATCTCTCTTTCACTCTAAAAAACACCTTCTCTTGCAAGTCACTATCGGGTTTTGCATTTGAGAACAATTATGTCCAAACCAATGATGCAAACACCTCATATACATCAAATGTAAGTGATTCAAACACATAAACAACATCTGGAACATCAGAATCACAAAGTGGTATCCCATTTGCTCAAGTTCAAGAGCCTGCTGCAGAAGGATTCGAGTTGGTCCGACTAAGAAGTTTCCAACCACTCTAAGCATTCAAACATGTTCCCTGACACCTAAGGAAGTTGTCCAGATCATTGGAACACATCTGTAACATCCCCATCATCAAGCTCGATCACCAACTGTAAGAGGTAAGCTTGAAGCCTTTAAACTCCATATTCCATGCATCATAAATGAATTTTTGAGTTACCATCTTGTTCCTGCATGTATATAGAGTGATAACCCTCAATCAATTGCCATGAATCAATCGTGTATGGAATTTCATTGTGTTCATGCTGAAACTAGGGTTCTTGGGGTTATCCTTTGATTTCTCACTCTATACTCAATATAAATGCAATTAATCCATATGGTTGTAATCCTTGTTCAAAATCGAACAAGATTGGTGTTTGAATCGTGCAAAACCATTGGGTAATCAGAGGGAAAAGTGAGAAAACACAAATCCGGGCAAAACAGGGCACGCGGGCAAGAACTATTGATCTTGGCGCCCTTTTTCAAATTTTCAAATATTTGAATTTTTTATATTTTATTTAATTGATTCAAAAATTAATTTCTCTCTAAGTTTTTATGTTTTTGGATTGATTCTTTTTTTCAAAATTCATAAAAATGTTGAAATATTTTATTCTACAAAAATTTCACAAAAATATTTTTTATTTGATATATTTAATATTTTCATAAAGAATTTATTTTTTATTTGTTTTTAACATTTTAAAAACATCTCTTTTCTTGATTTTTCAAACTCAATTGATTTTTAAATCATTCTAGGGATAAAACATGATTTTTCAAACATTTAGACAAGATCATAATTTGTTTTTACACATATTTGTTAATTTTGATCATTTTTATTTGAATTTTTATTCAAATAAAAATACATTTTTAACCAAAATTAGGGTTTTGATCACACCCTCACAAATACATTTTGATCACACCCTCACAAATCATTTTCAAAATAGTTTGGGCCTCTTGATAGATTGTAAGTCTCATTCCTTTGTAAATAAACCATTTTGGGTCTCAGTCATTGTATAAGTCCCGATAAGATTTCAAAAATCTCGGCGCGATCGCCACTTTTCAAACAATTTTCATCTGGGCCTCCTTTTGTGTTGTAAGTCCCATCCTTCTTTATTTTAAAATACTTTTTGGGCCTCTTGATAGAGTGTAAGTCCCATCCCTTTATAAAACCTCTTTGGGCCTCAGACATTGTATAAGTCCCACTGTGTTTTCTAAAACTGCGGCGCGATCGTCGTCTTTTAAACAAAATCATTTGGGCCTCCCTTTTGGTTGTAAGTCTCATCTTATTTCTTTTTTTAAAAACATTCTTGGGCCTCTAATAGAGTGTAAGACCCAACCCCCCTTTGTACATAAATGAATTTGGGCCTCAGTCATTGTATAAGTCCCAGTACAATTTTCAAAATAACGGTGCAATCACTATTTTCATCTGGGCCTCTCCTTGAGTTGTAAGCCCCACCTCTTGTACAAAAATAAACTTTGGGCCTCTAATCGAGTGTAAGACCCACCTCTTTTTGAAAAATACAATAATTTGGGCCTCAGTCATTGTATAAGTCCCTCTGTGATTTTCAAGCTATGGTGCGATCGTCGCCTTTTCAAAAGAATTCATCTGGATTCAAATTCATAGTTGTTATCAAAACTTTCTTTAATTCTCTTTTGATATAGATTCAAATTCATAGTTGTTATCAAAACTTTCTTTAATTTCTTGAACAACTAACCATGCAGCTGTTTATGATACTGGAAGCTTGCTCGCCAGTAAGTTCTATCAGCTTTCTTTTAAATACTTGCTCATATATATATATATATATATATATATATATATATATATATATATATATATATATATACCTGTATATCTTGCTTAGAGTTTTCCCCAGCAATTAGGTCTAGAATTTAGATAAAATCAGTGGTCACTCTTTCAACACAGTCAAAACTAGTTCCCCATAGGAAATTTCAGATACAGTTTTGCCTCCTCTTAGGCTTATACAATATGGAACAGAGAAAGGCATTATTCCCGGTGAAACTTTTCTCAAGACTGTCAATATTAGAAATTTGTCAAGAAATTCATTTCCCCATAGAGGATTAATTCCTGGTGAAACCTTTCTTGAATTTCTTCAAACCCTAGAATTGTTCACTATAGAAAGGATTAATTCCCGGTGAAACCTTTCTGGAACTTTTCTTAAGTTTGGACCCACAGGCTTCCTAAAAGCATCTCGAGCCTCCTTTTGGGCTTTGTACAAGGACCCTCAGGCTTCTTAGAAGTTCTCATGCCTCCTCTTGGGCTTAGTACAAGGACCCAAAATACCTCCTACATGTATAGGACAGAACCTAGTCATCAGTTGTTAGAGCAGTCCTTTCAAAATTCAAAACATCAGACCAATTCAGGGTTGATTCTAATCCCTTAAATGTCAGCCTCCTCTTGGGCATCATACAAAGATAAACTTTTTCATAACAGTAAACTTGGACAGTCTAATCTCCTCTTAGATATCAAAGAAGCCCTCAAGTTTCCCAAAAACACGGGAAAAAACCCTGATCATTTCATCAATCACCCACAGAGTTAAAACCCCATAGGTTTTAAAACTCAATCATTAAACTCTCATTTCAAATTTCCCCAACTAGGGTCAAATCACTATCCATAAACCCCACTCAGAACCTCATGGTCTCTGATATTTTCAACTCTTCTGCAATCCCCAGCAAGAGTTGATTCCCCAATTTGGACCTGTCTTTGGATCCCAATGATCCTCAGCAGAAGTTTAGCCTCCTCTTAGGCTTCATATAAGAATTCCCCAAGCAGCCTCCTCTTAGGCTTTGTATAATGATCATCCTCAGCAGCTTTAGCCTCAATCTTGGGCTTTGTACAAGACACAAATAAAAATTCCCCAGTGGTGTCAAAACTTTTTCAGCCTCAATCTTGAGCTTTATACAAGACACCTATAAATATTCTCCAGCTGAGTCAGTCAAAATCCTTTTAGCCTCAATCTTGGGCTTTGTACAAGACAGATAAAACCTATCACCAGTAGAGTCAATCCCTTTTAGCCTCAATCTTGGGCTTTGTACAAGACAGACAAAATATTTCCCAAAAGAAATCAATTCCTTCTAGCCTCCTCTTAGGCTTTGTATAATGATCTTCCCAAAAGAGTCAGTCCCTTTTCAGCCTCAATCTTAGGCTTTGTACAAGACAGAAATAAAACTCCCTAAACAGAGTCAACCCATTTAGCTTCAACCTTGGGCTTTGATCAAGGCATACCAAAAATCAAACATCCCCTCAGAGGAAATCAGAAATCTCTCTGCAGGAAGACATTTCTCTATAAATCACATATTCAAACAGACAATCAAACAAACCCTAAACCCAGATAACTGCTGTAAGTGGCACGCTTGTTGATTAAAAAAATCGAAGCTGTAGTCCATCTCTTATCCTGGTAAATTTCCTCTTTCATCTAATTGCTGTAAGTGGCAAGCCTCTTGATTATTTACATCCAAGCCAATGTCCCTCTCTTAGCATAAAAAATTCCTAAGGAAAAATGGCATTGCTCTACACTGAGTTAAAGTTTTCTCCTTCAGGACATCACCCTCATAAAGTAAATTATGGCATTGCTGGACACATACATTCCAGTTAAAGTAATTCTCCTTTATAATCAGTCACCCAACAATCGTGTTAAACAGATGAGATAGCTCCCTTCAGAGGTGACAAATTCTCTCTCAGTCAAACCTTTAGCTTTAATCTTGGGCTTTGAACAAGACACAAATAACCTTTCAGCTTCAATATTGGGCCTTAAACAAGACACCAGACATCTTTTCCTCCCATAGAATAGGAGGAACTATGATTGCTCTGATTTCCCTGTTTCATTTAACGGGAATACGTAGGCATAAGATTGCGAAATCTTAACGAGCACACTAAACAAAAACCTTAGGTCCCGTACTGTCATACCCCAAATTTTGACCACTAAGATTTCCCATCATTGTGTAAATCATCTTCACAATATGGATGTACTTACATGCCTCGTCAATCTCCTCAAGGAATTGTTGAGCATTCACTACAATCAAGATTAGGGTTTCAAGCCCTCTCAAAGTTTTTAGACAAAGGGTCAGTCAAGGAATGACATGATCTTTAACTTGTCTAACCTCTCAAACATCCATAATGGATCAAGAGGACTCCCACATCAAGAATCAAGCACAAGGTTGCAGCATTCCAGGTGGATTAAGCCTCAAGATCGCAAGTGTCACCAAATTAGGGTTTTGGTCGACCAGGGCCTCCAGATGGAAATTTTCCTCTGGGCATGAGCCAATGCTTCAAAACATAACTTAAGGTACTCCAAGGGGCCTCATGGAGCCAATCATCAAGTCAATTTAGCCTCAAGGGATGCATTTATCCAAAAATCAGGAATTAGGGTTTCTTGACCTAATTCACCCCTAAGTTGACTTTTGGGACAAAACATGAGCCAAGACCTCAAGACATAATTTGAGGCCTCAAATACATTACATTGATACATTTGCAACAATGGATTAATCCAAGAAGCTTGATCAACAAGTTTCATTTTCATCTGGACCACAATTAGGGTTTTGGAGAAAAAGTCAACTGTACCTTTGACTTTTGACCCAGGCAGGCTCCCAAACCTTGGGACATGATTCAATACACCCTATAACACCTATGGAACATGTACATCAAGTTTGATTTAGGTCAAGGACTTGATTTCATAAAGGATCGCATAGTTTGGAATTCATCTGACAAAAAGTCAATTGTGCACAAAAGTCAACTTTGACTTTTTGAGATTTTTCACAATTATGGTTCTTTAACCCTAAAATGATGTTAATGTGTGATTTGAATCATAATTCATCAAGAAAAATCAAGAAAAGTGGGATAACTTGTAAAAGGGGTAACCATAAAAACTTAGAAATTTTCTAAGTTATGGAACAAAGTGGCTAGGGTACCAACTTTGGAGGATCATATCTCCTAAACCACAAGGTCATTTTCTCCCATTCAAAGCTAGATTTGTAGCTCTCATGGCACTCTAAAAAAGCTTCAACTACACCTCATTCCAATTCATCATAGATTTTGAGTTATGGGATTATCAAAATGACAAAAAGTGAAAATGTCACTTTTTTCCAACACTTAGTGAAATTTTCACTAAGTCAGAATCTGTTTCACTTTTTCCAAAATGTAGGGGCATTTTTCACTTGGATCCCAAAAGTATCAAAAAAAACTATGATCACACATATGTTGTATCATATGAGGGCTTTCCAAAATGACCAAGAACTTCACCAAACTCAATCTGAGCAAGAAGTTATGACAGTGGCAACATGCCTTGCTGCAACTGTCATAACAAGGCAGATTTGGGCATTTTGCTCGATTTGCTCAAATTTTGCAAAGGGAAAGCAAGTCTATCCATCTGAACACCTCAATGGGAGACCAAGGAGGGACAAACACTGATCCATCAGCCTCCCAAGTCCTTGGAACCAAAAATAGCATGCCAAACCTAGAAATGCCTAAAAGAGGGACAAGACTCCAATTTTGTTTTAGAGCATTTAATGGATGCACCAAGGTGGCATGGACTGAGCCTTTTCCAACTGAATTCAGTCAAGGATGATCCAACAACTAGGGAACCACGGGCCTGTGCTCTAACCTCTAGTCAATGGCTATAGGAGACTTGGATTCTCATTGATCAACATTGGCCAAACTTCTGCAGCAGTTGCCATTCACTATTGCAGCCAAAAGAAACTTGCTCTACTATAAATAGAGCTCATTTGTGCTCAGTTTGAGTACACCAAAGCCATCAAACAGATGCTTTCCTCAAAATCACTTTCTCTAGGCAAAAATTCCTTCTTTAGCAAGGTAACTCTGAGTTTTTGAGTTAGAGAGCATTTCCACCACAGCTCATGATCCAAACACATCCAATATGTCATATCTAAGTTGTCCAAACTCACACAAGTGACCTGTAACCCCAAAATCACAAAGTCACCTCTCAAAACCTCAAAATAGGACTTTTGTGCATTTTTCAAGCCATGTCTTGATTCAGTCAGTTTCAAAGCCAGATAAAACCTCAAACACACTCCAAATATCATCCTTGAACTGTCCCAAATGGTTCCCCCCATCTTGGCCACTTTTACCCCTTTTGCAAGAAAGAGCTCAAACTTGCTCTAGAGGTTTCCAGCTGATTCCAATCATCCTAAAAACTTCTAAGGGACCATTTGAGGTTGTTCAAAGCATCAAATCATTTCTGGAACAAAACACTTGGCAGATTGCCCAAAAAGCTCCAAAAGAGGTAAACATCACAACTTAAACTCTTTAAAATATGCATTGCTTTAAAGTCCACTGATCATACACATCTCATACATGTAATATATGTTGTGTTTGAACCAATTCATCATGTAATTCATGCCTGTAACAAGAGATAGCACAGAAAATGCAAATCATGGCCTATTTCAAAACCACTATCGGGTTTTTCAATAGGAGCATGATCTGAAAAAACCACCACCACCATTGGATTCCTTGTGAAAGTCTGGGCCAGATACATATAAATTTTGTCCCAATCCATGGAGAAATAAGAAACTTACAAGCTTCACGTTTTTGGCCAAAACCTTGCCTTGCCTTGCCTTGGCCAGGCCAAAAACAAGGCAAGCCTTGTATATTTGTGGTTGTGTTTCAATACACGGATGTATCACCACCCCAGTTGTAGAGGGTGCGCACTGCACACAAGAGGTCTGGGATTCGAATCCCCCTCGCCCCAGACCCTTTTTTTTACCACTTTTTCATATTTTTGTTATTTTTCATATTATTTTTAAATGATTTGAAAAATTAATAACTACCTCAATTTTAATTATTTTTTATTGGTTCTTTTAGCAAAAAATCACAAAAATATTGAAATATTTTATTCCACAAAAAAATTAGATTTATATTATTTATTTAATATAATTAGTATTTTTGTGAATAAATTCATTTTTATTATTTTTAAACATTTTAAAATGAACATTCTTCTTGAAAATCAAAACCAAATGAGTTTTAATTCATCTTGTGATTAAAACATCATTTTTCAAACCTTAACCACAAATCATAAGTTGTTTATTAAAATTTATTTGGTATTTTTATCATTTTAATTAATTTTCTTGAAATAATTACTTTAAAAAATGATGAAATTAGGGTTTTGTTGATTTTCACCCTAACAAACTTTTTTCAACACTTTTTGGGCCTCTAATAGAGTGTAAGATCCAATCCCCTTTTAACCAAAACCATTTGGGCCTCAGATATTGTATAAGCCCCTCTGCGTTAAAAGAAAAATCTCGGCGCGATCGCCAGTTCAAAATCAAACATTGGGCCTCTCCTCGAGCTATAAGTCTCATTCTTTTTCTTAAAATCACTTTCGGCCTCTAATAGAGTGTAAGACCCAACCCTCCCTTAAAACCAAAATGATTTGGGACTCAGTGTATTGTATAAGTCCCGATACCGTCAAAATGTCCGGCGCGATCGTCGCCTTTTTTACGAAAAACCATGGGCTTCTCCTTGAGCTATAAGACCCATATTTATTCATTTTCAAACACTTTTTGGGCCTCTTGAGAGAGTGTAAGACCCATCCCTTTGTACAAAAAACCTTTTTGGGCCTCAGTCACTTGTATAAGTCCCTGTGCAAATTCAAAATAACAGTGCGATCACGGATAAAACCTTGGGCCTCTCCTCGAGCTGTAAGCCCCCAATTTCTTTTCAAAGTACTTTCTCCTTTGATTTTGAAAATATATTGTTGTTTTCAATTTCTCTTTGTTGAACAACTAACAAAATAGCCTGGAAGCTCTACAACCGAGTAAGTGTTTATATGCTTTATTTATCCGCTTTCATATACATATAACTGTATTGTAGGGCTGTTTCACTGTAAGTCTTCTTTCACATCCTTTTCACATATCCATTGTGTAACACTAGTATAGTTATTTAGAGTTTCCCCGACAAATACGTCTAGCACTGGGTAAAGCCTCGTTGGTCACTCTTGAATAACAAACAAAACTAGATCCCCTGTAGGTTTCCAGATACAGTCTTCCCTCCTCTTGGGGTTAAACAATATGGAACAAAGAGAAAGGAAGTATTCTCGATGAACCTTTTCTCAAACTGTAACCCTAGAAATTGTCAAAGGAATCTACTCCCCAGAGTTGATCTATTCTCAGTGAATGGTATCTCTTGAATTCCTCAAACCCGGAACTCTCACTGAATGATCTATTCTCTGTGAATAGCATTTCTTGAACATTGTGCAAGGACCCTTCGGCTTCTTAGAAGTTTTCATAGCCTCCTCTTAGGCTTCGTATAATGATTCTTCCTCCGCAAAGATAGCCTCCTCTTGGGCTTCGTAAAAATTGTCCCTTCGGCTTCTTAAAAGTTTTTTCCCGCCTTCTCTTGGGATTTGTACAAATTGTCCCGACGACCTCTTAAAGGTATATGAACAGAAACTAGTCATCTTAATAGAACAGTCTTTCAAAGGAGTCTAGATCTTCATCCCATAAATGTCTTTTCTCTTTGGGCACAGTACATAAGATAAAACTCTATACTTGGACGCTCTAAAACCCCTTGAGTCTCAGAGACATTCTCAAGTTCCCTACAAACATAGGAAGAAACCCAGCCTCTCTCAGGAGAGAGCTCTACTCGGACCTGCATAGGGATTTCAATAAATCCTCAGCAGTAAGACAGCTTTCTCTTGGGCTTTGTACAATGATCCTCCTCGAACGGATCTAACCTTTTCAGACTCTCTTGTTGAGTCAATCACCCTTTTGGCCTCCGTCTTGGGCTTTGTACAAGACACAAAACACTCTCTTGTTGAGTATAAAAGATTCTCTTGTTGAGTCAAGTAACCCTTTTTTTTAGCCTCCGTTTTGGGCTTTGTACAAGACACATATAAAAACACTCTCTTGTTGAGTATAAAATATTCTCTTGTTGAGTCAACCTTTAGCCTCCATCTCGGGCTTCGTACGAGATAGCCAAACACTCTCTTGTTGAGTATAAAAGATTCTATTGTTGAGTCACCCTTTTAGCCTCCTTCTTGGGATTTGTACAAGACACATACAGAAACACTCTCTCGTTAAGTATAAAAGATTCTCTTGTTGAATCAACCTTCAGCCTCCATCTTGGGCTTCATACAAGATACATATACCCCTCTCCCCTGCAGAGTCAAAAATCAGTTTTAGCCTCAATCTTAGGCTTTGTACAAGACAGAAAGAACATTTTCCCCGGAAAAGTCAACCTTTCAGCCTCCTCGTAGGCTTTGTATAAGGAAATCCCCTGTTGAGTCAATCAACCATTTTTAGCATCAAATCATACTTTGTTCACACATACAAACATCAACAAACTCCTCTTTAGAGATGACAAATTACCTCTCAATCAGGAACCCTTTAGCTTCATATCTTGGGCTTTGAACAAGATACAAATCACCTTTAGCTTCAATCTTGGGCTTTGAACAAGACACCAAAACCTTTTTCCTCCCATAGAATAGGAGGAACTACGATCGCTCTAATTTCTCTGTTTCGGGAATACGTAGGCATAAGATTGCAGAATCTTAGCGAGCACACCACATCAAAAACCTCAGGTCCCATACTCTCACATACTAATCAAATACTCCAAATTCAGTACCCCCATACATCGACCAATCTGGTGCAGTATCCTAACCCAAAGTCTCATAAATGATCCCGACACTTAAACAAATAACCCTAACCCAAAGTCTCATAAACGATCCCGACACTCAAACAAATAACCCTAAGAAAGACCCCCCTTTTGATAGCATTTGTAAACCAACAGTTTTGACTGTTTAAACTCAATTTTCAAGCAGGGTTAATTAGAGACATCTATTTCCCTTCCTTAATCAGCTCAATAGGATAAAAAAAAATGAATTGAACTGTAGTACCAAAGCGATATTGATTCGAAACCACAAAAACCACGCTACAGAAAAATGGCGACCACAGTGGGAGGCATTCTTTCTTACAGTTTTAGGTAGAAACCTTGAACCAGTCATTTTCACTGTGGCCGCCACAGAAAAATGGCGACCACAGTGGGAGGTATTCTCACAGCCTTAGGGTGAAATCGAAGTGTCACGGAAATGGCGACTTCACTGGGGATCTTGTTATTGCTAGGATCTGTCATCACTAGGATCTTAGGTCGAAACCTTTAAAAGTTGGGAAGGTACCACAGAATTGGCGACTCTACCGGGGAGCCATTTTCTGTTAGGATCATAGGATTTATAGCTCTTAAAAGGTCTAGGATGTTAGGACAAATATATATACTGCTTTTCCTAATTGATATCTGTGTTTATTTTCCTGCTAATGGGAATATGTGTGATGCTGCATGTGGAAAGATTGAGTATACACCTAAGATAAGTGATGACATTATACGGGTAATCTTGCGGGGAGTGAATCCCAGTTAAGAGTCCCTGGTCGACCATCAAACTCAGTGGAGACTCCCTTTGCAGATACATTGCCTATACGACTTCAGTTATTGAAAGTAGTGTGGTCGATTGGGTTATCTGAGAAGCTGAGGTTTTTAGTAGACTGAAACCATTTTGTAGTGCGGAAGCTATCGAAAATAGTTGTCACGCGATACTACCCTCATTTGAGATTACTATAAGATACATCACCTAGCACGGTTCCCGGCCCAGTGATGTTATCTCGAGAAGAATCAAGGATTTTGAGAGACAGGTACAAAAAATCACCAGTATAAACCTTTGGGGGATGGGTAGAGCCTTGACTTCATGACACCGACCCTTTGACCCCATGTTTTTTCTATGTTTTTGTGTGTTGCATTCATACATTCATTTAAAAAATGTTAAACAAAAAAAAATCTTCTCTTCTAGTCTCTCTTTTTCAAATTAAACTAAGACAATGGTTGCAAATATCAGAGAGAAAGATTGCGCTGATGGATTTCGGTAGAAGGAAAAATCACAAGTATACCTTCAAGGTTCCAAAATTAGAGGATTTGAGAGGGTTGGCAAGGATGATCACCAACCCTGAGGCATTCAGATCCAAGTGTAACACCTAAAAATTTGCCCACTTGTTTTTGCTTTAACTGGCTTATGTTTCATTGCATTCTTTGAATAACCATCCTTGCATATCATTGGTTCTTAGTATGGGATCAAGGTATCAAAGTCAAATCAAAGGATCCTTGAGCTTCAAAATGTCTTATTTAACCCATCATCTCATCATATGGTCAAGCTTGACAAGAGATTTCAAGTGAATCACCCTCTCCTAACCAGTGCAAAATTAGGGTTTTGGGATTCTTGAGTTTAACACCCCAATGGGTAGGATCTTTGAGCTTTTATCATCTCCAAATGGTACATCTCATCATTGTTTGAGAGGATGCACTTCATACTCAGAGGAATTTGAATTTGGAGGATGTGCTGATTTCTCCTAGACTGAGGGCACCAAAACTAGGGTTTGCCATAAAATCAGTTTATTTCTGATTTTTTGGGCAAGACTTGGTTTCATGGTATTCCACATGTCCTTAAGTGTTTAATATTGAAGGATTGTCTTTCAATTTGGTTTGGAAGGGTTTCAATTGATCAATTGATTGAAAATCAGGAGAATTGGGGAACAGTCAACTGTGCAGAGGAAGTGTCAACTCCTGACTTTTTGAGGTCAATTTCATGTTCCTCATTTCAATTATGATCATTGGTGAAGATTTGATCAATGAATGTCTAGAGTTTCATCAAAAATCAAGAAAGATTCAAAGTTGCCAAATTTAGAAATTTAGAGTTTCCATTTATGGCAAGTTTTGTCAAGGTGAAGGGTCACTTTTGAAGCATTCTTTCTCCATGGTCCAAGCTCCAAATTGAAAGGTTATGGAGGTCTATCAAAAGTTCATATTCCAAGCTTTAAAACCATATCAAGAACATGTCCATTGGATCAAAATTGAGAGAGATATGATCAATTAAAGTTGAGACAAATCAAGGCAATTTGGGCCAAACACTCAGGTCACGCGCGTGCTGGCTCGGAGTAATATTCACAAACACTTGGTGTGCATGACATGTCAATGTTCCAAGGCAAATTTCTCCATGATGGAGGCTCCAAATTAAAAAGTGTTCAACATCATTTTTGTTCCTCTTGATCTCTTCTTCAACTTTGATGTTGGAGGATTTTTAATATGATCAACCTATTGAGAGTTATAGAGGGTTAAAGTGGTGCTCTCAACATATGAATTTCACACACCATAGGGCCAGGCACGGGCGAGGCAAGATGCATACCAAGTTCAGTTGCATACCCTCATGTTCATCATCACTTTTCACATTGTTTTAGAGTTCCAATTCAAATATTCTCCACATCAATCTTGCTCTACTCCATGTCCTCTTTCCAAAGAGTCATTAATCATGTCATTTCATTCCCTAATCATGAAGATATCATGCTTCAAATTCATCCTCTTGCCATCTGGTTTCTTCAATTCCAAGTAAGGCAAACCAAGTTAAAACCTTGTCCCTTATGGTTCAGCATGCGCATATATCATGTATCATGTCACTAAACATTGATTTTTCAAGACAAACCACTCTTACACACCACATATGCTCATGTACCATACATTCCTCATTTGTTCAAACATAAGAGAAAGTGAGAAACTTACAGAGCAAGCTGCATTGCTGCTATCATCAGTACATCACCACCCTCCATCACAGTCAACACCATAAGATTCATGATCCCTCCACACATGAATACAAACCCGAGTTAATCTTAACCTCACACTCACTCTCCATTGTCATTTTCATTCTTCACTCAACTCATTTTCCAACTGTTAACCCAACTTCTAACTGTTAACCACAGTGGTTAACATTTAACTCACCATATAAATACAAAACTCTAACTAACTTTTCAGAACTCTGATTCATTCTCCACATTTTCACAAACTTCATCTCTCTCTCTCTATGAGATTTCTCTCTCTCGAAGCTCCATATTCATCATTCTCCTCAACATTTTGGAACTTGTTTCTTCATCAATCTGGATCTAAGAAATGTGTAGAAGCAAGGATCTGAAGCTACAAGATTTTCACATTGATTTCTTCATCCTTCTCAACTGATTGCAAGAGATTTCAAGCATTTCTATTGCCTTTATTTGGCCAATAATCACTTCAAAGATCAAGTGCTTCACCTCTGGTTTTCTTGTTTTCAAAGCTTCATTGAAGTTCAGGTTCATAGATCAAACTCTCTTGCAATTTTATTTTGAATCTAAGCTTGATTTTGCTTGTTTTGGAGTCCTCTGGGGACAATGTGATCACCGACTAGTTGATAGGCACCGTAGGTGCATAGTTTCCAAATTCTAGGGCAAAATGTTTCCCTTCGAATCTCTCTGTGTGTGATTTGTATGTGATTTTTTAGCCTGGATCCATGATCTACAAGTCGTGAAAATCATTTTGATGTGAGGTTTGTGCATTTCTAGCATGTTTGAGGACTGAGCATGACGGAGGCTCGCCGGAGAAGACGACCGGAGTCTTCTCCGGCCACCTGAATTCATGAACCTTGCCTGAACCCTAGCTTTCTCTCAGATTATAACATAGCCACACGATTGCTTTGATCCAACGTACCAAAACACGCCAGCGCATTAATGTTCCATCATCCCTGGCACGTGATCTTTTTCTGAATATTTTTGAATTGTGTGATTCCATGTGTGTGCATCCTTGTTACTTACCATATGCTTGCATGGTGAATCATGTGATTTGCATTTTTTATGATCATCTTGCGCTGACTAGATCCAAGGGCTATTATTGAGTCAACTTTTGACTAATATCCATGGTGTGGACATCCTCTGAGCACGTGTTATTGGATTGGGCTTGCTTTGCTATGCGTACCCCCTCTCCCTGAGCCCAAAGCACATTGAACTGGATAATTGCTTTCGTGGCACCCCCTGGCTTATTTCCTTGTTTTTTATTTTCTTTTTATACTTGTTTCATTTTTAATTTTTAAAAACACTTCTGGGCATGATAAAATTCCAAAAAAATTCATGGAATATTCCAATGCATTTAAATAATTTTTTCATATTTTATTTTCTGATTTTGGCATATTATTCTATTTTTTCATGAATTTTCATTTAATTCTTTTTGTATGAACATCCATTCATTATACGTGTTTGATTCTCAATTTTTTTGACATAGTTTTAATTTGAATTTTCACATGAAAATTGGTATATACTTGTATGACATATTAAGGCACTTCATGTAATTTTTGTAGATTTTTGAGACCATTTTTGGTTAATGTTTGAATGCCATGTTTGTGCCTAATCCTTGTGTCACTTATGTGAACTTATGAAGCATGTTTGAGCATGATCCCTAATGAGTTTTGATCCATTATTTTGAGACATGTGTACTTGGTGTTTGCACTTGAATTCACTTGTCTTCTTACAATTTTCATGGCCTTTTAACATGTTCTTTGTGAATTGATAAATGCACCTTTGTTGTGTGGATGTTAGAGATAATGTAATAGGGTTTTGATGTGCATTGTATTCAACCCTCTTTGATAATTGTTGAGACCTCTTGATACATGTTGTATGAACATTATAGGTCATTCACATCAAATTATAGGTCATTGTTTGTTCATCTTTACATGACTTGTGAGCATTAGTTTGAATTTACATTGTGATACAAGTTTGTGCATCCTTACTTGTCCATCTTTGATAACTTGTTTGCATCAACACTTGTATGGCCTTGAGCATTCATCCACACTTGCTTACCTACTGTATGTGATCATCCTCATTCATTCTAATTGAATTCTAACTTCATCTTACATGTCTCCTAATTTCATGAACACATAAGAAGTTGTATGAATGGCTTGCACCTAGTTTGCTTCTCTTCTTCAAAGTGTTTCAACTTGAGATGTGTGTGAACCTTATATGCTCATTCTTGTATTTAAATGTCATCTCATATACCATATGCTACTGACTTGCATTCATTTCCAAGTATGTTCATCTTGCATATTCTTTCTTTACTTGCATTACAAGTATGCATGTTTGATTGAACTTAAGTGTTGTTTGTTTTCACATCTTCTTCCTTCATTTCTTTAAATGCTTGCATCCATGATTTGTATGATCATTCAATGACATCTCCATGCATTTATAAATGTCATTCAATTCTGACCTTGACTTATTTTTATGCATTCATTCATGTTTATGAATCATATGCATTCATCTTGCATAGTTTGTGCATAACTCGCATTTGTATGATCTTTTGATGCATAGTTTGACTTTGTTTGCTTCCATATGGCATGTTAACCTTAGTAGGACACCTTGACACATACCTACTGACCTTGGTTGGTTCTTAACCCTTAGGACTCCTTCCTTTTGGTTTAAACCTTGTTTGCTTTTTAAGTTGTCTTCTTAAAGCAACTAGCATTGTTTGGTTTACTTTCTTTCACTTGTATTCATTACTTGTAATCATTTGGTACTAACCTTTTATGTAGGGGAAGACGTAAGGTGCTTGAACATGTGAATGCTTATCCATGTCCATTCCTTCTTTCATCTTTCTTTTACTTCTCTTTCCTTTCTACGTGTGGATTACATGATATAATGCTTGATTGTGTAGAACTTCTTCACATCCCTTAGGGATCCTAGCTCATCCTTAATTTTTTATTAACGTGAGGTAGGATAAGCATTAGGTAGTGCTATTCCTCTCTCATCTTTAGACTTAGGTTGTTCTTAAACCTTGACCTTAGGGCCACCTTTGCATGATAACATTAGGATAGAATTCCCCTTAGTGTTTTCTTTTCTTTTGAGTATTCTCTTCTCATCTCTTAATATTTCTAAAACACTTAATAAATATAACGTATATTGCGCTCGAGTCTTAAGTGTAGGAAATGAAGAACGAGGGGTCTCCCCTCCTCTTCTAGAGTGTGTAGCATACGTCCCATTTGGGGGCGACCATGCGACTCACTCGTTCCTGCATGGTAGACTTTGGTGCAATATGAGTTACGAACTAACTTCAAAACACTTCTGTCTAAAAAACAAAAACAAATTCAAACCTTTTCATCCTTCGGGATTGTTCAGTTTCAAATCATTTTCAGAAAAAGGCACGTTACTTCCGTCTTGTTGCAAACAGGCATCGACCCTAACTGCCGGACGCGAACCTAACGTCGCTCGTAAAAAACACTCACTGACCTCGTTAGGTCGAACTACGACTGCTCTGATTTTCTCTCTCTGGTTAGATTGAGGATACGTAGGCACAAGACGGCAATGTCTTGGCGAGCAACCTCCCCCCTTAGTTCGTGTCCGAATTACGTTGACTCTGACTTTGCCATTGCATGAGGGAATACGTAGGCCTAGGACGGTGATGTCCTATCGAGTCACTTCTTTTTCTTTTCTTCTTCGTTCCTTCATTCTTTTCCATTCTCGTTCCTTCTCCTTTCCAGTAGCAGCGGAGTTCCAGATGCCGACACCCTTTGATCGAGACAACAAGCATGGATCCCATCGAGTACGATGGACGCGTGGGGGTGCTAATACCTTCCTCTCACGTAACCGACTCCCTTACCCGTTTCTCTTGGTCACGAGACCATGCTTTTCCTTTCCCTCAGGTTTATGCAGTGTTTCCTTTCCCTCTCTTGGGATAAATACACATTGCTGGCGACTCTGTTTCTGCGCCACTTTCGCATTTGTACTTGGATGAAAATCCCGAGAGCGACACCAAGTACAGAGGATTGTTGTCTCTGTTAAGGGTCCATGTAATTGAGGGAATCCTGGCTACGCTCATTCAGTTCTACGATTCGGTCTATCACTGTTTCACATTCCCGGATTACCATCTAGCACCAACACTGAAGGAGTATTCTCACCTTAATGATTTACCTATCACTGATCAAGCTCCCTTTTTTGGACTGGAAGAAATTCCAAAGGATCAAACCATAGCAAGAGCTATCTATTTGGACGAGTCAGAAGTCAGGACTCACATGACCACTAAGGGTGGAATCCCAGGTTTACCGGCCAAGTTTCTGGTAAAGAAGGCTCTATACTTCGCTAATATAGGGAACGTTGCTTCTTTTGAAAGCGTCTTTGTTTTGCTCACCTACGGGTTATTTCTGTTTCCCAACATTGATAACTTCGTTGATATCAACGCTATTAAGGTTTTTCTGATTGGAAACCCTGTACCAACCTTGCTCGCGGATGCTTATCATTCTGTACACCTAAGGAATTTGTACAGCGGAGGAATGATCACATGTTATGTACCCCTGCTATACAAATGGTTCGCTTCCCATTTACCTAAGTCTGCTGCTTTTTGGGATCATAAGAGTGCTTTACGTTGGTCGCAGAGAATCATGTCTCTTACCAACTCTGACATAGATTGGTACAATAGGAGCTATGATGGGATCAGGATCATTGAACATTGTGGAAATTTCCCTAACGTACCCCTTATAGGAACTAAAGGAGGAATTAACTATCATCCAGTTTTAGTTGGTCATCAATTTGGATACCCGATGAGACATGTCCCGCGTAATGTTCATCTGGAAGGTCTTTTCTTCAAGGAAGGAGAAAATGACAGGGCACTAAAGACAGAAATAGTGCATGCCTGGAAACATGTTCACAGGAAAGGAAGAGAGTCTCTAGGAAAACCAGACTGTGTCTCGGTGGAACCTTATCTCCATTGGGTACAAACTAGAGCTCTCAAGTTGAAGATGCCTTATCCTCGTCATGGAGTTCCTCCGCCAAAGGAATCTGTCATGTACTTTATGTCTGATACGAAAAAACTTCAGGTTACTCTCAACAAAGTTCAACAGGAGAAGAGGTCTTGGAAGAACAAATACCGCATTCTCAATGTGGAGTGTAACAAAATACAACAACTGTTAAAAGAAAAGGATGCTCTGATCGAGATTTTAGAGCAACATGCTGTAGAGAATCAAGAAGACCAAAGGAATTTGCTCGCTCCTTTCACTTGGAAAAGTAATGACAACCCGACAACGACTCAAGAGCCCCGGTCAAAGAAAAGGAAAGCACCAGAACCAGCACCTGAGCTCTCCTCAGAGAGGACTCAAGATCCATTAGTTTAGATTTCCTTTTGCAGCACTTTGTAAATTACTGTATTTCCATTTTCGCAATCTTTGAATTCAATAAAATGGGGTTTCCCCCACTGTTTGATATTTGCAATCCGATTGTCAAAGTTTATTTTGATTAAACGAAAAAATACATAAATATCATTGCATATCATTCATCATTCTCACGTAATCGCTTTCCTCTTATTCTCGAATCTCACATTTGTGTCTCGATTCTAGAGTCAAACTGTCTCATTCGTATAATACTCTGGCCAATCAACAAAAGAAGATGAATGATCTTGAGGATGAAAACAGAGAGTTGAGAGAAGAAATCGACGCTCTGAGAGAAGATTTGAGAAAGCTTCACAGTGACATGCAAGAAGCTCAACTTCAAAGGACTGTGATCTCAGAGATCACATCAACGCCCATAGTGGAGAAGTATGATCCTAGGTATAACATGCCAAAAGATCGCCCCTGGGGCATGCCTATTAACTTTATCCCGGAAGGATATGTTCCGCCAATCACTGAGGATCCAGGAACCGCAGCAGGAACCGCTGGGCCTGAAGGTTACAAACTTCGGGAAAGCGAAGATGCCAGGGGCATGATGACAACTCCTGAAGGTTACAAACTTCGGGAAGCACCAAGATTCACGGCCGTAATGACTGTACCACCACCTGTGGTACACGCTGTCCCGGAAGGATAGATTCCTCAGATACCTTCTGGTGGAAACGAAAGTATGGACAACAGAATGAAGGAGTTCCAGGAACAGTTCCTGGAAATGCAGAAAGAGCTGCAAGCCCTTCCCAGTCAGGATTTATTTGGAAAGGACGCCGCAGACCTGTGTTTGGTCCCCAATGTGAAAGTTCTGCACAAATTCCAAGTACCCAATTTTGAAAAGTACAAGGGTAACTCTTGCCCTCAAAGTCATTTGGTGATGTACGCTCGGCGAATGTCAACTCAAACAAAGAACCAAGAGCTATTGATCCACTATTTCCAAGATAGTTTAACCGGTGCCACACTCAAATGGTACATGGGGTTAAACCGCACTAAGATCACCACTTTCAGAGATCTTGGCGCTGCCTTCGTTCAGCAGTACAAATATAATCTGGACATGGCACCAGACAGAGATCAACTCAGATCAATGTCGGAAAAGGACAAGCAAACTTTTAAAGAATACGCTCAGAGATGGCGTGAAATTGCCGCTCAGATTTGTCCACCTCTTGAGGAAAAAGAGATGACAAAGATCTTCCTAAAGACCTTGAGCTCATTTTACTATGATAGAATGGTTGCCAGTGCGCCCATTGACTTCACCAAGATGGTCGGTATGGGAGTTCGTCTCGAGGAAGCAGTCCGAGAAGGACGTCTAGTCAAAGATGTAGGATCGTCAAATAGTACAAAAAGATACGGTAGTGCTCTCCTTAAGAAAAAAGAGCAGGATATTGGGAATATCTCTCTCGGAAAGCAAAGGCGACGATACCAACCAGTAGCAGCTGTAACTCCTGCTATCAACCCTGCGCCTGTTCCTACGTATCAACCTCAGGTTGTTCAGAGCCAACCTAATCAGCAACAATTTCAGCAAAGGACACAACAGTCTCTTCAGCAGGCTCGTCCTCAGTACAACAACAACCGTACAATGCGACCTCCAGGGTTTGATCATATCCCAGTGTTGTACGTAGAACTATTTTCGTTACTACTGGTCAAGGGGCATGTCCAGACCAGGACTCCTCTTGCGATTCTGGAGAATCCGCCATTTTGGTTCAAAACAGATCAGACTTGTCCTTACCATCAAGGAGGACCAGGGCATAACATAGAAAACTGTCTCAGTTTCAAATTTGATGTGCAAAAGCTCGTCAGGAGTGGGGTCTTATCCTTCAAGGATACAAATCCAAATGTTCTCACGAACCCACTGCCTCAACACGAGAAAGTTGCAGTCAATTTGATAGAGGGAGAATCTAACAACATCTATCAAATTCATGATGTACTCTTATTGGGGGCCAACCTGGTCAAGATACATTGTAGACAGAGTGGATACAGCCATGTGCCGCCTCATAATTATCACCAGTGTGATATCTGCTCTAAATACAATCAAGGATGTTCTGTGGTGCAATCAGCTCTACACGAACAGATGGATCTCAGATGGATTCAGGAGCACCGAGTTCGTGGAGTCAACATGGTTTATACGAATTCCAAAATCATTCAAAATCACGATATCTGTGCGATGAATGTCAACTTGGTTGAAATGCACTCAAGGCAGTATCATAATCTGCCGCGACATGATTACAATTCCTGTCTGACTTGCTCGGTAAACAAACAGGGATGCTCTTTCGTACAAGAGGCCCTCCAGCGTCAGATGGATCTTGGATGGATCCAGGACTACCATGGTAGGAATCCTTATCAGATCAACATGATTCAAATCTTCGATATTCTCTTGATGAATACCAGCTTGGTGGAGTTACACGCTAAGCAGGTCCGGCTCGGCTTCCTGGCATCACATGACTATCAAAGCTGTAAAGTGGGCTGTGAAAACGATCAAGGCTGTGCCCTTGTCTAGGAAACACTTCAACACTTGTTAAACCACTGGTGGCTTCCGATCTATATGGATGAAGACACCCAGCAAGTTAGCGTCACTAATGGGAATCCTACTAGATACCAAAGTCAGGATGTTCGATCAATGAAAACCGATCTGGTAAGGTTACACTATATTCAAAGCGGACGTGGCCAGGTGCCACCACACAACTATGAGCGTTGTAGAGTTTGCTCAGAAGATAATCAAGGATGATACCTCGTGTGAGCAGCCCTTCAAAGTCAGTTGGACCACAAAGAGATTCAACCATGGTCAAGTCCTGGGTCAATTAGTTCAATGCCAGACTATTTCGCTGACCAAATCAAAGACGTTGTTGTAATCTCTTATCATAAGGGGACTAAGGATGTTTGTGCTATCAGCCCTCTACTTGACGAATCAAGAGTTCTTAACCACGAACGGATCGAAATTACTTACAATGGTCAGAAAAATCAAAAGGCTCCTGTAGTTATCTATCTGCCAGGACCACTACCATATGAATCAACTAAGGTTATCCCTTACAAATACGGTGCCACAACAATTGAGAATGGAAAGGAAACTCCATTACCCTCCGTTGTGAATATTGCAGACATCAGTCGAGTAACACGAAGCGGTCAAATCTTCAACCGAGGAGTTGGAGAACCCAGCAGAGAGAAGGAACCTCGAACAGAAGTTCTTGATCAACTGATCGGTCGGTCTAATGATCCCGGCCTTTCAAAGAACAACGATGAGATGTTGAAGCTCATCCAAAGGAGTGAATACAACATTGTTAATCAGCTATTACAAACTCTTTCAAAAATCTCAGTGCTATCACTTTTACTCAGTTCCGAAGCCCACAGGGAAGCTCAACAGAAAGTCTTAGAGCAGGCCTTTGTGGAACAGGATGAGGAACTACCGGAAGATGGCCGCCGTCACAACATGGCACTCAATATCACAGTCAACTGCCAAGACGATGCCTTAGCCAGCGTACTGGTAGACAGCGGATCGGCTCTCAACGTTATGCAAAAGTCCACTTTAATGTGACTATCATTCAAAGGATCTCCGATGAGAAGCAATGATGTCACCGTCAAAGCATTTGACGGATCCCGAAAAAATAGTTATCGGCGAAGTTGATCTTCCCATAACTATTGGTCCTCACACTTTCCAAGTCACTTTCCAGGTCATGGACATCCGAGCAACACACAGTTATTTGTTAGGAAGACCTTAGATACACCAGGATAGGGCAGTCACTTCGACACTTCACCGGAAGCTGAAGTTCGTCAAGAATGACCAACTCGTCACGGTCTGTGGAGAGCAGGCCTTGATCATGAGTAACCTTTCATTGTCCACTTATGTAGAACTAGAAGAGGTTGTTGGAACCTAGTTCCAGGCACTTTCGGTGAATAATGACAATCAAGCAGAAAGAGGAACCTCGATTTCCTCGTACAAAGTTGCTCTCGAGGCAATTGAAAGTAACAATACAAAGGGATGGGGACAGCTTGTCATCCCTACTGACAATAAGAAAAAGAAAAGCCTTGGTTTTTCCTTAACCTGTACCCAGACTACTACTAACAGTGAAAGTTTTCATCCCATTCAGAACATCTTCCACAGTGGAGTTTTCCTTCACCCGGTGTCTCAAGAAGTGCATACTATCAATGAAGGTGATTCCTCCGACACAGAGGAAGATTGGAAGTCCTATTTCAACGAGGATGGTTATATATCTCAGGACGAAACACATACTCCATTATGCTTTCCTGCACATAGCCCGAGATTTATACCAAGGTCAGACGTCAAAATTATATACGGAGATTGTGATCCGGAATGTTGCCGTGTTCCACCAAACTCATTAGAGGAGGACACTCAGATGAAAGATAACTCTAACTACTATGGTTCGATGGATGGCCTGCCTATGTGGCAGTCGTACCCATGAGATTTAGGGCAAGAGAATCAGTCGAACAGTGAAAATCAGTTAAGCATCATTGAAAAGAATACCTGCGTCCCCACCATGTCATGGGATCAACACTCAGGACATTCTGAAAGTATTCAGCACGGCGATGAATTTGCAAAGCTTGGAGGACTCGAATTCATCACCTATGTTTTTCCCGAGGTCAACGTCATCGAAAGGGATGACTCCTCCAGTTCCACTGAAGTGTGGGACACCTTAGGACAGCCGAGTGGCAAGTTCGACTATCTCGTCAAACACACCGCTCCTGAAAGCTCTCGTATCAGGCTCGAGGACATCCAGCTAACTGGATGGGGAGATATACCTGAGGGTACAAATACTATGCAAAATGCAACTGAAGAATCCTCCTACGACAACTCTGCCTGGGAGACAGATTCCAATGATCCTGCTCCTCCAGAAATCAACGTTATTTCTGAGGACAGACCAAGAAAGAAGGTACCAGACTTTGTGATTCACCAAGGAGTTCGCTGCCAATGGGTTGCTATCGATGTCCCGAAGATCGTCCATAAGTCTAAGTAATTGCCATCTTTAACCTTTCACCCTGCCCAGGTGAAATGGATGTTTTGATATGGCTCACTTTCCGTAAATGTTCCTCTTCACTTAGCCCAAAGCGACATAGTTTTGTTTTATAGGGCTTTAGTTTCAAGAATCGACTGATCATAAATAAAATAATGTCGTTCTGTAATTTATGCATCTATTGCTGTTTTCTCTTTTTGCTTTTCTAGAAAATGGTAATCCTAAAAAACAACTCTAATAATAAAAAAACAAGCATTTTCAGAAAATACACATCACACACTCTTGCATTCTCTCTATCTCTTCTAAAAAATAATCATCACGTCTTGTAGACTGCTTGTTTTAAACCCCGTTGAAACACGCGATCAAATGCCTTCTCCAAACTTTGAATTCCCGGTATTCGAGGCTGAAGAAGAAAATTACAAAGAAATTCCAGAAGAGATCTCCCGATTACTCAAACAGGAGGAAAGGTCCATTAAACCTCACAAGGAGCCGTTGGAAATGGTCAGCTTAGGTTCAGAAGAAGAGAGAAAAGAAATCAAGATTAGGGCACTACTCAGTCCTGCTGTCAAAGAAAGTTTGATAAAGTTTCTCAAAGAGTTTCCCGATGTATTCGCTTGGTCCTATCAGGATATGCCAGAATTAGATAGCAGTATCATGGAACATCATCTACCGTTGAAATCAGAATGTCTGCCAGTAAAAGAAAAGTTGAGACAGACTCACCTAGATATGGCCATTAAAATCAAGGAGGAAGTACAGAAATAGATTGATGCGGGTTTCCTCGCCACCTCGGAATATCCTCAATGGCTAGCTAACATAGTGCCAGTTCCGAAAAAGGACGGAAAGGTCAGGATGTGTGTAGACTACAGAGATCTGAACAAGGCCAGTCCAAAGGACGACTTTCCCTTGCCACACATAGACATGCTGGTAGACAGTACAGTAAAGTTCAAAGTCTTCTCCTTCATGGATGGATTCTCAGACTATAATCAAATCAAAATGGCGCCGAAAGACATGGAGAAAACTTCATTTATCACCCCATGGGGCACTTTTTGCTACAAGGTGATGTCGTTCGATTTGAAGAATGTCGGGGCAACCTATCAAAGGGCCATGACAACTCTGTTTCATGACATGATACACAAATAAATCGAAGTGTATGTCGATGATATGATTGCTAAATCTAAAACAGAGAATGAGCACGTTGAACATCTGTCAAAATTGTTTGAACGTATGAGAAGGTACAAACTCCGCTTGAATCCTAACAAGTGCACATTCGGTGTCCGCTCAGGAAAACTACTCGGGTTCATCGTCAGCCAAAACAAGTCAAGGCCATTCAAGAAATGCCTTCTCCAAAGACTGAAAAACAAGTCAGAGGATTCCTGGGACGTCTGAACTACATTTCCATATTTATATTCCTCATGACCGCGACATGCGCGTCGATCTTCAAATTACTCAAAAATAATTAGGATTGTGTTTGGACAGAAGACTGCCAAACTGCCTTTGACAGTATCAAGGAATACCTGTTGAACCCACCGATTATATCGCCTCCAGTGGAAGGAAGACCACTGATCATCTACCTAACTGTCTTTGAAGACTCTATGGGCTGTGTACTTGGCCAACAAGATGATACAATCATTTCTCACTGGTTCTCGAGGCAAATGGACTCCGAATTATGGCGTCCCCTATGTGGTCAAGAAAGCTTTCTCATGCGGCGCCTTGAGACTTGCAACTATGGATGGAGAGGAATTTGCCTACCCCACAAATGTTGATGTAGTCTAGAAATACTTCTCCTAAAAAAACATAATAAAAAAAACGTCTCGGTGGATTAAAAACCCGAAAAGGCGGTCCAGGCAAAAATTAGAGACATAATCCAAAATCATCCCGGTGGATTGGAAATCCCAAAGTACAATCCAGGCAAAAATTAGGGATTCATGGCAAGTAACTACGTCTAACAGGGGCAAGTCCCTCAGCAGCAGTTACATCATCCGTCAGAAATCTCCCGTCAAGGTCATCTTCGACGGAAGCTCAGGATACCCAGAATTCAAAGTTTGTAGAAGGATAGCGGTCGTTATGTTTCAATGTAGCAATTATCCCGTAAATTACCATTTTCTAACTTTGTAAATACTCCATGGAATCACGCGTTTGGCTAATTTCCATCCTATCAATAAAATTTGAGCCCTTGTGCTTTTGTTTATAATTCTTATTTGTTTTAGCTTTACAGAACGACATTTTAACATGATTAACGATTCTTGAGATAAAACAAAAAAAAGAATTTACTTGTCGAACTTTTTCTGCTTTTAAAATAAATATGGCAATTTCTTTTGACTGTTGAACATCAGAAGAACATCAATCGCTTCTCCAGAAGTAATCGAACCTCAAAGTGCAGAATCAAAGTACTCCTTCTAAGCCAGTACGCTCGAGGGAAGGATCAGCAATGTCAGATGCGAATGTTCCGTCTGACATCACCAACAGAGTTTTTATCTCCTAAGCCCGACCAACGGTGTTCCCCACCGGAACTACTTCTCCTAATCAAGGCAGAATTACTATTATCGAACCCGTGATACTTTACACCTCCCGCTATGGCCGAGTATCCAGTCGTGTTCATCTTCTAATCTGTATGTCGTGTCAGTTTTGTCAGCATATACATACATACATCATGCATTATTATTTTATATGCAAATTTATATCACATCACTATCACCCTGGTCGGTCTTGTCCCCTAGTGGTAAAGTCCTCTTGTCAATCAAGTTGTCAGTTCTTCCCTCGTCAAGAAGTAAAACATCAGAGCAGTTTCTCTTCCAGTTTATTTCTGGATTGAAGTCGGTCCTTGACCACTTTGATAACTTGAACCTCTAAAAAGCAAGAAGGCATTTGACAAACGTCACTCTTCGCCATTGAAGATGATATCTTCGCTTTCCCGGATTAAGGAAAATCCCTAGAGAAAACCTCTTAATCAAATATTTGGCAATACTATAGTATTTCTCCGAAAAGCTTGCTATCAACAAGGTCATCGGCACCTTTCAAATGGGATCACATTGTATGGCATTTCTCCGAGAATATATCGAGGAAAAGTATGATGTAATATCCCTAAACAGAAAGCAGTCTCTCAAGAGACTCGTTTTCCCCAATAAAATCGGCAAATGGCATCTCCAACAGGGAAGTTTGCACACCCTTACAACTCAGACGGATGGGTTCCCCAGTCAGTCTAACGTCAAAACTTTTTCTGTCAAATGGCATCTCCCAAGGAAAATTCAGCGAGAAGTTTGAGGAAAACTGCTACAAATAGCGTCCCTTGTCAAGAAAGTTTATTGACAAAAGAAACTAAGACCAGGTCCTTGGTAGGAAACCAGGATCGAGGGGAAGTTTATTTCAGAAACTGAGACCAGTTCCTTGGTAGGAAACCAGGATCGAGGGGAAGTTTATTTCAGAAACTGAGACCAGTTCCTTGGTAGGAAACCAGGATTGAGGGGAAGTTTATTTCATAAACTGAGACCAGTTCCTTGGTAGGAAACCAGGATTGAGGGGAAGTTTATTTCAGAAACTAAGACCAGCTCCTTGGTAGGAAACCAGGAGCGAGGGGAAGTTCACATCAGAAATTGAGACCAGTTCCTTGACTGAAGACCATGATCGAGGGTAAGTTTCACCTTTTTCTTAGCATCATTGCTTAGCAAAAGAAGATGTATGAGCAAACTTCCGTTCATAACCACCATCAAAATTTCGGGTATTCCGATATTTAATCCTCTTGCACCCCGAATGCCCGAATACCTTCGCCATTCACACCTTCGGGTCCAAGAAGATTAAATAGGGGCATCTGTCATACCCCAAATTTTGACCACTAAGATTTCCCATCATTGTGTAAATCATCATCACAATATGGATGTACTTACATGCCTCATCAATCTCCTCAAGGAATTGTTGAGCATTCACTACAATCAAGATTAGGGTTTCAAGCCCTCTCAGAGTTTTTAGACAAAGGGTCAATCAAGGAATAACATGATCTTCAACTTGTCTAACCTCTCAAACATCCATAATGGATCAAGAGGACTCCCACACCAAGAATCAAGCACAAGGTTGCAGCATTCCAGGTGGATTAAGCCTCAAGATCGCCAGTGTCACCAAATTAGGGTTTTGGTCGACCAGGGCCTCCAGATGGAAATTTTCCTCTGAGCATGAGCCAATGCTTCAAAACATAACTTAAGGTACTCCAGGGGACCTCATGGACCCAATCATCAAGTCAATTTAGCCTCAAGGGATGCATTTATCCAAAAATCTGGAATTAGGGTTTCTTGACCTAATTCACCCCTAAGTTGACTTTTGGGACAAAACATGAGCCAAGACCTCAAGACATGATTTGAGGGCCTCAAATACATTACATTGATACATTTACAACAATGGATTGATCCAAGAAGCTTGATCAATAAGTTTCATTTTCATCTGGACCACAATTAGGGTTTCGGAGAAAAAGTCAACTGTACCTTTGACTTTTGACCCAGGAAGGCTCCCAAACCTTGGGATATGATTCAATACACCCTATAACACCTATGGAACATATACATCAAGTTTGATTCAGGTCAAGGACTTGATTTCATAAAGGATCGCACAGTTTGGAATTCATCTGACAAAAAGTCAATTGTGCACAAAAGTCAACTTTGACTTTTTGAGATTTTTCAGAATTATGGTTCTTTAACCCTAAAATGATGTTAATATGTGATTTGAATCATCATTCATCAAGAAAAATCAAGAAAAGTGGGATAACTTGTAAAAGGGGTAACCATAAAAACTTAGAAATTTTCTAAGTTATGGAACAAAGTGGTTAGGGTACCAACTTTGGAGGATCATATCTCCTAAACCACAAGGCCATTTTCTCCCATTCAAAGCTGGATTTGTAGCTCTCGTGGCACTCTACAAAAGCTTCAACTACACCTCATTCCAATTCATAATGGATTTTGAGTTATGGGATGGTCAAAATGACAAAAAGTGAAAATGTCACTTTTTTCCAACACAGTGAAATTTTCACTAAGTCAGAATCTGTTTCACTTTTTCCAAAATGTAGAGGAATTTTTCACTTGGATCCCAAAAGTATCAAAACAAACTATGATCACACATATGTTGTATCATATGAGGGCTTTCCAAAATGACCAAGAACTTCACCAAACTCAATCTGAGCAAGAAGTTATGACAGTGGCAACATGCTTTGCTGCAACTGTCATAACAAGGCAGATTTGGGCATTTTGCTCGATTTGCTTAAATTTTGCAAAGGGCAAGCAAGTCTATCCATCTGAAGGGAAGACCAAGGAGGGACAAACACTGATCCATCAGCCTCCCAAGTCCTTGGAGCCAAAAATAGCATACCAAACCTAGAAATGCCTAAAAGAGGGACAAGACTCCAATTTTGTTTTGGAGAATTTAACGGATGCACCAAGGTGGCATGGACTGAGCCTTTTCCAACTGAATTCAGTCAAGAATGATCCAATAACTAGGGAACCACAGGCATGTCCTCTAGCCTCTAGTCAATGGCTAGAGGAGACTTGGATTCTCATTGATCAACATTGGCCAAACTTCTGCAGTAGTTGCCATTCACTATTGCAGCCAAAACAAACTTGCTATACTATAAATAGAGCTCATTTGTGCTCAGTTTGAGTATACCAAAGCCATCAAACAGATTATTTCCTCAAAATACTTTCTCTAGGCAAAAATTCCTTCTTTAGCAAGGTAACTCTGAGTTTTTGAGTTAGAGAGCATTTCCACCACAGCTCATGATCCAAACACATCCAATATGTCATATCTAAGCTGTCCAAACTCACACAAGTGACTTGTAACCCCAAAATCACAAAGTCACCTCTTAAAACCTCAAAATAGGACTTTTTTGCATTTTTCAAGCCACGTCTTGATTCAGTCACTTTCAAAACCAGATAAAACCTCAAACACACTCCAAATATCATCCTTGAACTGTCCCAAATGGTTCCCCCAATCTGGAACACCATTTGAGAGAGTTGTCATTTTGGCCACTTTTGCCCCTTTTGCAAGAAAGAGTTCAAACTTGCTCCAGAGGTTTCCAGCTGATTCCAACCATCCTAAAAGCTTCTAAGGGACCATTTGAGGTTGTTCAAAGCATCAAATCATTTCTGGAATAAAGCACTTGGCAGATTGCCCAAAAAGCTCCAGAAGAGGTAAACATCACAACTTGAACTCTTTAAAATATGCATTGCTTTGAAGTCCACTGATCATACACATCTCATACATGTTATATATGTTGTGTTTGAACCAATTCATCATGTAATTCATGCCTGTAACAGGAGATAGCACAGAAAATGCAAATCATGGCCTATTTCAAAACCACTATCGGATTTTTCAATAGGAGCATGATCTGAGAAAAACCACCACCGCCATTGGATTCCTTGTGAAATTCTGGGCCAGATACATATAAATTTTGTCCCAATCCATGGAGAAATGAGAAAGTTACAAGTTTCACGTTTTTGGCCAAAACCTTGCATTGCCTTGCCTTGGCCAGGCCAAAAACAAGGCAAGCCTTGTATATTTGTGGTTGTGTTTCAATACACGGATGTATCACCACCCCAGTGGTAGAGGGCGCGCACTTCACACAAGAGGTCTGGGGTTCGAATCCCCCTCGCCCCAGACCCTCTTTTTTTACCACTTTTTCATATTTTTGTTATTTTTCATATTATTTTTAAATGATTTGAAAAATTAATAACTCCCCTAATTTTAATTATTTTTTATTGGTTCTTCTTGCAAAAAATCACAAAAATATTGAAATATTTTATTCCATAAAAAAAATAGATATATATTATTTATTTAATATAATTAGTATTTTTGTGAATAAATTCATTTTTTATTGTATTTAAACATTTTAAAATGAACATTCTTCTTGAAAATCAAAACCAAATGAGTTTTAATTTATCTTGTGATTAAAACATCATTTTTCAAACCTTAACCATAAATCATAAGTTGTTTATTAAAACTTATTTGGTATTTTTATCATTTTAATTAATTTTCTTGGAATAATTACTTTAAAAAATGATGAAATTAGGGTTTTGTTGATTTTCACCCTAACAAACTTTTTTCAACACTTTTTGGGCCTCTAATAGAGTGTAAGACCCAATCCCCTTTTAACCAAAACCATTTGGGCCTCAGATATTGTATAAGCCCCTCTGCGTTAAAAGAAAAATCTCGGAGCGATTGCCAGTTCAAAATCAAGCATTGGGCCTCTCCTCGAGCTATAAGTCCCATTCTTTTTCTTAAAATCACTTAGGGCCTCTAATAGAGTGTAAGACCCAACCCTCCTTTAAAACCAACATGATTTGGGCCTCAGTATATTGTATAAGTCCCGATACTGTCAAAAAGTTCGGCGCGATCGTCGCCTTTTTTACGAAAAACCATGGGCTTCTCCTTGATCTATAAGACCCATATTTATTCATTTTCAAACACTTTTTGGGCCTCTTGAGAGAGTGTAAGACCCATCCCTTTGTACAGAAAACCTTTTTGGGCCTCAGTCACTTGTATAAGTCCCTGTGCAAATTCAAAATAACGGTGCGATCACTGATAAAACCTTGGGCCTCTCCTCGAGCTGTAAGCCCGCAATTTCTTTTCAAAGTACTTTCTCCTTTGATTTTGAAAATATACTGTTGTTTTCAATTTCTCTTTGTTGAACAACTAACAAAACAGCCTGGAAGCTCTACAACCGAGTAAGTGTTTACATGCTTTATTTATCCGCTTTCATATACATATAACTGTATTGTGGGGCTGTTTCACTGTAAGTCTTCTTTCACATCATTCTCACATATCCATTGTGTAATACTAGTATAGTTATTTAGAGTTTCTACGGCAAATACGTCTAGCACTGGGTAAAGCCTCGTTGGTCACTCTTGAATAACATACAAAACTAGATCCCCTGTAGGTTTCCAGATACAGTCTTCCCTCCTCTTGGGGTTAAACAATATGGAACAAAGAGAAAGGCAGTATTCTCGGTGAACCTTTTCTCAGACTGTAACCCTAGAAATTGTCAAAGGAATTCTACTCCCCAGAGTTGATCTATTCTCAGTGAATGGCATCTCTTGAATTCCTCAAACCCGGAACTCTCACTGAATAATCTATTCTCTGTGAATAGAATTTCTTGAACTTTCCCAGCTTGAGACCCACGGGCTTCTTAAAAGCATCCCCGCCTCCTCTTGGGCGTTGTACAAGGACCCTTCGGCTTCTTAGAAGTTTTCACACCCTCCTCTTAGGCTTCGTATAATGATTCTTCCTCCGCGAAGATATCCTCCTCTTGGGCTTCGTACAAATTATCCCTTCGGCTTCTTAAAAGTTTTTTCCCGCCTTCTCTTAGGCTTTGTACAAATTGTCCCGATGACCTCTTAAAGGTATAGGAACAGAAACTAGTCATCTTAATAGAACGGTCTTTCAAAGGAGTCTAGATCTTCATCCCATAAACGTCTTTTCTCTTTGGGCACAGTACAGAAGATAAAACTCTAGACTTGGACGGTCTAAAACCCCTTGAGTCTCGGAGACATTCTCAAGTTCCCTACAAACATAGGAAGAAACCCAGCCTCTCTCAGGAGAGAGTTCTACTAGGACCTGCATAGGGATTTCAATAAATCCTCAGTAGTAAGACAACCTTCTCTTGGGCTTTGTAAAATGATCCTCCTCGAATGGAGCTAACCTTTTCAGACTCTCTTGTTGAGTCAATCACCCTTTTGGCCTCCATCTTGGGCTTTGTACAAGACACAAAACACTCTCTTGTTGAGTATAAAAGATTCTCTTGTTGAGTCAAACAACCCTTTTTTTTAGCCTCCGTCTTGGGCTTTGTACAAGACACATATAAAAACACTCTCTTGTTGAGTATAAAAGATTCTCTTGTTGAGTCAACCTTTAGCCTCCATCTCAGGCTTCGTACGAGATAGCCAAACACTCTCTTGTTGAGTATAAAAGATTCTCTTGTTGAGTCACCCTTTTAGCCTCCGTCTTGGGCTTTATACAAGACACATACAAAAACACTCTCTCGTTGAGTATAAAATATTTTCTTGTTGAATCAACCTTCAGCCTCCATCTTGGGCTTCATACAAGATACATATACCCTTCTCCCCTGCAGAGTCAAAAATCAGTTTTAGCCTCAATCTTGGGCTTTGTACAAGACAGAAAGAACATTTTCCCCAGAAAAGTCAACCTTTCAGCCTCCTCGTAGGCTTTGTATAAGGAAATCCCCTGTTGAGTCAATCAACCTTTTTTAGCATCAAATCATACTTTGTTCAGACATACAAATGAATCGAACTGTAGTACCAAGGCGATAGTGATTTGAAACCACAAAAACGGCGCTACACGTACCTTACCAAAAACATTGAAAAAACCCGAAAATCAACAAAATACTCTCTCTCTCTCTCAACACTCCCAAAGGAGAAACTTTCCCATCCCATGACAGATAAACACCAGTAAGTAGGATAATAGAAGAAATTGCTAAATAACCTATGGATAACCATATATAGGTATAACCTGTCCCCGGACCCCCCAATCTCTTAGCATTTGTTAAAGAAAACATTTGCGTGCAAGGTTAGTTTTAAATATCTTCCCTTTCCTTTCCAGCTTCATAGGATAAATAAGAAATCAGAAATTAGCACCCAATTCCAACCAATGGCGATAAGGTGGTCGCGTCACCGACAAAAATCGCACGCTACAGGGAGTTAGTCGAATTTCTAGCACATACAAAAGCTATCGAAGTAAAGTGGGTGTTCAAGTTGAAACACAATGTTGATGGGTTGATAGCAAGACATAAAGCAAGATTATTTTCTTGAGGGTTTCTTCAAAGAGAAGGACTTGACTACTCTGAAGTATTTGCTCAAGTAGCAAGACTGGAGACTGTTCGACTAGTGGTAGCATTGGCATGTAACCAAGGTTGGTCGACATTTCACTTAGATTTGAAATCTGCATTTCTGAATGGTCTGTTAGACGAAGAGGTCTATGTCGCACAACCTCCTAGGTTTGTGATTTAGAAGGAAGCGAGTAAACTATATAAGTTGCACAAAGCGCTCTATGGCCTCAAGCCGGCACCTAGGGCATGGAACAAGAAGATCAACTCATACTTAGTCGAATTGGGATTTGTCAAATGCAAGTATGAGTATGGTGTTTATGTTCAGGTTGTAGCATAAGATATTAAAATTATCTGCTTATATGTCGATAACTTGTTGGTAACTGGAAATAGCTTGGAGAACTTGTCGAAGTTCAAAGAGCTGATGATGAAGGAATTTGAAATGCCGAATCTGGGAAAATTGTCTTATTTCCTATGCATGGAATTTCAAATGCTGAAGCAAGGTATGGTGCTACATCAAAGAAAGTATGTCAAAGAGATACTCAAGTGATTTAGAATGGATAACTCGAATCCTACATCTTCACTTGTCGAACAAACTTGAAGTTGGAGAAGCATGGAGAGGAAGACAAAGTTTATGTAACTTTGTTCAAACAAACAGTTGGATCTCTGAGATATGTGTGCAACAGTCGGCCTGATATAGGTTCCGTAGTCGGATTAGTGAGAAGATTCATCGGTGAACCAAGAGTTTCACACATGAAAGCTGCAAGAAGAATTCTGAGATACTAAAAAGGAACAACAGATTTTGGAATTCTATTTCGACGAGATTCTGAAGGCAAATGAGCAATAGTTAATTTCTTTTCAGATGCTGATTGGTGTGGAGATAAGGAAGATCGAAGAAGTACAACTAGCTATTTCTTTCAAGTATTTGGTGCCCCAATCTCATGGTGTTCGAAGAAGCAACCTGTGGTGGCATTGTCATCGTGTGAAGCAGAATATATAGTAGGGTCCTATGCTGCATGTCAAGCAATTTGGATCAGATCAGTACTTGAAGAAATGGAGGTCGAAGTGAAGAAACCTCTTATGTTGCAAATCGACAACAAGTCAGCCATAAAATATGGCGAAGAATCCAGTTCTGCATGGAAGAAGTAAACATATCGAAGCAAGATTTCACTTCTTGAGGGAAAAGGTAAATTGAGGTGAACTTGAAGTTAGGCATTGCTCAATTGAAGCACAGTTGGCCGACATTTTCACTTAAGGATTGAAGATCGACAGATTCCTGAATTTGAGAAAGAAATTAGGAATAGTTCAGATCGACTATGACTAGCGTATGCTCGACAACTTGGATTATGGGGGTGTGTTAAAATATTAGATTAGATTTTATTAGATTTAATATTTAAATATAATCCAAATTGTGTTAGCCCAAGCCCAATTAGGGTTGTATATAAATAGTCCTAGTTTGTATCATTATTTACACAATTCAATAATACAAATCCTTATTTCCTTATTCTCTCTCTATTCTCTCCTTACTAAAAGTGCCTCATGCACTAACATAAATTATGTAATTAAGCTGTGATTTATATGCTATATGAATTGTTTATGTTCGATGAAATTCATCATTATAACGCATATAAAGATCATCTAAAACGGGATGATGACTTATATAGACTTCTGAATTTAGAGTCTAATGTAACTATTAAATCCTGAGATGTGAAATTTTGAGAACATTATCATGGAGGAAAAGGAATTCGAGATTTCCACAAATGAAGAACCTCGTGAGGAAGGTTCTCCACGGATTGTTGAAACACAAACCAAAATTTTGTCACTAATGAAGAATCTCGTGAGGAAGATCCTTCATGGATTGTTGAAAAGCAACCTGAACTTACAATAAGTAAGAGAGTCAGAAAGACTAAGGATCAAGAACCGAACAAAATTGATAATTAGTTTATTTCTTTTATCTAGTTGAAGGAAATAGTGAGAATTTTGTTCGTAAGATTCTTATTCTTCAAGTGAAAGACGATCCTAAGACTTATAAGGAAGCAATAGCTTCAAGGGACTCCTCTTGTTTAGAAGGAAGTATCATAGTGTGATGGTACACTAAACACCTACAAATCTAGATTAATGACCAATGGTGTTTTAAACAAAAAGAAGGTGTTTATCATTTGACGCATATGCACTAGTAGCAAGCACAACTAAAATTAGAGCATCGTTTGGATTAGGTTCTTTGTATAACCTTATAGTTCTTGAAATGAGTGTCAAAATAACATTTCTAAATAGAGATCTCGATTAGGAGATTTACATAGAGCAACTAGAAGGTTATGTGGAAATGAACAAAAGGTGTGCAAGTTTAACAAATCCTTGTATGGATTAAAACAAGCACCGAAACAATGACATCTAAAGTTTGACACTGTCATTGTAAGATTCACTAATTAAGGGGAGACGCACAACTTAGGGGGGACATTTCAATCATTATCAAAACACGAATTCAAATATTTTGTCATTATCAAAAGGGGGAGATTATGGCAAATACATCTTATATCTTGTTCTATTTTGATGAAGACAAAGATTATCAAAGAAGAAAAGGTTCAAAAGTGTCATGCACATCAATCATGAAGTTGATCAAGAAGGTTTAACATATAAATTCGAGTGAAGATTTGAGACAAGTGAACATAAATAAGGTGCTCATTGTAATATATATTATACTACTTTAAATTCCTCATAATTTCATCTCTCACTTCATCTAAAATTTTCTTGCATCATCATGCATGATTATCTAAAAACATTCTTCATCTGATTCTTGTTACAATTGTTTGTACACAAAGTTGTGTCAGAATATTGTGATATTCATTTGTCTCCATGTTTATTATATAATTGATCATTAGCAACAAGATGAATGGAATTTTAGAAACAAATAGGTTTCTAACTTCCACATTCAAGATGAATGATCTTGGACTAGTTGACACACTTTTGGGGATCAAAGTAAAGCGAAATAGTGGAGGTTATGAACTTAGTCAAACACAATATGTTGAGAAAGTGCTTGATAAGCTCAAACACTTACATTTCAAGAAAGTGAGTACTCCATTTGATCCTAGTGTCTGTACCGTGCGATTTTTGTCAGTGACGCGGCCACCTTATCGCCATTTGGTTTCCTCTTCACCGCAATGGTAGGAGTTGGGTGCTACTTTCTGATTTCTTATTTATCCTATGAAGCTGGAAAGGAAAGGGAAGATATCTAAAACTAACCTTGCATGCAGATGTTTAACTGAACAAATGCTTTAAGAGATTGGGGAGTTTAGGGTCAGGTTATACAATGGGAAGTTGTCAATTACCCATCCTATATGTGGTTATCCACAGGTTATTAGCAATTATACTTACTGTTTTCTACTTATCGATGTTTGTCTGTTGATTGGGAAAATTTTTCCTTTAGGAGTGTTTGAGAAAGAGAGAGTTTTTGTTGATTTTGGGTTTTTCGATGTTTTTGGTAAGGTACCAGACCTAAGGTTTTTGTTTAGTGTGCTCGCTAAGATTTCGCAATCTTATGCCTATGTATTCCCGTTAAAGAAAACAGGGAAATCAGAGCAATCATACTTCCTCCTATTCTATGGGAGGAAAAATATGTTTGGTGTCTTGTTCAAAGCTCAAGATTGAAGCTAAGGGTTATTTGTGTCTTGTTCAAAGCCCAAGATTTAAGCTAAAAGGTTTAACTGAGAAAGAATTTGTCACCTATGAAGGGAGCTATCTCATCTATTTATCACAACTATTGGGTGACTGATTATAAAGGAGAATTATTTTAACTAGGATATATGGAGTCCAGCAATGCCATAATTTCCTTTATGAGGGATTTGTCCTAGAAGAGAAAACTTTAACTCAGTGTAGAGCAATGCCATTTTTCCTTAGGAATCTTTCATGCTAAGAGAGGGACATTGGCGTGGATGTAAATAATCCAGAGGCTTGCCACTTACAGTTGTTAGATGAAAGAGGGGATTTACCAGGATAAAAAATGGACTACAGCTTGGACTTTTGAATCAACAAGTGTGTCACTTACAGCAGTTATCTAGGATTAGGGTTTGTTTTGATTTTCTGTTTTGATTTATGATATACAGAGAAATGTCTTCCTACAAAGAGGGTTTTTTTTTATTTCCACTGAGGGGATTGGTTTTTTTTTGTGTGCCTTAATAAAAGCCAAAGTTGATTGACTCCCTGGGGAGTTTATTATCTGCCTTGTACAAAGCCCAAGATTGAGGCTGAGAAGAGACTGACTCTTTGGGGGATATCATTATACAAAGCCTAAGAGAACGCGGAAAGCTGTCTTTTCCGGGGAAATATTTTGCTTGTCTTGTACAAAGCCCAAGATTGAGGCTAAAAAGGATTTTTTATTCCATTGGGGAATATTTGTATGTGTCTTGTACAAAGCCCAAGATTGAGGCTAAAAGGGGAAACTGACTCTACTGGTGCGAGGTTTTATCTGTCTTGTACAAAGCCCAAGATTGTGGCTAAAAGAAGATTGACTCTACTGGAGAGTATGATTTATCTTGTACAAAGTCCAAGATTGAGGCTGGAAAGAGGATTGACTCTGCTTAGGGAGATTTATATGTGTCTTGTACAAAGCCCAAGATTGAGGCTAAAGGATATTGACTGACTCAGCTGAAGATATTTATGGGTATCTTATACAAAGCCCAAGATTGAGGCTGAATTTTGCTGAGGAAAAGAAGGATCATTATACAAAGCCTAAGAGGAGCCTGGGAATTGACTAACTCAACTAGAGAGTGTTTTAAGGTGATTGACTCAACAAGAGAGTGTCTTTGTGTGTCTTGTACAAAGCTCAAGATTGAGGCTGAAAAGTATGATTGACTCAATAAGAGAGTGTTTATAAAAAGAAGATTGACTCAACGAAAGAGTGCTTTTGAGACTAACTCTGCTGAGGAAAATCATTATACAAAACCTAAGAGGAGGCTATCTTCTGCTGAGGATTATTGAGATCCAGAGGCAGGTCCAAAATGGGGAATCAACTCTTGCTGAGGATTATAGAAGAGTCGAGGTATTAGATACTTTGAGGTTCTGATTTGGGATAGTGTTATACTGATGATAAGCTAACCCTAGCTAGGGAAATTTAGGATAAAAGATTGAGTTTTAGAACCTATGAGGGTTTTAACTCTACTGGAGATTCATCGAATGACCAGGGTTTCTTCTGTGTTTGTAGGGAGCTTGAGAATGTCTTTGAGATCCAAGAGGAGATTAGACTGCCCAAGTCTACTGGTATAGAAGAGTTTATCTTTGTATGATTCCCAAGAGGAGGCTGGTGATTTTAAGGGATGAGAATCAACCCTAAGATCGGTCTGAGGTTTTGACTCTTCAGAAAGACTGCTCTAACAAAGGATGACTAAGTTATGTCTTATACCTTTAAGAGGTCTTTGGGTCCTTGTACTAAGCCCAAGAGAAGGCATGAGAACTTCTAAGAAGTCGGAGGGTCCTTGTACAAAGCCCAAGAGAAGGCGAGGATGCTTTTAGGAAGTCTGTGGGTCCAAACTTAACAAAAGTTCAAGAAAATTTTCACCGGGAATAATTTTTTCTTTAGTGAACAGTTCTAGAGTTTGAAGAAATTCAAGAGAGGTTTCACCGGGAATGAATCCTCTCTGGGGAAGTGAATTTCTTTGACAATTTTCTAATAGTGACAGTTTAAGAAAAGTTTCACCGGGAATAATGCATTTCTCTTTGTTCCATATTGTATAAGCCCAAGAGGAGGCAAGACTGTATCTGGAATTCCTATGGGGAACTAGTTTTGACTGTGTTAAAAGAGTGACCACAGGCTTCATCTAATCCTAGACCTAATTGTCGGGGAAAACTCTAAGCAGATATATATATATATATATATAGAGAGAGAGAGAGAGAGAGAGAGAGACAAGTATGTAAAAGAGGGTAGGAGGACTTATAGGTGAGCAAGCTTTCAGCACAAACAAATATATATATATATATATGTGCAAGTATGTAAAAGAAAGCTGTTTAAAACTTACAGATGAGCAAGCTTCCATTGTAACAGCTGTATGGTTAGTTGTTCAAGAAATTAAAGAAAGTTTTGATAAAAACTATGAATTTGAATCTAAATCAAAAAGGGAAAGTTGTTTTGAAAAGAAGATTGGGGCTTACACTCAAGGAGAGGCCCAAAAATAACAGTGATTGCACCGTTGTTTTGAAAATTGTATCGGGACTTATACAATGACTGAGGTCCAAATTATTGTATTTACAAAGAAATTGGGTCTTACACTCTATTAGAGGCCCAAGAGCTTATTTTTGCACTAGAGATGGGGCTTACAACTCAAGGAGAGGCCCAGAAATAACAGTGATCGCACCGTTGATCTAAAAATTGTATCGGGACTTATACAATTACTGAGGCCCAAATTATTTATGTACAAAAGAGATTTGGGTCTTACACTCTATTTGAGGCTCAAATTATTTGAAGAAAGAAAATAAATGGGACTTACAACACAAGGGTAGGCCCAGATGATTGTGTTTTGAAATGGCGATGGCGCCGTTATTTTTTTACGTACTGGGACTTATATAATGATTGATTCCCAAAAAGGTTTTGTACAATTAGGGATGGGTCTTACACTCTATTAGAGGCCCAAAAGTTGTTTAAAAGAAAAGAGAATGGGACTTACAACACGAGGGGAGGCCCAGTTGAAAATTGTTTTAAAATTGGCGATCGCGCCGAGATTTTATCGGGTCTTATACAATGACTGAGGCCCAAAAGTTTATTTATGTGACAAGGGATGGGTCTTACACTCTATTAGAGGCCCAAAAGTGTTTTAAAATTTAAAATCAAGATGAAACCCTAATTTTAAATTAAAATGTCATTTTTCAAAGGAAATTTAAATAATAAATGATAAAAATATCAAATATATTCAAAAACAAATTGTATACTTTGAAAAATCAGGTTTAATCACATGAAAGCTTGAAATTCATTTGGAATGAAAAGATCAAAGTGAAAACTTCATTTTAAAATGTTTAAAAATAAATAAAATGATATTAATTACAAAAATTCTAACTATATTAAAAAAAATATATAAATTGGATTTTTTCTGTAAATTAAAATATTTTTAAAAAAATTGTGAATTTTGAGAAAAATAATCAATTCAAAAACACAAATATTCAAAGAGAAATTAATTTTTGAATCAATTAACAAAAATATCAAAATATTCAAAAATTCAAAAATTTGGAAAAGGGCGCCAAGAACACTAAGTTCTTGCCCGCGTGCCCTATTTCTGCAGATTTACGTTTTCTCACTTTTCTCCATGATTTCTCAATGGTTTTGCACGATTCAAGTACCAATCTTGTTCGTTTTTGAACAAGGATCACAACCATATAGTTTAATTGCATTTATATTAAGTATGGAGGAAGAAATCAACAGAAAACCTCAAGAACCCTAATTTCAGCATGAACACAATGAAATTCCATACATGATGGATTCATGGCTTTGATTGAAGGTTATTACTCTACATACAGACATAAACAAGATGGTAACTCAAAAAATCATTCATGATGCATGGATCATATAGTTTGAAGGGTTCAGGCTTACCTCTTGCAGCTGGTGATTGAGTTTGATGATTGAGGTGTTGCAGATAGGTTCCAATGATCTGGACAGCTTCCTTAGGTGCCAAGGAGTGTGTTTGAATGCTTGGAGTGGATTGAAATGAGCTGGAACTGGTTGTGGTGCCTCAATTGCAACTATGTCAAGAACTTGAGCAATTGGCTAGTTATTTTGTGAATTTGATGTTCCAGATGTGATTTTGTGTTATGGATCATTCATATATGATGCTTATGAGGGGTGTGTGTGTGTGTGTGTGTGTGATTGGTTTGGTTGGAATCACTCTCAATTTCAAAATCCAATAGTGACTTGAGTTAGAAGGCAAAATTGGAGTGAAGAAGAGAGTTTGAGTAAAGCATCAGTTTGGGTGCTTTGGTGTACTCAAACTGAAGCTCTATTTATAGTTGAGCAAATTTGTCTTGACTGCAATAGTGAATGGCAACCGTAGCAGGTCTGTTGGCAAATGGTGATCAAATGGAATCTCAAGTCTCCTTTAGCCATTGACTTGAGGTTAGAGCACAAGCTAGGAGTTCTCTGATTCAAAGATAAGGCTTGACTGAACTTGGATAACATTGTCTTGATGAATGCCACCTCTATGCATCAGTTAAATGCTTGGAAACAAAATTGACCATTTGAAGCATCTTGAATTTTAGGAATGTTATGCCTAAACATAGATCCATCGACTTGTGAGGCTAGTGGATCAGTGTTTGTCCCTTGGTTGTTCCCCCTTGAGGTGTGCAGATGGATAACCATACTTGTTATGGCACAAAATTGATCAATTCGAGCAACAATGCACAAATCTGCCTTGTAAAAATCAGTGAAAAATGCCATTTTCAATGGATCATATCTCCTTGCTCAGGTTGAGTTATGGGAGGCTCTTGTACTTTTTAAAGAGCCCTCATATGGTACTATCCATGTATGATCATAGTTTGTCTTGAAACTATTTGGATTCCGTTTAAAAATCCTCATGAACATTGGTGTTCAAGGCTGGTAACTTAGGCAGATTTTTACTAAGTGTTGAAAAATGTCATTTTCTTCATTTTTGTCATTTTGATCACTCTATAACTTAAAATCCATGAAGAATTAGAGTTTGAGGTAGTTTAAGCTTTTGTAGAATGTAGGAAGACCTACAAATCAAGCTTTGGATCACCCAAAATGGCTGCTTGGATCACAAGTTATGATCCTTGGAAGTTGGTACCAAAATCATTCAAATTTAGTAACTTAGAAAAATTTTCAATTTTTCAAGATTACCCCTTTTACAAATTATCTTGGTTTCTTGATCAATTCTTGTTCAAATGACATTATAAATCATATTTTATGAAAATATGAGTCATAAGGATCATTTTTGCCAAAAAAAAAGTCATGTTTTGACTTTTGGCTCCGTAGCGGTTCGGTGCGTAAAAACCCTAATTCCCGACTTTTGGGAAATGTATCCTCTGAGGGTAATTTAGCTTTGAAAATGGATCCTTAGGGTTATTTTGAGCATATTGAATCACATGTTGGAGTCTTGGCTCATCCTCTTGTGAAAATCTCACTCTGGAGGTCTCAGTCGTCCAAAACCCTAATTTGGCGACATCGGGTGTTTCGAGGCTCAAAACACTTGGAATGTTACAATTGTGCTTGATTTTTTATGTGAGGGTCCTCTTAATCCTTTGTGGATGTTTTAAGAGGTTATACAAGTTAAAGATCATGTCATTTCTTGATTGATCCTTTGTCTAAGTGTTCAAAGAGGGCTTAAAACCCTAATTCTTAGTTGTAGTGAAAGCTCAACAATCCTTGAGGAGATTGATGAGGCATGATGGTACACCTATGTTGTGGTAATGATCTTCCCAATGATGGGAAATCTTGGTGGTCAAAATTTGGGGTATGGCAGATGCTCCTATTTAATTTTCTTGGACCCGAAGGTGTGAATGGCGAAGGTATTCGGACATTCAGGGTGCAAGAGGATTAAATATCAGAATACCCAAAATTTTGACGATGGTTATGAATGGTTGTTTGCTCATCCATCTTCTTTTGCTAAGCAATGATACTTAGAAAAGGTAAAAACTTTCCCTCGATCCTGGTTTTCAGCCAAGGAACTGGTCTCAGTTTCTGAAATAAACTTTCCCTCGATCCTGGTCTTCAGCTAAGGAACTGGTCTCAGTTTCTGAAATAAACTTCCCCCCGATCCTGGTATTCAGCCAAGGAACTAGTCTCAGTTTTTGAAATAAACTTCCCCTCGATCCTGGTCTTCTGCCAAGGAACTGGTCTCAGTTTCCGAAATAAACTTCCCCTCGATCCTGGTCTTCAGCCAAGGAACTGGTCACAGTTTCTTCTTGCCGAGTTTCTTCCTGGACAAGGGACGCTATGTGTAGCGGTCTTCATCAAACTTCTCACCGAGTTTCCTACAAGGGAGACGCCATTTGTTGGAAAAGATTTGAGGTCAGACTTGCTGGGGGTATCCATTTGTCTGAGCGGTAAAGGTGTGAAAACTTCTCTATTGGAGATGCCATTTGTTGACTCTACTGGGGAAAAATGAATCTCTTGAGAGACTACTTTTTGCTTGGGGATATTACATCATACTTTTCTTCGAGATCTTTTCGGAGAAACACCATGTGATGTAATCCAATTTTGAGGTGCTAATGACTTCATTCACATCGACTTTCTTGGGAGAAAAAACGATGCATTGCTGAGAGTCTTTAGTTGAGAAGCTTTCTCTGGGGATTTTCTTTAATCTGGGAAAGCGAAAATATCATCTTCAATGGTGAAGAGTGATGTTTGTCGAATTTCTTCTTGCCTTTCAGAGGTTCAAGTTATCAAAGTGGTCGAGGATAGGCTCCAATCCAGAAATAAACTTGGGGAGAGATTGTTTAGGCAATACATTTCCTGATGAGGAAAGAACTGACAACTCGATTGATAAGAGGACTTTATCACTTGGAAATGAATATGACCAGAGTGATAGTAATATAATATGATTATGAATGTGAATCAATTATGCATGATGTATGTATGTTTATGTTGACAAAACTGACGCAACATACAGACTAATAGATGAACACGACTGGATACTCGACCACTGCGGGGGATGAAAAGTACCATTGGTCCAAGATAGCAATTATGCCTTGCTTAGGAGAGGTAGACCCTGTGGGGGTGAAAGAATCGTTCAATCGGTCTTAAGAGTTAAGAACTCTGTCGGGGATGTCAGATGAAACATGGTATTTGACACAGTTGACCCTTCATTCAGGCGTACTGGTTTAGAATGAGTACTTTGATTCTGCACTTTGGGGTTCAATCACCTCTGGAGAAGCTATCAATGTTCTTTTTGAAGTTCACAATCAAAAGGAATTGCCATCTTTATTTTAAAAGTAGAAAAACTTTGACAAGTAAATTCATTTTTGTTTTATTTCAAGAATAGTTGATCAAGTTAAAAATGTCATTCTGTAAAGCTAAAACAAATAAGAATTGCAAACAAAAGCACTAGGGCTCAAATTTTATTGATAGGATGGAAATCAGCCAAGCGCGTGATTCCATAGAGCATTTACAAAGTTTATAAAAATGGTAATTTAACGAGAAAAGGGCTACATTGAAATATAACAATCGTTATCCTTCTACCAACTTTGAATTCTGGACATCTTGAGCTTCTGTCGAAGATGACCTTGACTGGAAATTTTTCGACGAAGGGCCTATAGTAATCATGAATCCATCTGAGATCTATCTGACGTTGAAGGGCCTCTTGTACAAAAGAGCATCCCTGATTGCTTATTGAGCATATCGGACAGGTATTGTAATCGTGCCGTGGCATATTATGATATTGACTTTGCCGTGAGTGCATCGCCACCAAATTGACGTTCATCGCAAGAATGTCGTGGTTCTGAATAATGTTGGGATGTGCATGGGCCATGTTGACTTCACGGATTTGGTGATCTTGGATCCATCCGAGATCCATCTGTTCTTGTAGAGTTGATTGCACTACGAAACACCCCTGATTATTCTTTGAGCAGATATCACATTGGTGATAATTTTGAGGTGGTACATGACCGTACCCACTCTGTCTACAATGCATCCTGACCATATTGGTTTCTAATAGGAGTACATCGTGAATTTGATAACTGCGGCTAACCTCTTTCTTTATCAAATTTACTGTACTCTTTTCATGTTGAGGCAACGGGTTCGTCTGAACATTTGGATTAGTATCTTTGAAAGATAAGACCCCGTTCTTGACAAGCTTCTGCACATCAGACTTGAAGCTGAGACAATTCTCAATGTTGTGCCCCGGTCCTCCTTGATGGTAAGGGCAAGTTTGATCCACTTTGAACCAAAAAGGCAGATTTTCCGGTACTGTAAGAGGAGACCTGGTTAGGACATGCCCCTTGACCAGTAGAAGTGAAAACAGTTCTGCGTACAACATTGGTATAGGGTCAAACCCTAGTGGTTGTGTAGTACGATTGTTATTGTTGTACTGAGGACGATCCTGCTGAAGAGGCTGTTGTGTCCTTTGCTGATACTGTTGTTGACTTGGTTGGCTTTGAGCAACCTGAGGTTGATACGTCGGAGCCGGCGCAGGGTTAATAGCAGGAGTTACCACTGCTACTGGCTGATACCTTCGCCTTTGCTTTCCGAGAGAGATATTACCAATATCTTGCTCTTTTTTCTTTGGGAAAGCACTACCGTATCTTTTGGTACTGCTTGATGATTCTGTGTTTTTGACCAAACGTCCCTCTCGGACTTCTTCTTCAAGGCGCACTCCCATGTTTACCATTTCAGTAAATTCGTTGAGCGCACTTGCAATCATCGGTCGTAATAGAATGAGCTCATGGTTTTCAAAAAGATCTTGGTCATCTCTTTTTCCTCAAGAGGGGGACAGATCTGGGCGGCAATTTCACGCCATCTCTGAGCATATTCTTTGAAAGTTTCTTTGTCCTTCTGCGACATTGCTCGGAGCTGATCTCTGTCTGGTTCCATGTCCAGGTTATACTTATACTACTGAACGAAGGCTGCGCCAAGATCTCTAAAATTAACGATCTTGGTGCGGTTTAAACCCATGTACCATTTAAATGCGGCACCGGTTAAACTGTCTTAGAAGTAATGGATCAGTAGCTGTTGATTCTCTGTCTGAGTTGACATTTTTCGAGCGTACATCACCAAATGACTTTGAGGGCAAGAGTTTCCCTTATATTTTTCAAAGTCAGGCACCTTGAATTTGTGCGGTATTTTCACCTTATGGACCAGACAGAGGTCTGCGGCGTCCTTTCCAAATAAATCCTGACCGCGAATGGCATGCAATTCCTTCTGTATTTCCAGGAATTGCTCCTGGAACTCATTCATTCTTTCATACATGTCTTCATTTCCACCAGAAATTACTTGTGGAATCTATCCTTCCGAGACAGTGTGTACCACTGGTTGTGGTATAGTCATTACGGCGGTGACTCTTGGTACTTCCATGCCCCGAAGTTTGTAACCTTCAGGAGTTTTTGTCATAACTCTTGCATCTTCCCTTTCCCGAAGTTTGTAATCTTTAGGTCCAGCGGTTCCTGCTGCAGTTTCTGGGTCTTCAGTGACCGGCGGAATGTATCCTTCAGGGACAAAGTTGATAGGCATGCCCCAGGGGCGATCTTTAGGCATGTTGTACTGAGGATCATATGTTTCCACTATGGGTGTAGATGTGATCTCTGAGATTACAGTCCTTTGTTGTTGCCTCTGAGCTGCTACCAGGGATTGCATGTCACTGTGAAGTTTTTTCAGATCTTCCTTCAGAGTGTTGATTTCTTCTCTCAACTCTCTATTCTCTTCCTCGAGATCATCCATTTTCTTTTGTCGATTGGCCCGGGTATTGTATGAGTGAGACAGTTTGACCCTAGAATCGTAACACATACGTGAGACTTGAAGATAGGAAGAACACGTTATGTGAGAATGATGAATGCAATGATATATTTTTTTATTTTTTTGTTTTAATCAAAAATAAACTTCAACAATTAGATTGCAAATATCATACAGTGGGGAGACCCCTTTTTATTGAATTTGAAAGATTGCAGAAAGGGAAATACAGTATTTTACAAAGTGTTGTAAAAGGAAATGTCTAAACTTATGGATCCTGAGTCCTCTCTGAAGAGAGCTCAGATGCCGGTTCCAGTACTTTCCTTTTCTTTGATCGGGGTTCTTCAGTTATTGTCGGGTTATCAGTCCTTTGCCAAGTGAAAGGAGTGAGCAAATTCCTTTGATCTTCTATAGCATGATGTTCTAGAATCTCGATCAGAGTATCCTTTTATTTTAACAGTTCCTGAATTTTGGTACACTCTACATTGAGAATATGGTATTTGTTCCTCCAAGAGTTCTTTTCCCGTTGAACTTTGTTGAGAGCGACCTGGAGTTTTTCCGTGTCAGACATAAAATAAAGGACATATTCCTTTAATGGAAGAACTTCTTGACGAGGGTAAGGCATTCTCAGCTTGAGGGCTCTAGTTTGTACCCAGTGGAGATAAGGTTCCATGGAGGTACAGTCTGGTCTTCCTAGACACACTCTTCCTTTCTTGTGAACATGTTGTCAGACATGCACTATTTCCTTCTTTATTGCTCTGTCATTTTCCCCTTCCTTGAAGAAAAGACCTTCCAGATGATCATTACGTGGGATATGCCTCATCGAGTATCCGAGCTGACGGTGAACTAAAATTGGATGATAGTTGATTCCTCCTTTAGTTCCAATGAGGGGTACGTTAGGAAAAATTCCACAACTGTCAATGATCTCAATCCCCTCATAAATCCTATCATACCAATCTATGTCAGAGTTGGTAAGGGACATGATCCTTTGCGACCAACGTAGAGTACTCTTGTGATCCCAAAAAGAAGCAGACTTGGGTAAATGGGAAATGAACCATTTGTAAAGCAAGGGTACATAGCATGTGATCATTCCTCCGTTGTACAGATTCCTTAAGTGCACAGAATGATACGCATCTGCAAGCAAGGTTGGTACGGGGTTTCCAATCAGAAATATCTTAACAGCGCTGGCATCAACGAAGTTGTCTATGTTGGGAAAAAGGAACAACCCGTATGTGAGTAGGACAAAGATATCCTCGAAAGCGGTAACGTTTCCTATATTGGCGAAGTACAGGGCTTTCTCCATCAAAAACTTGGATGGTAAACCATGGATTCGTCCTTTGGTGGTCATGTGAGTCCTAACTTCTGTCTCGTCCAAACAAATGGCTCTTGCGATGACCTGATCCTTTGGAATTTCTTCCAGTCCAGAAAAAGGAGTTTGATTAGTGATAGGTAGATCAGTCAGATGAGAGTACTCTTCTAATGTTGGTGCCAGTTGGTAATCCAGGAATGTGAAGCAGTGATAAATCAGATCGTTAAACTGTATCAGCGTAGACAGGATTCCTTCAACTACATGGACCCTTAATAGAGACAACAGCCCTCCGTACTTAGCTCTGAAAGCATCAGGGTTGGTGATCATCCTTGCCAACCCCCTTAAATCCTCTAGTTTTGGAGCCTTGAAGGTGTACTTGTGCGTCTTTCTTCTACTGAAATCCATAACGCAATCTTTCTGATATTTGCAATTATTGTTTCAGTTTAACTTGAAAAAAGAGAGAGGAGAAGAGAAGATTTTTCTTTGTTTAAGAGTTTTTTAAATGAATTTATGAATGCAGCACACTAAAACATTGAAAAAACATGGGTTCAAGGGTTCAACATCATGAGCATGGATTCATAGCTCTACCCATCCCCAAAGGTTGTATTCTGGTCAATTTTTGTACCTGTAGAACGGATCCTAAGGTTCCCAAAATCATTGACCCCCCTAGGGATAACAACAGTAAGCTGGTTCACCCGAACGAGCTGTAGTATCCTAGGGTAATCTCATTCGATAGTCACCGCACTACCAAGTGGTCATAAGGTTAATGCCTACTAAAATCCTCAGGTTCACAGGTGTCGCACTAGGAAAACTCTGCTTTCACAACAATCGGTTGTTCAACAGGCTGAATCCTACGGGCCTTCACCTGATTTGGTGGTCTACCAGGTTCGCTTAATCGGGATTCACTCCCTATAAGACCCCCCGTCTATGCCACCCCTTATCTTAGGTTTCTCTCAAACTTTCCAGATGCGTATCAATCGTATTCCCATTGACAGAAAAATAAACACGGATATCAAGTAGGAAAAGCAGTATATATATATATATATATATATATATATATATATATATATATGTGTGTGTGTGTATGTGTGTGTGTGTATATAGTATGTAGTATGATTGCTAACAACCTAGACCTCTTAGAAATTCTACCTAATCTGCAAGTGTAACACCCCAATTCCCATCGCGGAATAAATAATACATAAATAAATCAGAGTGAATAAAAATTTTATTCTTAGATAGAAACAAGGATGCCACATTTAAAGAAAGAAAACACAATCCCTGCTCATAAATTTGATACATAACACAAAATGGAATAAACATAAAAGGGAAACTTTTTCCAACAAAAGGAAAGTTCAATTATGGAATAAAACGGAAAGATCCATAATTGACTTGTTTTACAAAATAAATTGTTTTATAACATCAAAATATTCATACAAAGGTAATACAAAATAGATCCAACAAAAGTATACATATATAACAAAAGCGTTCCCCGACTCCCGTGTTACGTATCAGAGCAGACAGACCGACAAAAGGATGGAGAACTAATCTTCACAAAAGCCTCCAAGATACTAATCTGCAATTGCCTCATAGAGCAACAAACCATAGCAGAAGGGTGAGAAATAACAACTAAATCAAGATTGCATAATAATATGCAACCACATATAAATTCACATGCATAATTATTCTCACCACAAGCATCACATACTAATACATATAACATACCACAGATACATAACATATTTCTAATAATCCAACCACATAGCATATATCAATTATACCAACATAATAACATGTTCACACATAAAGCATACCAAGTAATAACATATGGACACACGCCACCACATCACATATATTCATATATAGCATATGTCTATGCATAAAACATATCATCCATAACAAATGCATTTATCACAAATGCATATCAAATCACCAATGCTATCACAAGCTCAACACATAATCAACCCATTCATGATTTCCCACACATAATCAATCCATTCACAATTCCCACACATAATCAATCCATTCATGATTTATGCAAATGCACAGACCCCGACACAACGACTCTATGCAATGCAATGCGGTACCATTCCATCCATCAATCTCATCATCAGTTCACTCAAGAACTATTGGAATCATCGCTTGTTACTTAGTGTAACTCCCCGTCGGGAAAACGATGTTCCCCGTCGCTTTAGGTCATCTTGGTATAAGGCTCACGACGTTTATGGATCGCTCTAGGTCCTCTTTGTATAAGGCTCATGATCCGATCGCTTTAGGTCCTCTTTGTATAAGGCTCACGATCGTCTATAACGTCGCTTTAGGTCCTCTTTGTAAAAGGCTCACGACCGTTACAGCATATTCCCTCTGGAATCGTTTCGTCGCTCACACCCCACAAGGGCACACGGCATCACAAGATGCATATCATGATGCTTGGCATACAAAAGACTCATGACAATTAAATGCACATTCACAATTCAACAATATGAATTATCTCATCATCATTATTCATGCATTGAAAATCAATTCAAATAATGCATTTAATTGCCATAAGGCCACCAAATAACACACATTGAATTTCACATAAACAATGCATTTCATCATCATCCACAAACCACAACAATTAGCATTTTAGCATATACACTTATATCAATTCACATCAAGAATTACTCACCATCAACCATAACAATCCTACAATCATACAATGATACTCACAACACTAGGATTCACGCCACGAAGGCTACCCACAACAACATCATAACAACATACATTGATATTCAATCATACAATGTATTTTACCACACAACAACATCATTATCACAAGCATTAACATCATATAAATAGCACAAAAGCCCCACATTTATATGACGATAACATATCGCATCGAACACAAACAAACACAACAAAACCTACAAACCACTAATCATCCTCTACCAAATATTCTTGGTTAACACACGGTATCACATCAGCATTTAATAACATCTTAGGTTATCTATCTAATGCCTCAAGTCCCACATCAATCGGACTCTCGATTCGGGAGTAATGGGGGAAACATAAACCACACTTTTCACACATACCTTGCTTTCCATATTTTTCTTATCAATACATTGCATAAACATATGTTTCTATTCCACTATCATAAAGAGCATTGAATTAGCTTTCCAATGCATCCGACCGTGCCGCAATCCGAGTTACGGATCAAAAGTTATGAAGGAAACAAAACGGAACAATCTGTCCTATTCGCAATGCGAAGCTTCCAGCGAGCATTCGCTTTCCTCATTCGCAGTGCGAAGCTCCATCGAACCATGGTAGTGGAAAAAAGGCACAAAGTTCGCTCTGTGAACTGCTGGCGAACATTCGCCTTCCTGTTCGCACTGCGAAGCCCTGGCGAGCCTTCGCTTTCCTCTTCGCTACTGTTCGCAGTGCGAACCTGCGAATTCTGGGATTCGCAGCAGCGCTGTTCTAGGTCATTTTGGCCAAAAATCCAACCATTATTCACCAAAATTACTTCCAAATCTAATTTCCATCAACCCCAAACATAACCCGACTATACTACGCAGTTTATATCGAATTTCATCCGTGAAAACATCGATTTCTATCAATTGTTCACAAATTATCAATAAGAAAAAGTTGTGAAACAACCAAAACAATTACCACAAACAACACATATACATACACAAGCAAGATATAATCGAAACTTCTCACTCTTACCCGATTATTCGCGCTTGAAACGGAGTTATGTCGATTTCCACCTCTTTTCCTCTTCTCCATTTCTTTCCTCTCCTTTTCTTTCTTTCTCCCTTTCTTTCCTTTCTCATTCTTTTCTCTCTTTTTCTCTCAAATCTCTATTTATAAAATATCTAATTTTTCTAAAATATCTAACCCCTCAAAATGACTATTTTACCCCTCAGCTCAAATATCTCGCAAACGCTCTCAAAACGCGATAGAACATAATAACGATGAAAAATAATATATTGTCAAATAAAAGTCAAGAATAAAATAATATAAAATTGAAAATAATTAAATCGACTCAATTAAATAAATCTAACAAAAACCGGGGCGTTATAATTCTCCCCCACTTAGACATTTTCGTCCTCGAAAATATAACTGATACGAACAACTCCGGATACGACTCTCGCATCCGACTAACAAACTACCATGCCAACAAAAGGCACACCACGAATAACACAAACTGACAAACCACCTTGCTAACAGCAGCTACAACAACAACACAACAACGACGACAACTACAATGACAAGATGCAAAGCCCATACAATGCACTTGACGACTAACTCACGACTCAAAGAAAACCATGTTACCAACACCCAAGTAACACTCCCCTAATATCCCACATAGGGATTAACCACACACACTCGAACCATCGCCATGGAAATGAGGCAACAACAAATACAAGAACCTAAAGTTCCACGACACAACATCGTCTCAACAACATCAACAAAACCAGAATACCAAACATAACATCAATACAACAACGTTGTGATTTACCCATCAAACATGTAGCTAATACATCCATCCACATAGTAGGACATGAATAATATTGAAACCTTCCACCTATCACCTCCATTATAGAACATCCCACGGTCTCATCATTCCTACCGTTTTCCACTGTTCAACCTTTGAACTCTATCAAGTCACACAAGCATATATGAACTGTGCCACATCACGCTTCCGATGCGCACTCTAATTACCCGAAACTATCAAATTTATCCATTTCATATCCAACTTCTGACTCTCTCTAATATTCACCAGAAAAATCATAGTTCACTTCTAATATACCCAACCTCACACTTTACTGTGTTATCTCACACACCAGACACAAGTCTCTGAACTGCTCAAATAATTCTAACTCCCTGACCATCAAAACAGACATGTATAAAAACTTTCGACTTAACTCATCACGCACGACATTAACCTTACCAATAGGATAATTCCAGCTAAAGTCATAACTCATCATAAATTCCAACCATCCTCGCTGTCTCATACTATATTCCTTCCGAATAAACCGGTACTCAACATTCTTGTGATTACTAAACACTTCAAACCTAGAACCATAAAGATAATACCTCCAAATTTTCCAACACAATACAACCGCAATCATTTCCAAATCCTGAATAGTATAGATCCTTTTATGAATCCTCAATTGTCGTAAAGCATCAGCAACAAATTTTTCATCTTGCATTAGCACACTGACTAAACTCATCAAAGAAACATCACAATACCTCACAAACGGTTTATTAGGATCACACAGAATCAAAACTGGAGCCGTAGACAACTTCTACTTCAGCTCTCTGAAACTTTCCTTACAACGAACATCCTAAACAAACGACTTACCTTTTGCAAGTCAATCGAAGTAACGAAAACGCTAACTTGGAAAAGCCTTCCATAACCTCCGGTAATAACCAACTAAAGTCCAAAAAGATCCTAATCTCCTTAACCAACTTCGGAGCCTCTCATTGTAGAACTGCATCTACTTCCGATGGATCCATAACCATACTCTCATCTGAAATAATATATCCAAGAAAACTAACCTTTTTAAACCAAAATTCTCACTTGAATAACTTAGCATAAAACTTCGTCTCTTTTCAACACTTGTAATTCAATTCTCAAACACTCTACCTGTTCTTCCTCTGAGTTTATAACAGATCCGAATATCCTCAATCAAAACCACTACGAACTTATCCAAACTTGTCCAGACTCACATACAAGCTTAACCGAGTAAATAACAACCTATCCCGATGATAACAAACATAACCAGTCACATTAAATCGATCAAAGCCTCACCTCACACAATTCACCACTCTTATCAAACATTCCAAACAATTGTAATTTCAATCAAACTCAACCAAACCATTCCAGTCATCTATTCTTGAAAGTGGACACTTATTCTCAATCGTTACCTTATTCACTGTCAGTAATCGATACACCATTTCTTCTCTTGACCGTCCAATTCCACAAATTTCAACATGTATCAACAACCAACAAAAAGAACTCTTAATATCAATATTACATCCACACATAAGGGTTTTCTCAAGATTTCCATTAATGCTCTAAAACTCCAAAGACTCCAAACCTCACCAGAACTCTAAGTTTTGCTTTCCATAGTCTCAATACCATTATACACATCATGCTTGTTATTCCGTTCATCATCCATCCTTTTCGTTACTAACAATACTGGAGCTCTCCAAGACGACACACTTGGCCTCACAATTCTCCTTTCCAGTAAATCTTCCAACTGCTCTATCAGTCTAGGTACTTCTAATGCTAACATCCAATATTTCATCCGGAAATACATCTGAAAATCACGCATAACTGGCAGCCCATCACTGTGGCCTTTCTGCCAATTTCTAGAAAACTATCATCACAAACATAACAAACATCTTAGTCTCATCTCCTAAGAGTTTTCTACTTACTTAGCAGATATAAACCTCAACTATTCGCCTTCTTCCAATTTAAGTTCACTCTCTACTCTCTGAGAAGCAGCCATTAATAATACCCAATCATTCTCTCTTAATGACTTCCCAACTGGACCAACATACCAAAGCCTCTAATCCGCCTCATCTTCTGGTATAAGAATCTTCATCGACTCGTCAAAACAATCTGTAAGCTCTTTACTTAATTCCAAACAATTCATTGTACCTACCATCCAAGCTGGCAAGACACGTCTATTCCATCTAACACAATTCCCGTCTACTATCAACAAGAGATTAAGGGTGATCAGTTCCTCAATTTGTCAATAGACAGTCGATAATCATGATGGGGCATAAACCATCTTGTGCACCAAACTACCTAAGGTACAAATCCTTAGTTGACATAAACCTTACATCCGCATTCCCTCCGGAATCGGGAACAACACTGTCCAAACAACACTTACACTCTTGCAACCAACGGTACACTGAGCCAATGCTCCACACCTGAAGCAACTTGGAGAAGCACAAGCTTCTCCCCTACTTATCTCATTCTCAATCCTGAAGACAAAGGATTAGAAAACCAGAAAGCACTGACGGTGTTTCACATACATATCACGTACTAAGGGACAAACAACATCGACAGTATTCAACTGTCATGCCACACAGACTCAACAACTTGGCCGGACAGACCGACCTGCTCTGATACCACTAATGTAACACCCCAATTCCCATCGCGGAATAAATAATACATAAATAAATCAGAGTGAATAAAATTTTTATTCTTAGATAGAAACAAGGATGCCACATTTAAAGAAAGAAAACACAATCCCTGCTCATAAATTTGATACATAACACAAAATGGAATAAATATAAAAGGGAAAATTTTTCCAACAAAAGGAAAGTTCAATTATGGAATAAAGCGGAAAGATCCATAACTGACTTGTTTTACAAAATAAATTGTTTTATAACATCAAAATATTCATACAAAAGTAATACAAAATAGATCCAACAAAAGTATACATATATAACAAAAGCATTCCCCGACTCCCGTGTTACGTATCAGAGCAGACAGACGGACAAAAGGATGGAGAACTAATCTTCACAAAAGCCTCCAAGATACTAATCTGCAATTGCCTCATAGAGCAACAAACCACAACAGAAGGGTGAGAAATAACAACTAAATCAAGATTGCATAATAATATGCAACCACATATAAATTCACATGCATAATTATTCTCACCACAAGCATCACATACTAATACATATAACATGCTACAGATACATAACATATTTCTAATAATCCAACCACATAGCATATATCAGTTATACCAACATAATAACATGTTCACACATGATGCATACCAAGTTATAACATATGGAAACACACCACCACATCACATATATTCATATATAGCATATGTCTATGCATAAAACATATCATCCATAACAAATGCATTTATCACAAATGCATTTCAAATCATCAATGATATCACAAGCTCAACACATAATCAATCCATTCATGATTTCCCACACATAATCAATCCATTCACAATTCCCACACATAATCAATCCATTCATGATTTATGCAAATGCACATAGACCGACACAACGACTCTATGCAATACAATGTGGTACCATTCCATTCATCAATCTCATCATCAGTTCACTCAGGAACTATTGGAATCATCGCTTGTTACTTAGTGTAACTCCCCGTCGGGCAAACAATGTTCCCCGTCGCTATAGGTCCTCTTGGTATAAGGCTCACGATGTTTATGGATCGCTTTAGGTCCTCTTTGTATAAGGCTCACGATCCGATCGCTTTAGGCCTTCTTTGTATAAGGTTCACTTTCGTCTATAACGTCGCTTTAGGTCCTCTTTGTATAAGGCTCACGACCGTTACAGCAGATTCCCTCTGGAATCGTTTCGTCGCTCACACCCCACAAGGGCACACGACATCACAAGATGCATATCATGATGCTTGGCATACAAAAGACTCATGACAATCAAATGCACATTCACAATTCAACAATATGAATTATCTCATCATCATTATTCATGCATTGAAAATCAATTCAAACAATGCATTTACTTGCCATAAGGCCACCAAATAACACACATTGAATTTCAAATAAACAATACATTTCATCATCATCCACAAACCATAACAATTAGCATTTTAGCATATACACTCATATCAATTCACATCAAGAATTACTCACCATCAACCACAACAATCCTACAATCATACAATGATACTCACAACACTAGGATTCACGCCATGAAGGCTACCCACAACAACATCATAACAACATACATTGATATTCAATCAAACAATGTATTTTACCACACAACAACATCATTATCACATGCATCAACAACATATAAATAGCACAAAAGCCCCACATTTATATAACGATAGCATATCGCATCGAACACAAACAAACACAACAAACCCTACAAACCACTAATCATCCTCTACCAAATATTCTTGGTTAACACATGGTATCACATCACCATTTAATAACATCTTAGGTTATCTATCTAATGCCTCAAGTCCCACACCAATCGGACTCTCGATTCGGGAGTTATGGGGGAAACATAAACCACACTTTTCACACATACCTTACTTTCCATATTTTTCTTATCAATCTATTGCATAAACATATGTTTCTATTCCACTATCATAAAGAGCATTGAGTTAGCTTTCCAACGCATCCGACCGTGCCTCAATCCGAGTTACGGATCAAAAGTTATAAAGGAAACAAAACGGAACAATCTGTCATATTCGCTATGCGAAGCTTCCAGCGAGCATTCGCTTTCCTCATTCGCAGTGTGAAGCTCCAGCGAACCATGGCAGTGGAAAAAGGGCACAAAGTTCGCTCTGCGAACTACTGGCAAACATTCGCCTTCCTGTTCGCACTGCGAAGCCCTGGTGAGCCTTCGCTTTCCTCTTCGCTGCTGTTCGCAGTGCGAACCTGCGAATTCTGGGATTCGTAGCAGCGCTGTTCTAGGTCATTTTGGCCAAAAATCTAACCTTTCTTCACCAAAATTACTTCCAAATCAAATTTCCATCAACCCCAAACATAACCCGACTATACTACGCAGTTTATATCGAATTTCATCCGTAAAAACATCGATTTCTATCAATTGTTCACAAATTATCAATAAGAAAAAAATGTGAAACAACCAAAACAATTACCACAAACAACACATATACATACACAAGCAAGATATAATCGAAACTTCTCACCCTTACCCGATTATTCGTGCTTGAAACGGAGCTATGTCGATTTCCACCTCTTTTCCTCTTCTCTATTTCTTTCCTCTCCTTTTCCTTCTTTCTCCCTTTCTTTCCTTTCTCTTTCTTTTCTTTATTTTTCTCTCAAATCTCTATTTATAAAATATCTAATTTTTCTAAAATATCTAACCCCTCAAAATGACCATTTTACCCCTCAGCTCAAATATCTCGCAAACGCTCTTAAAACGCGATAAAACATAATAACGATGAAAAATAATATATTGTCAAATAAAAGTCAAGAATAAAATAATATAAAAATGAAAATAATTAAATCGACTCAATTAAATAAATCTAATAAAAACCGGGGTGTTACAGCAAGTCCCTAGCAGAGTCGCCATTTTCCTGAAGCGTGCGATTTTTGTCGGTGATGCGACCACCTTATCGCCATTTGGTTTCCTCTTCACCGCAATGGTAGGAGTTGGGTGCTACTTTCTGATTTCTAATTTATCCTATGAAGCTGGAAAGGAAAGGGAAGCTATCTAAAACTAACCTTGCACGCAGATGTTTAACTAAACAAATGCTTTAAGAGATTGGGGAGTTCGGGGTCAGGTTATACAATGGGGAGTTGTCAATTACCCATCCTATATGTGGTTATCCACAGGTTATTAGCAGTTATACTTACTGTTCTCTACTTATCGGTGTTTGTCTGTTGATTGGGAAAGTTTTTCCTTTGGGAGTCTTTGAGAGAGAGAGAGAGAGAGAGTTTTTGTTGATTTTGGGTTTTTCGATGTTTTTGGTAAGGTACCGGACCTAAGGTTTTTGTTTAGTGTGCTCGCTAAGATTTCGCAATCTTATGCCTACGTATTCCCGTTAAAGAAAACAGGGAAATCAGAGCAATCGTAGTTCCTCCTATTCTATGGGAGGAAAAAGATGTTTGGTGTCTTGTTCAAAGCCCAAGATTGAAGATAAGGGTTATTTGTGTCTTGTTCAAAGCCCAAGATTGAAGCTAAAAGGTTTAACTGAGAGAGAATTTGTCACCTCTGAAGGGAGTTATCTCATCTGTTTATCACAACTGTTGGGTGACTGATTATAAAGGAGAATTACTTTAACTGGTATATGTGGAGTCCAGCAATGCCATAATTTCCTTTATGAGGGATTTGTCCTAGGGGAGAAAACTTTAACTCAGTGTAGAGCAATGCCATTTTCCCTTAGGAATCTTTCATGCTAAGAGAGAGACATTGGCGTGGATGTAAATAATCCAGAGGCTTGCCACTTACAGCTGTTAGATAAAAGAGGGGATTTACCGGGATAAGAGATGGACTACAACTTGGACTTTTGAATCAACAAGTGTGCAACTTACAGCAGTTATCTGGGATTAGGGTTTGTTTTGATTTTCTGTTTTGATTTGTGATATACCGAGAAATGTCTTCCTACAGAGCGGTTTTTTTTATTTCCTCTGAGGGGATTGGTTTTTTTTTGTGCCTTGATCAAAGCCCAAGGTCAAAGCTAAAAAGTTGATTGACTCCCTGGGGAGTTTATTATCTGTCTTGTACAAAGCCCAAGATTGAGGCTGAGAAAAGACTGACTCTTTGGGGGATATCATTATACAAAGCCTATGAGGAGGCTGATAGTTGACTTTTCAGGGGAAATATTTTGTTTGTCTTGTACAAAGCCCAAGATTGAGGCTAAAAAGGATTTTTAATTCCACTGAGGAATATTTGTATGTGTCTTGTACAAAGCCCAAGATTGAGGCTGAAAGGGGAAACTGACTCTACTGGTGCGAGGTTTTATCTGTCTTGTACAAAGCCCAAGATTGTGGCTAAAATAAGATTGACTCTACTGGAGAGTATGATTTATCTTGTACAAAGTCCAAGATTGAGGCTGGAAAGAGGATTGACTCTGCTTAGGGAGATTTATATATGTCTTGTACAAAGCCCAAGATTGAGGCTAAAGGATATTGACTGACTCAGCTGAAGATATTTATGGGTATCTTATACAAAGCCCAAGATTGAGGCTGAATTTTGCTGAGGAAAAGAAGGATCATTATACAAAGCCTAAGAGGATGCTGGGAATTGACTAACTCAACAAGAGAGTGTTTTAAGGTGATTGACTCAACAAGAGAGTGTCTTTGTGTGTCTTGTACAAAGCCCAAGATTGAGGCTGAAAAGTATGATTGACTCAATAAGAGAGTGTTTATAAAAAGAAGATTGACTCAACAAAAGAGTGCTTTTGAGACTAAATCTGCTGAGGAAAATCATTATACAAATCCTAAGAGGAGGTTATCTTCTGCTGAGGATTATTGAGATCTAGAGGCAGGTCCAAAATGGGGAATCAACTCTTGCTGAGGATTACAGAAGAGTCGAGGTATCAGATACCTTGAGGTTTTAATTTGGGATAGTGTTATACTAATGATAAGCTGACCCTAGCTGGGGAAATTTAGGATGAAAGACTAAGTTTTAGAACCTATGAGGGTTTTAACTCTACTGGAGGTTGATCGAATGACCAGGGTTTCTTCTGTGTTTGTAGGGAGCTTGAGAATGTCTTTGAGATCCAAGAGGAGATTAGGCTGCCCAAGTCTACTGGTATAAAAGAGTTTATCTTTGTATGATGCCCAAGAGGAGGCTGGTGCTTTTAAGGGATGAGAATCAACCCTAAAATCGGTCTGAGGTTTTGACTCTTCAGAAAGACTGCTCTAACAAAGGATGACTAAGTTTTGTCTTATACCTTTAAGAGGTCTTTGGGTCCTTGTACTAATCCCAAGAGAAGGCATGAGAACTTCTAAGAAGTCGGGGGGTCCTTGTACAAAGCCCAAGAGGAGGCGGGGATGTTTTTAGGAAGCCTGTGGGTCCAAACTTAAGAAAAGTTCAAGAAAAGTTTCACCGGGAATTATCTTTTCTTTAGTGAACAGTTCTAGAGTTTGAAGAAATTCAAGAGAGGTTTCACCGGGAATTAATTCTCTCTGGGGAAGTGAATTTCTTTGTTCCATATTGTATAAGCCCAAGAGGAGGCAATATTGTATCTGGAATTCCTATGGGGAACTAGTTTTGACTGTGTTAAAAGAGTGACCACTGGCTTTATCTAATCCTAGACCTAATTGTCGGGGAAAACTCTAAGCAGATATATACAGATATATATATATATATATATATATATATATATATATATATATATATATTCAAGTATGTAAAAGAGGGTAGGAGGACTTACAGGTGAGCAAGCTTCCAGCACAAACAAATATATATATATATATATATATATATATATATATATATATATATATATATATGTGTGTGTGTGTGTGTGTGTGTGTGTGTGTGTGTGCAAGTATGTAAAAGAAAGTTGTTTAAAACTTACTGGTGAGCCAGCTTCCATTGTAACAGTTGTATGGTTAATTGTTCTAGAAATTAAAGAAAGTTTTGATAACAATTATGAATTTGAATCTAAATCAAAAAGGGAAAGTTATTTTGAAAAGAAGATTGGGGCTTACACTCAAGGAGAGGCCCAGAAATAACAGTGATCGCACCATTGTTTTGAAAACTGTATCGGGACTTATACAATGACTGAGGCCCAAATTATTGTATTTACAAAGAGGTTGGGTCTTACACTCTATTAGAGGCCCAAGAGCTTATTTTTGCACAAGAGATGGGGCTTACAACTCAAGGAGAGGCCCCGAAATAACAGTGATCGCACCGTTGATCAGAAAATTGTATCGGGACTTATACAACTACTGAGGCCCAAATTATTTATGTACAAAATAAAGTTGGGTCTTACACTCTATTAGAGGCCCAAATTATTTGAAGAAATAAAAGAAATGGGACTTACAACACAAGGGTAGACCCAGATGATTGTGTTTTGAAATGGCGATGGCGCCGTTATTTTTTTACGTACTGGGACTTATATAATGATTGATTCCCAAAAAGGTTTTGTACAATTAGGGATGGGTCTTACACTCAATTAGATGCCCAAAAGTTGTTTAAAAGAAAAGAGAATGGGACTTACAACACGAGGGGAGGCCCAGTTGAAAATTGTTTTAAAATTGGCGAACGCGCCGAGATTTTATCGGGACTTATACAATGACTGAGGCCCAAAAGTTTATTTATGTGACAAGGGATGGGTCTTACACTCTATTAGAGGCCCAAAAGTGTTTTAAAATTTAAAATCAAGAGGAAACCCTAATTTTAAATTAAAATGTCATTTTTCAAAAGAAATTTAAATAATAAATGATAAAAATATCAAATATATTCAAAAACAAATTGTATACTTTGAAAAATATTTTGAAAAATCATGTTTAATCACATGAAAGCTTGAAATTCATTTGGAATGAAAAGATCAAGGTGAAAACTTAATTTTAAAATGTTTAAAAACAAATAAAATGAAATTAATTACAAAAATTCTAACTATATTAATAAATTAATATAAATTGGATTTTTTTTAAATTAAAATATTTAAACATTTTTGTGAATTTTGAGAAAAAGAATCAATTAAAAAACACAAATATTCAGAGAGAAATTAATTAACAAAAATATCAAAATATTCAAATATTCAAAAATTTGAAAAAGGGCGCCAAGAACACTAAGTTCTTGCCCGCGTGCCCTGTTTCTGCATATTTGTGTTTTCTCACTTTTCTCCATGATTTCTCAATGGTTTTGCACGATTCAAGTACCAATATTGTTCATTTTTTAATAAGGATCACAACCATATAGTTTAATTGCATTTATATTAAGTATGGAGGAAGAAATTAACAGAAAACCTCAAGAACCCTAATTTCAGCATGAACACAATGAAATTCCATACACGATGGATTCATGGCAATTGATTAAGGGTTATTACTCTACATACATGCATAAATAAGATGGTAACTCAAAAAATCATTCATGATGCATGGATCATAGAGTTTGAAGGGTTCAGGCTTACCTCTTGCAGCTGGTGATCGAGTTTGATGGTGGAGGTGTTGCAGATAGGTTCCAATGATCTAGACAACTTCCTTAGGTACCAAGGAGTGTGTTTGAATGCTTGGAGTGGATTGAAATGAGCTGGAACTGGTTGTGGTACCTCAACTGCAACTCTGTCAAGAACTTGAGCAATTGGCTGGTGATTTTGTGAATTTGATGTTTGAGATGTGATTTTGTGTTATGGATCACTCATATATGATGTTTATAAGGTGTGTGTGTGTGTGTGTGATTGGTTTGGTTGGAATCACTCTCAATCTCAAAATCCAATAGTGACTTGAGTTAGAAGGTAAAATTGGAGTGAAGAAGATATTTTGAGTAAAGCATCAGTTTGGGTGCTTTGGTGTACTCAAACTGATCACAAATGAGCTCTATTTATAGTAGAGCAAGTTTGTTTTGGCTGCAATAGTGAATGGCAACCGCAGCAGGTCTGTTGGCAAATGGTGATCAAATGGAATCTCAAGTCTCCTCTAGCCATTGACTTGAGGTTAGAGCACAGGCTAGGAGTTCTCTGATTCAGAGATAAGGCTTGACTGAACTTGGATAACATTGTCTTGATGAATGCCACCTCTATGCATCAGTTAAATGCTTGGAAACAAAATTGACCATTTGAAGCATCTTGAATTTTAGGAGTGTCATGCCTAAACATAGATCCATGGACTTGTGAGGCTGATGGATCAGTGTTTGTCCCTTGGTTGTTCCCCTGGAGGTGTGCAGATAGATAACCATGCTTGTTATGGCACAAATGGATCAATTCGAGCAACAATGCACAAATCTGCCTTGCAAAAATCAGTGAAAAATGCCATTTTCAATGGATCATATCTCCTTGCTCAGGTTGAGTTATGGGAGGCTCTTGTACTTCTTAAAGAACCCCCATATGGTACTATCCATGTATGATCATAGTTTGTCTTGAAACTATTTGAATTCCATTGAAAAATCCTCATGAACATTGGTGTTCAAGGCTGGTAACTTAGGCAGATTATTACTAAGTGTTGAAAAATGTCATTTTCTTCATTTTTGTCATTTTGATCACTCCATAACTTAAAATCCATGAAGAATTGGAATTTGAGGTAGTTGAAGCTTTTGTAGAATGTAGGAAGACCTACAAATCAAGCTTTGGATCACCCAAAATGGCTGCTTGGATCACAAGTTATGATCCTTGGAAGTTGGTACCAAAATCATTCAAATTTAGTAACTTAGAAAAATTTTCAATTTTTCAAGATTACCCCTTTTACAAGTTATCTTGGTTTCTTGATCAATTCTTGTTCAAATGACATTATAAATCATATTTTAATGAAAATATGAGTCATAAGGATCATTTTTGCCAAAAAAAAGTCATGTTTTGACTTTTGGCTCCGGAGCGGTTCGGCGCGTAAGAACCCTAATTCCTGACTTTTAGGGAATGTATCCTCTGAGGGTAATTTAGCTTTGAAAATGGATCCTTAGGGTTATTTTGAGCATATTGAATCACATGTTGGAGTCTTGGCTCATCCTCTTGTGAAAATCTCACTCTGGAGGTCCCAGTCGTCCAAAACCCTAATTTGGCGACATCGGGTGTTTCGAGGCTCAAAACACTTAGAATGTTACAACTGTGCTTGATTTTTGATGTGAGGGCCCTCTTAATCCTTTGTGGATGTTTTAAGAGGTTATATAAGTTAAAGATCATGTCATTTCTTGATTGATCCTTTGTCTAAGTGTTCAAAGGGGCTTAAAACCCTAATTCTTGGTTGTAGTGAAAGCTCAACAATGCTTGAGGAGATTGATGAGGCATGATGGTACACCCATGTTGTGGTAATGATCTTCCCAATGATGGGAAATCTTGGTGGTCAAAATTTGGGGTATGACAGTGTCAAACTTTAAAATAATGATTGAAGAGTCGTGGCTCAATTGGAATATGCAAGTGCAATTGTTTGTCTAATGTATTAAATGCAATTTACTTGACATAACGTTTGCTGTAACACCCCGAATTCAATTATTAATTTAATTTGGATTATTTAGATTTTTATTTATTTAATTGATGTTTTAAATTAATTGTTGTGTGATTGTGGGGGTAAGTGTCCTTGAAGTAGAGGCATAGAGAGAGTAAGAGCTTGACATATTTTTTTTAAATTGATGGAAATTTTAATTAATTATTAGAATAGACAGTATTTTTATTTGAATTAATTAATTAAGTAGAATAAAATAAAATGGTGAGATTTTGTTGGAAAATAAGATGTTATAGAAAAATAAGGGAAATAATAGAGTTTTATGGAGAATTGATTTATTTGAATAAATATTAAGATAAATAGAAATATCCATCAATTAGAGTTAGTAAGAGGAGTAAGGGTATTATGAGGAAAATAAGAATAAGTTGAGGGTAAAAGGGGAATAGCTTAATTAGAAGGAAATAGGTATTGGAATAAAATAGGATTTTGGAGAACATGATAGTGTCAGTACGTATTTTGGAAGAAAATAGACAGCAAGAGCAATTGGGAAGGGCAAAACTTAGAGAGGACAAATCACCATTGTTGAAAAGTTTAGAGTGCTTACTGGAAATTCAAGATAAGGGTGAAAATTTAGTTTAATAATAAGGGTATCATAAAAGGGTAGAAAGGTTCTATTAACCTTCAATAGGGATTATGATTTTAATAAATTCTGTGATTTTAGAAGAGATTGATGTTTTACTGATTTTATTAGGGGGTGTTTGTTTCAAGTTTAGAAATAAGATTCCTGGGAATATATGAATAAGAAATGAGTATACCCATGTTTGTTACAAGATTGAAAATAATTATTCCTAGGTATAAAGATTTCAAGGAAGAAAATAACTTCTCGTAACTTCTCATATTCCCATGAAATTATTCCCAAGTAAAAGGATGGGAATGTGGATTCCCATGAAATTTTATAAACTTTTTTTTTTAAAATTAATTAAAACCTTATTTTTTCCAAGGAATATCAAAATGTTTGCCAAACAATTTTTTAAAAAATTCTTTGTAATAAAGTTCCTATCTTTATTTTTCCGAGTAAATAATTTCTGGGAATAAATTTTTGATTCCGCGAAACAAACGCCCTCTTAGTGTTAATTTCGTGTGATTCGACGTCTATAATTCGATATTGAAATCGTGTGATCATCTTCCCTTCTTCATGTTGTATCGTTGTTATATATTTATATATAGTGTATCACGTTTCATCGTTTTATATACATATTGGTTATGTGTTCTGTAACTTTACTATATATATGTTTCTATACATTATATTGCTACTTATTATATATTCTTCAATTATATATATCATTACTTGGTTCGGTTAATATATATATATATCAGTAACATAGAAACAAGAAACAATATGTATATGCTTGCGAACAGCCATAAGTGTTTAACGAGAGCTACAGTAGTAATAATAAAACAAGTTATTCCTTAGTAATATATATATATATATATATATATATAATATATTTCATTAGCATAATATATCTTATTAATATAATATTAATAATAATAATATAATTATTATTATTATTATTATTATTATAATTTAGTATTATTAGTATAATATGATTTTGGAGTTCTGAGTTAGAGATAAACAATTAGATTATTTGGCCAACTTAAAGAATTTTCAATTTTATTAGAGTTGTTCATAGTGTTGTTGAAGTTGTTGATTGAGTCCATATATAACAGTTATCTTTATGAGCAAGAGTTGTCAGTAGAATATTTAAACACTTTCGAATTTTTTTCAGAGTTGTAAGAACTGATGTAGAGTTACTTAGAGTTTCTTGAGAACTCTCTCAAGTTATAATTTTGGATGACAATGTTGATTATACTCTTGAACGATATTTTGGTGATAATTTTGGTGATTATTTTGGTGATTAATTTGAGGATTAGTTTGGTGATTATTTTGGTGATAATTTTGGTGATTATTTTGGTGATTAATTTGAGGATTATTTTGTTGATAATTTTGGTGATTATTTTAGTGATGATTGTGGTGATTATTTTGGTGAGTAATTTGATGACTATTTTGGTGATATTGCATGTTATTGTGAATTCATGCATCATGGTGTACGGACCTCGATCCAGTTTTGGTGTGCCTTGATCCTATGGTGGGGATCAAGTGTGAGTAGCTAATTCTATTGAGGAATTAGTGAAGTGTTGGGTGAGGGTAGCGATTTTTGTGTGCTCCGATTCCAAGAGAAAATCGATCCTATGGTGGGGATCATGAAGTGAAATTGACCTGAGTGTTCATAATTTGGCACCATATGCATGTTAAGTTAGTTGTCGAGTACATTTGCATTTGTGTTGCATTTTAGTGATTATTTGATGTTATGTTGTGTGGATGAGAATACTTGATATGGCTATGTTGTTGTATTTGGTGTGTGATGTTATTAGATTAATCTACTTCTGATTGTCTTTTACCGTTATTATTGAATCGTATTCTCACACCTTCGGTTTGAATGTTGCCTTTACATGGGCATCGTGCAGATACTCAGGAGTAGCATTGCTGATGTAAGTGGAAGATAGCTCTTGAAGTGACTTCCGTAGTTTATCGTTTTATTTAGTGGTTCCTTGCTCTGATCATGTAACATCGGGTGGGGATGAACGCTTGATTTGATTTTTGTGTCATTGTTGTCGAAGTTACAAACTTATGTGTTGTTGAGAATTTTAAGTTGTTTTGAGTTGATTGTCATACTCTCTTGATAATGCTATTAAGTTGAAAATCATGAGACTTACTGTCTTGAGTTACAATACTATTGTTGTATGTTTATTAGTAATTCTGTTGCGATGATACCGTAAATTTTTGGGTGAGCATGCGAGGACATGTACTAAATGTCTTATTATATGAGCACTTGACCAAAATCATATGTGTTGGATGTCGTGTAACATCCCAAGTACAAATCAGATGTGTTGGATGTCGTGTAACATCCCAGGTATAAATATGTACATTGAATTTATTTTTATGGTAACCCGTGTTAGGGAGCAGGTTATGTGTTTTGATGTGTGTGACACCCTTGTGGTAATGTTTTCTAATTAAAATATGCGATTATTGCTTTGGAGTATAGAAGGGTGTTACATTTGCAGTTGGTAAAATTAGTAAATTTACTAGCAATCCAAATGGTGAGCATTGGAAGGTCATCCCAAAGAATATTGTCATCTTTTGAAAAACCACAAATTTGGCCTCCATTATGGTAGGTTTCCTGCCATACTAGAAGGATATACTGATGCAAGTTGGATATCGAGTGTTGGAGAATATAAATCTACAAGCGGGTGGATATTTACATTAATTGGAGGTGCAATTTCTTAGAAGAGTAAGAAATAAACATGCATTACTCTCTCGGCCATGGAATCAGAGTTTGTGGCTCTTGCTTCCGCTAGTGAAGAAGCTAAATGGTTGAGGGACCTTCTGTTGGAAGTTCCATTAGCTAAAGAAAATGTTTCAAAGGTGTTGTTACATTGCGGTAGTCAAACCACTTTACCTAGAGCATCTAAAAAGTGTATAAAAAACGTTTAGGAAAGTAGGACTTAGACATTCTTTCGTGGGAAAATTGATTAAGGGTGTAATCATCTCATTCATATATGATTGAGCTATAATTTGTTTGATCCATTTACTAAACCACTAGCAAGAGAATTAGTAAACACTACCTCGAGAGGTATAGGATTGAAACTCCTTGAGTAAGGGTTCCGACAACAGTAGCAACCCAATCTGAAGTTAACAAATATTAATTTAATATTTAATGGGTAGCAACAAGTCGTTGATTTAAATGTTTTGCAACATTATGTGACAATGTTGGCTATTACATATTGAGGGCTGAGTTTTTTCAAACTCTTAATGAAGTTCAATACCGAGGATATGTGTCTCATGGAGAAGGATACAATATGAACTTCACCTATGTGAATTTCGTGATGGTGTTGTCTCAAAGTGAAAGTTGGAGTTTCTCTCATGAAAAATCCACGAAAACAGGAAAAAACACTTGGCCATAAATAGTTCTGTTTACGGTAACTCCGGTATAATCACAAGAGATAATAGTTCAAAGTATAGCTACCTAAAATTCTGATTAAACTTTGTGTTATCCTTGCTAAGGTTAAGTTCAAATCGAAAGATACTTAATTGTATTAACATTCTTTGTTTCTCTTTTTCTGGAACTGGTCTTGTCATTATTAGAACAAGTGAGGGATTGTTGTAAATTATTAACAATTAATAATATTGAGTGTGTTTCAAAATGTCAAGAAAATATTCAAGTAAAGATTAATTTTTTAATCCAGAAATAGGCAACACTTATGAAGTGTTGTAGTTGCAATAGGTTTGAATTCAGAAATAAGCAATACTTGTGAAGTATTGCAGTAGGTTTGAATTCAAAAATAGGAAATACTTCGTGAAGTGTTGTAGAATGAAAGTATGCAATTCTTGAAGAATGTTGTTGTAAGAGAAACAATATAACTTTTGGTAAAAGTAACTTTTGGAAAAAGCTTGTAACTCTTGGTAAAAGGAAGATGTCTCATCAAGGGTCGCAACCTTGTGAAACAACACCAATATGACATATAAATACTTCATTCCAGATTCAGAAAAACATAACAAAAAAACATACATCTTCTTTGTAACACCCCCAATCTATACCCCCAAATAAATAAAGCAGTAAAAGAAAATTCAAAATTTCGTCAGAGTATATCTAAATTATCATGGCATAGACGGGGGAAATCACATTATATTGAAATAATTCATACAACACCTGCTCATAAAGATATGCAACAGTGGGGTAGCAATCAACAGAGGAACTTAGTTCCTAACACCCACATTTCAGATTTTAGAATAAAAGCGGAAAATCTAAAACTGAATATCATATATATATATATATATATATATATATATATATATCACATGAAAAGTTTAGCATACATCAAGTTATACATGCTCAAGCCAAAAGATATATATACATAATACACAAATATCACAAACGGCCTCCCTAACTACCCGGTGTCACATATCAGAGCCGGCCGACAAAAGAATGAAGACGCAAAGCTTCACAAAAATACCTCCAGCAACTCTAATCTGCAATGCCTCATAGAGCATTATAAAACAGCAGAAGGGTGAGAAAAACAACCATAATATAATTGCATACAATTATATATAACACAAAAATACGCATATATACGGTTCTCACCACAACTCACGCCATAATTCAAACACAATACAACACAAGGTATAATTCATATTTCCATCACCAACACATATCCATATATCAATTTTATCCACGATTCCACACATAAACAACCGTTAATGATTTATGCAATGCAAGAGACCGACACAACGACTCTATGCATATGCACATGCGGTACCGACTTCCATTGTTTCTCATCACTAGTTCACTCAGGAACTCTGCTGGAATCATCGCTCGTTACATCACTGTAACTCCCCGTCGGGCATACGATGTCCCCCGTCACTCACACCCCACATGGGCACACGACGTTTATGGATCGCTCACACCCCACACGGGCACACGACCCGATCGCTCACACCCCACATGGGCACACGATCGTCTATAATCATCGCTCACACCCCACATGGGCACACGACGTTATAGCAAATTCCCTCTGGAATCCAAACCGTCACTCAGGACGTCTTAACAATGCATATCATGATGCTTGGCATACAATGACTCATGACATTTAGTATGCACACATATATGCATTCACTTCAATCAACAAAATCACACTTTGCACTTATGCCCAAAACAATGCATTTAATTGCCATACGGCCACAAATCATCACAACACCATCTAAACACATACATTTACATCATGCAACATCACCTTGCATAATACACATCAATTACGCACAATTACAACGACAAAAGTCGACAACCGACACTATTCCCAATTTTCGACATAATTAAATCGGCTAACAATTTCCAAATCATCCTAATGAGAAAGTACAGCTCAATAGCTTCACAACGATACCAAGAATGTAAAAATCAGATAAACGGAACCCAAGTTACGAAAGAAAAACGAAAACGATATTTTGAAAAGTTCCATTTTACCATTCTCCTGACCATACGCGTATTGCCCTGAGCCATACGCGTATTTCCCAAATTCCTCGCCATGCCATACGCGTATTGTCCAAGGCCATACGCGTACGGGCAGAGACCATTTTCTTCCCAAAATTCCCATTTTAATTCCAATACGCATAGTACATCCCATCATACGCGTATTGCCCTGAAGTGTTACGCGTACCATACGTAAATGGGCAGATGGCCGAGTAAAATGACATCCCATACGCGTATTGGCCCAAAACACACCCACGTTACGCGTAATGCCAAGGTCCATACGCGTATGTACATGCCCCATACGCGTATGACCTGGAAAAACCAGAAAAATTTCTGCAGAACTTTGTTCTGCGTTTTCTCAACCAAATTATTCTAATTTTTCACCTACACTCAGAAAATTACCAATACAATGCAAAACAACATGCATCTATCATGTACCCACAATAATGAACACTAAAAACATGATTTCCCACACATTTAATCGATTTCTAATAAATTTTACATAATATAGGTTTTACTAAATTTTTCCAATTCAATCCAATAATAACCACAAATACATATACATAATCATATACAAGCATACCATAATTGAGTTTCGCACCCTTACCCGATTAAATCGATTCTAGAAGTTGATCTCTTTGAATTTCCAAGTTTTTCTCACTATTTCTCTTCTTCTTCTCTTTTCTCCTCTTTTCTTTCCTTTTTCTTTCTTCTCTTTTCTTTCTCTCCCTTTTTCTCTCTTTCTATTTTCTATTCTTACTATCTTAATGAAAAATATTATAAATTGACCAAAATACCCCCACACTCAAATATCTCGCAAACGTTCCCAAAATCCGATAAAATATCACAACATTGAAAAATAACATATTTTCAGATAAAAGTCGAAAATAAAATAAAATAATAATAAAATAATCCAAACGACTCGATTAAATAAAACTCACACAAAACTGGGGCGTTACAACTCTCCCCCACTTAGGAATTTTCGTCCTCGAAAATATACCTGAGACGAACAACTCTGGATACGACTCCCGCATCCGACTCTCCAACTCCCAAGTCAAATTTCCCTCAGCAGCGCCTCCCCACGCTACTTTCACGAGTGCAATGTCCTTGCCCCTCAACCGCTTCACCTCGCGATCCAAAACCCTAACTGGTAATGCCTCAACCGTAAGGTTCTCCCTTACTTCAACCTCATCCATCGAAATCACATGTGACGGATCCGGAACATACTTCCGAAGCTGTGAAACATGAAACACATCGTGCAAATTTGACAGATTCGGCGGCAACGCCACCCTATACGCCACAGCACCCACTCTCGCGGATATCTGGTAAGGACCAATAAACTGAGAAGTAAGTTTCTTCGATTTCAATGTACGACCCACACCCGTTACCAGTGTAACCCTTAGAAATACATGATCGCCCTCTTGGAACTCAAGATCTTTCCGTCTCCGATCATGATAACTCTTTTGCCTACTCTGAGAAGCCTTCATTTTCTCTCGAATAAGCTTCACTTTCTCCGTCATCTGTTGCACCAACTCCGGGCCAACTACCGTTCTCTCACCATATTCGTGCCAACACAACGGTGTCCGACATCTCCGTCCATACAATGCTTAAAATGGTGCCATTCCAATACTAGAATGAAAACTGTTATTATACGTGAATTCAATTAATGCCAGATAACTATCCCACGCACCACCTTGTTCCAAAACACACACTCTCAACAAATCTTCCAACGACTGAATCGTCCTCTCTGTCTGACCATCCGTCTGCGGATGATAAGCCGAACTCAATCTCAATTTAGAACCCAAAGCCTTTTGTAAACTTTCCCAAAATCTCGAAGTAAACCTAGGATCTCGATCCGAAACAATACTCAATGGAACCCCATGCAACTTCACAATCACACCGATGTAGATTTCCGTCAACCTCTCCAAAGAAAAAATTATGTCAATCGGAATAAAATGAGCCGATTTAGTCAGTCTATCAACAATCACCCAAATAGCATTATGCCCTCGCTGAGTATTCGGCAACCCTGTCACAAAATCCATGGAAATGTTATCCCACTTCCATTCAGGAATATCCAACGGTTGCAACAAACCACTAGGCCTCAGATGTTCTACTTTTGATTTCTGACAAGTCAAACATGCATAAACAAACTGAGCCACATCTCTTTTCAATCCAGACCACCAGAAAATCTTCTTCAAATCCTGATACATCTTATTCGCTCCCGGATGTATACTCAAATTACTCCGGTGTCCTTCCTCTAAAATCATCTTTTTCAACTCCACATCATCAGGAATACAAATTCTACCTCGGAATCTCAAAACACCGTTAACATCCACTTGAAAATCACTATTCGCATCTTTTTCTCCCACCAACATCAAATCCACAAATTTCATATCCAGCTTCTGTTTCTCACTAACAGTCATCAGAAAACCATTAGTAATCGTTAACATTCCAAGCCTCACGCTTTCCGATGTCACTTCACAAACCAAACTCAAATCTCTAAACGATTCCAAAAGTTCCCACTCCTTAACCATTAAAGCAGACATATGTAACGATTTCCGACTCAATGCATCAGCTACCACATTAGCTTTACCCGGATGGTAATTCAAGCCAAAGTCGTAGTCCTTAAAAAATTCCAACCATCTACGTTGCCTCATATTTAGCTCTTTCTAATCAAAAAAATATTTCAAACTTTTATGATCACTAAAGACTTCAAACCTTGCACCGTAGAGATAATGCCTCCAGATCTTCAACACAAACACCACAGCCGCTAACTCAAGATCATGAGTAGGATAATTTTTCTCATGAACTCTTAACTGCCTTGAAGCATAAGCCACGACCTTACCTTCTTGCATCAGAACACCACCTAGACCAATCAAAGAAGCATCACAATAAACCACAAATGGTTCATTAGGATTCGGTAAAATCAAAATCGGAGTTGTCGTCAATCTTCTCTTCTGCTCATTAAAACTCTCTTCGCACCGAATATCCCAAATGAACGCTTGCCTTTTACAAGTCAACTGGGTCAAAGGAAGTGCTAGCTTAGAAAAACCTTTGATAATAACCAGCCAAACCCAAAAAGCTTCAAATTTCAGTAACAGATCTCGGAGCCTCCCATTGTAGAACTGCTTCTACTTTAGATGGATCCACAGAAATACCATTACCTGAAATTACGTGCCCAAGAAAACTCACCTCTGACAACCAGAATTCACACTTGGACAATTTGGCAAAAAGTTTCCTTTCCTTCAAAACCTACAAAACGATACGCAAATGTTCCGCATGCTCCTCTCGAGACTTAGAATAAATCAAAATGTCATCAATAAACACAACAACAAATCGATCTAAATGCTCGTGAAAAATACGATTCATGTATTCCATAAACACACCTGGCGCAATAGAAACCCCGAACGGCATCACAGAATATTCATAATGACTGTATCGCGTCCTAAAAGTTGTCTTCTGAATATCTTCCTCTTTCACCCTAATCTGATGATACCCTGATCTCAAATCAATCTTACTGAATACACAAGCACCAACTAACTGATCCATCAGATCATCAATCCTTGGAAGAGGATACTTATTCTTATTCGTCACCTTATTCAACTGGCGATAATCAATACACAGCCGCATACTCCCATCCTTCTTTTTCACCAATAAAACTGGAGCACCCCAAGGCGACACACTTGGTCTCACAAACTTCTTCTCCAACAACTCATTCAACTGCTTCTTTAACTCAACCAACTCAGATGCCGACATACGATAAGGTGCCATAGAAACAGGTCTAGTACCAGGAACTAGATCTATAGAAAACTCCACCTCTCTCTCTGGAGGCAAGTCCGAAATATCCTCAGGAAACACTTCCGGAAATTCACACACAACAGGAAACACATCAAGTGAAACTTGACTATCCATAGTCAAAGATGCAAACAATCCAAACAACTGAGCTTCATCCGCCAAAAGTCTCTTCAACTTTTTGGTAGATAAGAAACTCAAGTCTTCGTCTTCCTCAAGAGAAGGAAACCTTACCAGCTTATGATAACAATCAATATGAACCATATTGAATTGTAACCAATTCATTCCCAGAACCACATCTAAACCCTCCAACGGCAAACACACCAAATCCATCTCAAATTCTTTACCATAAATGGTCAAAGGACATCTTAGACAAACCAAGGAAGTAGTTACTAACCCCATTGTTGGAGTATCAATAACCATCTCACCACCCATCAAAGACAACACAAGATTCAAACGCTTCGCGCACTCAGACGAAATAAACGAATGAGTCGCTCCAGTATCGATAATAGCAACTAAAGGAGTACTATTAATAAAACAAGTACCTCTGATCAGACGATCTGCACTTGAAGTCTGAGTTCCCGCTAATGCAAACACTTTCCCACCAGACTGAGCTTGCTTCGGTTTCGGACACTTCGTACTAATATGACCAGGTTCACCACAGTTGTAACATTTCACCACATTCTTCCTGGCACAATCAGCTGCAACATGTCCTACACCTCCACAATTAGTACACTTCCTCAAATCTTTCCTGCACTCAAACTGACGATGCCCCAACTCACCACATTTATAACACCTCATAGGACCAGACTTCCTCCTCCACTTGACCTTTTCTCAAAATTTCCCCTTTGTTTACCTTTATCAGCTGGTGTCACATACGGACCACCAAGGAACTGGTGCTTCCCTTTCCTCTCGCTCACACTCTTATAGTGAGTAGAACGAGCCTTACTGTCCTCCTCATAAATCCTACAACAATCTACCAAATCAGAAAACCTCCGAATCCTTTGATAACCAATCGCTTGCTTTATCTCAGGACGCAAGCCATTCTCAAATTTAACACACTTAGAGAATTCCGCAGTCGCTTCGGCATAATGAGGATAAAACTGCACAAGTTCCACAAACTTAGCAGTATAATCAACCACAGACATATTACCTTGTTTCAGTTCCAAGAACTCGATTTCCTTCTTTCCTCTTACATCCTCAGGAAAATACCTCCTCAAAAACTCCATACTAAACACAGCCCAAGTAATCTCCTCCTCTGCAGCTTCCAACACACGACGAGTACTAACCCACAAATCATCAGCTTCTTCCAATAATATGTGAGTACCCAGTCTCACCTTCTGATCTTCAGCACAATCCATCACTCGGAAAACCCGTTCAATCTCTTTCAGCCAAATCTGAGCACCATCAGGATCATATCTTCTTTTGAAGACAGGTGGTTTGTTCTTCCTGAACTCATCATTACCAGCAGCATTAGGTGCCCCCTGCACAGCACGAGCCATAGCTTGCATAGCCGCAGCCAAAGCCGCATCGTTCCTACCAGCCATATTCTGTTCATTTCCAATAACAGAAACTATGGTTAAACAAACAACTCACTCCAACGCCAAACCCGACAAGGATTGACTCAACTGACACGGACTGACACGGACTAGCTCTGATACCACTTAATGTAACACCCCCAATCTATACCCCCAAATAAATAAAGCAGTAAAAGAAAATTCAAAATTTCGTCAGAGTATATCTAAATTATCATGGCATAGACGGGGGGAATCACATTATATTGAAACAATTCATACAACACCTGCTCATAAAGATATGCAACAGTGGGGTAGCAATCAACAGAGGAACTTAGTTCCTTACACCCACATTTCAGATTTTAGAATAAAAGCGGAAAATCTAAAACTAAATATCATATATATATATCACATGAAAAGTTTAGCATACATCAAGTTATACATGCTCAAGCCAAAAGATATATATACATAATACACAAATATCACAAACGGCCTCCCTAACTACCCGGTGTCACATATCAGAGCCGACTGACAAAAGAATGAAGACGCAAAGCTTCACAAAAATACCTCCAGCAACTCTAATCTGCAATGCCTCATAGAGCATTATAAAACAGCAGAAGGGTGAGAAAAACAACCATAATATAATTGCATACAATTATATATAACACAAAAATACGCATATATACGGTTCTCACCACAACTCACGCCATAATTCAAACACAATACAACACAAGGTATAATTCATATTTCCATCACCAACACATATCCATATATCAATTTTATCCATGATTCCACACATAAACAACCGTTAATGATTTATGCAATACAAGAGACCGACACAACGACTCTATGCATATGCACATGCGGTACCGACTTCCATTGTTTCTCATCACTAGTTCACTCAGGAACTCTGTTGGAATCATCGCTCGTTACATCACTGTAACTCCCCGTCGGGCATACGATGTCCCCCGTCGCTCACACCCCACATGGGCACACGACGTTTATGGATCGCTCACACCCCACACGGGCACACGACCCGATCGCTCACACCCCACATGGGCACACGATCATCTATAATCATCGCTCACATGGGCACACGACGTTATAGCGAATTCCCTCTAGAATCCAAACCGTCACTCAGGACGTCTCAACAATGCATATCATGATGCTTGGCATACAATGACTCATGACATTTAGTATGCACACATATATGCATTCACTTCAATCAACAAAATCACACTTTGCACTTATGCCCAAAATAATGCATTTAATTGCCATACGGCCACAAATCATCACAACACCATCTAAACACATACATTTACATCATACAACAGCACCTTGCATAATACACATCAATTACGCACAATTACAACGACAAAAGTCGACAACCGACACTATTCCCGATTTCCGACATAATTAAATTGGCTAACAATTTCCAAATCATCCTAATGAGAAAGTACAGCTTAATAGCTTCACAACGATACCAAGAATGTAAAAATCAGATAAACGGAACCCAAGTTACAAAAGAAAAACGAAAACGATATTTTGAAAAGTCCCATTTTACCATTCTCCTGGCCATTGATAAGTGCAAAATGTACCAATTTTTGTATATAATTTTTGTTGCACTTATCATTACATTGTGTTAAAATTGGTTGAATAAACCCCGCTTTGTTCGTAATTACGTTTACTTTACGTTTTAGTGTATATATTGCGTAACGTGTAAATATTACTTGGTTTAATTGATTTTTATCTCTTTTTTTTTAGGTAACTAATAAAGGGCATTTTTCCATATTCTTGTCGAGCATCTAATAAGCTTTCCAGTGCTTCCGACCGTGCGTAAATCGGAGCTACGGTGCAGAAGTTATGGTCTAATAAGGGGTTGTTTTTCTGTCATGTTCGCCTAGCGAGTGTGATAGCGAAGGTTCGCCTAGCGAAGGCTGGCGAAGGTCCTAGCGAGTAGAGGCAGAAAGTTGCAAAGGATAAAAAGACCATTGTTCGCTTCGCGAACGTTCTAGCGAGCATTCGCTAGGCGAATAAAACGTTCGCGTCGCGAACCCGCGAAGGAAAGCAAGGGCGGTTTAACATTTCAGAGGCACTTAAGTGCCATTTTTTGAGGCTCGCCTAGCGAACCGGCGAAATTCTGATTGTATTTATTAGATTTTCAGTCATTTTGTTTAGTATGGTTTTGGGGATTCTTGTTCCCACTTCCATCAAACTTCATTTTTCACTGATTTGCTTAGAAACAACTATGGAGCATGCATACGGATGAACCGGTGTGGATTGATCGTCGACCGGCTCTGGCAATTCGCGAGATGTTTGGTTCATTTCTTTTCTTCTTTGTGTTTTCCTTTATGTTTGGGTTGTGTATATGTATTTGCTGCAAACTCATGTATATTTGTCGCCCATGGCGTTGTATAAAACTTGCTTTACAAATCTTTATTGGTGATTGTCTCTGATTTTTGCTTTATGCGCGGGGTTTGGGTTGCGTTAGACATAACCTTCGCGAACTTCGATTAGGGATGATTGTCTGTTAGTTTCTGGACTCTAGAGATAGATTTATGAGCTAACAATTCAATAGGTGTCGAATCTTAATGTCTTCCGTGTTTCGAGGCTTCGCTCGCGAGAGTGACGAAGAGAGTGACACGGTTGTTATCTCAACTTTGCGTTAGACATAACCTGTGTTGTGAGCGATGTTGGGTGATATTGAGGAGTATTGTAGGTGGAGTATAACTGGTCGGTAAGTTTAAGTTTGTGAGGAGTCGATTGTATGCATTGCCTGATAAGTTTCTTGTTGCTGAAGAATGAAGTCTTTTTATGTTTTAATATTTACTTTTCTGTTTTCTTGTTTGAAACCAATTTAATCCAAACTCACTAACGCGAGAGATTGTCGAACGACATTCTTTCCCTCGAACCGATCTCTGTGGACACGATATAAATCCCGGAGGGAATTCTTTCCGAAAATAAATATTTTTGCTTGCTTGCCCTATACCGCAACCAACAAAATGGCGTCGTTGCCGGGGATCGGTTTTGATATTGAATTGCATTGTGATAGTTTCTTTGTTTTTGAGTTTTGTAGATATCGTACATGTTGTATATTTTCACTTGTTTATAGTGATACTTGTACATTTTGACATTTGTTCAAGTGTTTGGTTAGGACACTTGCTTTTGGTTGCGCGGTGAGACATCACCATGGCATGAAGGAAGGAAGTTACTAATTAAGCACCGTAAAGGCGTCGAGCTTACGACGTAAAACAAGCATGTTTTATAGTTTTTCTTTTCGAATGTTTTTGGTTGTTGTTTGCTCACAGATTTTGATTGACTTACTTGAGGATGTTGTTGTGATTTTCCAAGTTGGTTCGTTTCAATTTGCGGATGTTTGGTAATGATCTTGTTAAGTTTTGTACACGTCCGAGGTATGTATTTATCGCTTTCTATACTTTAGCATACTCATGATACTTAGGCTTTTTACAAACTTCCATGCCATCCATTCTTTTGTATACTTGTTCTTATTGTGAATCACTTTAGTTCCCACCTTTTTGTGAGGTAGCCTTCTATTGTTCATATATGCGGAGAACCAACATTCTTGTTATAACTGGATTTTATTATGTTGAATCTTTTATTTGTGTTGATTATATGAATGCATGAAAAGGATCAAGGCAATTGTTTCATTTTGAGCACAACTACCTTAGCCAAATAGTCAATTCACCTTGTGAGTGTGTGAGAATTCGTAACCCCTTTGAGCTTTTTGATCCATGTTTTTATTTGAACTTAATGCTTGTCTATGAGTATTTAGTTCACTTATTTTTGAATGGATTTTGTTTTTTCTTGGACCTCAACTATGTGTTGTTGTATGGATTTTTTCCTTGCCTTAGAAAGTAGGGAGTATTCACATGATGGTGCGGTTGAATTCAAGTTGGGGAGAGAATGGTTGTTTACTCATTGGTTGGATTCTATGAGGATTGAAAAAGAAAAGAAAAAAAAAGAAAAATATGACAAAGAAAAGAAAAGAAAAAAGTGAAAAAGAAAGAAAAAAGAAAAATCCTTGAAAAAGGAAACAAAAAGAGTTGCAATAATTGTGCTAAATAAGTATTGTGTGTTGTGTAGCACTTGGGATTTTGGAAGAAGTTGGTTGAAATTTTGTGTGTGAATCTTTGTGAGTTTTCACTCCCTTAGGTTTAGGCAAGTTTTTGTTTCAATTACCTTTAGAAATTGCCTCTTGTTTGTTTACCCGACCACGCTACAACCTTGAAAAGCCCTTGTGATTCTTGCCTTTGTATTTTCAATGTGAATTTGTGGATGTATGCATAATTTAGTCTTTTGTTTGCAAGATTGTTGTGTGAGTGAAAGAACCTCATTTTGTGTTTTTCATCTACCGATGATTGTTTTTGCTAGGTTGTGATTCACATTTGAACTTGTGTTGTTTTAGAATTTTTGGCATGACTTTTGTACTTTGCTTTTGTTTCGTGACTATGTTGTCGTCGTAGCCAGTGGTAAGTATTTACTTTTTGTGTGTACCGTTTTCATATGAACCATTCATTCGTTTCCGTTTTTCAAAACCTGTTGATTCGTCATTCTTCGGCTATTTCTTGCGCATTTTCAAATTTGTTTGATTCTTGTTTGTGGACAAACAACTATGTAAGTTGGGGAGAGTTTGATAAGTGCAAAATGTACCTATTTTTGTATATAAGTTTTGTTGTACTTATCATTACTTTGTGTTAAAATTGGTTGAATAAACCCCGCTTTGTTCGTAATTACGTTTACTTTACGTTTTAGTGTATATATTGCGTAACGTGTAAATATTACTTGGTTTAATTGATTTTTATCTCATTTTTTTAGGTAACTAATAAAGGCCATTTTGCCATATTCTTGTAGAGCATCTAATAAGCTTTCCAGCGCTTCCGACCGTGCGTAAATCGGAGCTACGATGCAGAAGTTGTGGTCTAATAAGGGGCTTTTTTCTGTCATGTTCGCCTAGCGAGTGTGATAGCGAAGGCTGGCGAAGGTCCCAGCGAGTAGAGGCAGAAAGTTGCAAAGGAGAAAAAGACCATTGTTCGCTTCGCGAACGTTCTAGCGAGCATTCGCTAGGCGAATAAAACGTTCGCGTCGCGAACCCGCGAAGGAAAGCAAGGGCGGTTTAACATTTCAGAGGCACTTAAGTGCCATTTTTTTAGGCTCGCCTAGCGAGTAAAAACGTTCGCCTAGCGAACCGACGAAATTCTGATTGTATTTATTAGATTTTCAGTCATTTTGTTTAGTATGGTTTTGGGGATTCTTGTTCCCACTTCCATCAAACTTCATTTTTCACTGATTTGCTTAGAAACAACTATGGAGCATGCATACGGATGAACCGGGGTGGATTGATCGTCGACCGGCTCTGACAATCCACGAGATGTTTGGTTCATTTCTTTTCTTCTTTGTGTTTTCCTTTATGGTTGGGTTGTGTATATGTATTTGCTGCAAACTCATGTATATTTGTCGCCCATGGCGTTGTATAAAACTTGCTTTACAAATCTTTATTGGTGATTGTCTCTGATTTTTGCTTTATGCGCGGGGTTTGGGTTGCGTTAGACATAACCTTCGCGAACTTCGATTAGGGATGATTGTCTGTTAGTTTCTGGACTCTAGAGATAGATTTATGAGCTAACAATTCAATAGGCGTCGAATCTTAATGTCTTCCGTGTTTCGAGGCTTCGCTCGCGAGAGTGACGAAGAGAGTGACACGGTTGTTATCTCAACTTTGCGTTAGACATAACCTGTGTTGTGAGCGATGCTGGGTGATATTGAGGAGTATTGTAGGTGGAGTATCACTGGTCGGTAAGTTTAAGTTTGTGAGGAGTCGATTGTATGCATTGCCTGATAAGTTTCTTGTTGCTGAAGAATGAAGTCTTTTTATGTTTTAATATTTACTTTTCTGTTTTCTTGTTTGAAACCAATTTAATCCAAACTCACTAACGCGAGAGATTGTCGAACGGCATTCTTTCCCTCGAACCGATCTCTGTGGACACGATATAAATCCCGGAGGGAATTCTTTCCGAAAATAAATATTTTTGCTTGCTTGCCCTATACCGCAACCAACAGCCATACGCGTATTGCCCTGAGCCATACGCGTATTGCCCAAATTCCTCGCTATGCCATACGCGTATTGCCCAAGGCCATACGCGTACGGGCAGAGACCATTTTCTTCCCAAAATTCCCATTTTAATTCCAATACGCGTAGTACATCCCATCATACGCGTATTGCCCTGAAGTGTTACGCGTACCATACGCAAATGGGCAGATGGCCGAGTAAAATGACATCCCATACGCGTATTGGCCCAAAACACGCCCACGTTACGCTTAATTCCAAGGTCTATACGCGTATGAACATGCCCCATACGCGTATGACCTGGAAAAACCAGAAAAATTTCTGCAGAACTTTGTTCTGCGTTTTCTCAACCAAATTCTTCCAATTTTTCACCCACACTCAGATAATTACCAATACAATGCAAAACAACATGCATCTATCATGTACCCATAATAATGAACACTAAAAACATGATTTCCCACACATTTAATCGATTTCTAATCAATTTTACATAATATAGGTTTTACTAAATTTTTCCAATTCAATCCAATTATAACCACAAATACATATACATAATCATATACAAGCATACCATAATTGAGTTTCGCACCCTTACCCGATTAAATCGATTCTAGAAGTTGATCTCTTTGAATTTCCAAGTTTTTCTCACTATTTCTCTTCTTCTTCTCTTTTCTCCTCTTTTCTTTCCTTTTTCTTTCTTCTCTTTTCTTTCTCTCCCTTTTTCTCTCTTTCTATTTTCTATTCTTACTATCTTAATGAAAAATATTATAAAATGACCAAAATACCCCCACACTCAAATATCTCACAAACGTTCCCAAAATCCGATAAAATATCACAACATTGAAAAATAACATATTTTTAGATAAAATTCGAAAATAAAATAAAATAATAATAAAATAATCCAAACGACTCGATTAAATAAAACTCACACAAAACTGGGGCGTTACAACTCTCCCCCACTTAGGAATTTTCGTCCTCGAAAATATACCTGAGACGAACAACTCTGGATACAACTCCCGCATCCGACTCTCCAACTCCCAAGTCAAATTGCCCTCAGCAGCGCCTCCCCACGCTACTTTCACGAGTGCAATGTCCTTGCCCCTCAACCGCTTCACCTCGCGATCCAAAACCCTAACTGGTAATGCCTCAACCGTAAGGTTCTCCCTTACTTCAACCTCATCCATCGGAATCACATGTGACGGATCCGGAACATACTTCCGAAGCTATGAAAGATGAAACACATCGTGCAAATTCGACAGATTCGGCGGCAACGCCACCCTATACGCCACAGCACCCACTCTCGCGGATATCTGGTAAGGACCAATAAACCGAGAAGTAAGTTTCTTCGATTTCAATGTACGACCCACACCCGTTACCAGTGTAACCCTTAGAAATACATGATCGTCCTCTTGGAACTCAAGATCTTTCCGTCTCCGATCATGATAACTCTTTTGCCTACTCTGAGAAGCCTTCATTTTCTCTCGAATAAGCTTCACTTTCTCCGTCGTCTGATTGTACAAAGTCTAACTATTTGGAACAGTGTATCTTAAACTCTGATAGAGAAAATTGAAGGAATACATGATGAATTTTATTAAATACTTGTGATACCTTGTATGATCTCCAACCACGAATTTCACGGGCACAAATCTCCATCACCGCAAATGCGTCACCCTCTTTGCCAGCGTTAATAGTGTAATGTGAATCATAGTTTGAGGTCAGGTTAGTTTTATCGAACCTCACGATGGGCGTTATTATACTGATAAAAAAGTGCATGTGTTTTTGGTATTCCTACCAGAGTAGGAAATACTCAGAGGGATTAGTAGATTTTTAACAAATTAGGATGGTTAAGAAATACTCTGAGGGCTTACTCGTGATGGTGTTATGGTGTTTACGGTGCTTTTAGATTACCTGCTCATATAAGGTGATAGGATATATATGTTAGTGTAGCGCTTAAGGTATTCTATGCAAGTTATCACCTGTGTTCCTCTTCAAAGGTGAAGATATTTATAGAGATTACCAATACTCTAGGAATCTACTTTTACACAAGCGGGAAGGTTTAGACAGAGAGTAGTAGAAGGAGATATGGAACTCTAGAGTGAGGGGTTTCACCAGCAAGAAAAGCCTTGGAACTCTGGAGTGAAGGATTTCATCAGCAAGAAAAGCCTTAGAAAATCGCCCTAGTCATTGGTGAAAGGGTTGAACCAAGGATCATCCAGGTGGAAAGTAATAAGCCATTGGTTATGGGTATCCTTTTAAAAGGTACACACCATATAGAACAAGTCAAAGAACAGCCCGAGGGAAGACTTCTAAAACATATGCTCAACACAAAACTAGAACGCCTTCATATAAGCCCAGACCTCCAAATGAAGTTAGGAGGGGGAAATTTTCATGTGTTTTAAGACGACTACCTCAAATTCAGATAAAGCTGACTTCAATCCTATCCTAGAGAAAAATCACTCATAAAGCAAGACCAAGCATTAATCAAAGGAACTACATATCATTTTTTCGAACCCGCAAGAAGGAACGACTAATCTAATGGGCGCTGACCATGATGCCATCAACACCTATATCTGTTTCGATATTCCTAATGGAAGGGGCCCCCACCACTTCTGCAACCACCTAGCCGAACTTGCTTGCGTTGGCCAACATCCCAAAAGTCACACCCTCCCGGACATCTCATCAAATTTGAAATTCTCATCGGGCTTGACCAAGGAAACTATGTATGATCTACCCTTATACTCCAAGTGGGTCCTAATTTGAACATCAGTGGGTTCATGGTGGTGGGCTCTCTGATAAATTTAGACGAAATCATCAGTGTATTCTCTCATCAACTTGGTAGTTTCTACTTCTAAATGAGAATAAATAGGGAGGGTTAAGGGGCCTCAGTGTGATCTTCCTCACCACCACCAATCTGACAAGAGAGCCTCTAAAGTGTCTAGGTAAGAACCTTTCTCATCAAATGAGTTCCCATATTCCTTTTCAAAATCAGAATCGTCAGCTAGAGATACAACTTCGTGGTCCATGTGATCAAGAGCAAGGGGAGGGGATTGGGAATAGGGAGATACCCCCATTCCCGCATCAAAAGAAACATCACTCTCTGACTCACTATCTAGGTGAATAGGGCTAGCACTCATCTTGACTAAGATATAAAGGAAAATGTTGAGGGTGAAAGTGTGAGTTGGTAAGGGTATCTGGAGAGGCGAGATTGAGGAAGGAAAGGCATGAATAAAGGTAGAAGCATTGAGATAAAAATTGCAACTGCTCTGATAATAAATCTCACAAAGGAAGGGAAGAAGGCACTTGTTGATGAGAAACACTTGTAAATTAGAAACTCAATCTCAAGGATCATAAAAGGTTTCTTCAGTGCTCAACTTCTCCTATATATAGGTGAAGATAGTTTAACGAACAATATCATATATAAAAGAAATTTAAATATCAACAGTTGAATTTCCCCTGGGAAAAAGAAACAACTAGAGTGCACTCAAGTGCACTATAAGCAGTGTCACGTCCTAACTAAGTAATACCATGTTTTACATGTTTTCAAAGTCAAAGGTTTAAGGCACGCCTTTGGTAATGTGCTTTTTATGATGACAACTTAAAGGACAACTCAGTACAACCTTTACAACCTATCAGGATTCTAGCATGATAAACAATTAAAGATGAAAGTAAACGAAATAGGGTTTGGTGATCATTGCAAGCATTCCCTGATGATGGCATTTAAATTGAAAATATATCAAGCTTCATCTCCAAGAATATTAAAGCAAGTGCTTATATGATTGGATTATTTGGAAATACTTTAAGCTTCAAAGTGTGAAAGAGAAAAAGTGTGAAAACTCGCCATGTCGTGTCTGAGTGAACCATGTTTTGTATAAACACAAGGGCTTTTTTGTCAAGTTATACGGATAAATCACACACACACACACACACACACACACACACACAAAAATAATTTTCAACCATCTGTTTTTAAAGAATACATCCTTAAAAATGTTTTGGAGTAGTGACAAATGAATCAGGAACTGTTAGAATAGTTTTGGACAAGTTTTTGAACTGTCCAATCGATTGGGTTAGTACAAGAGATGTCCATAAACGATTGTGAAAGTGCCTTACTGAAGGTAAAAATATATTTATCCATTCTTTCCATTTTTAAACTTTTATACTCGTTTAGTTTTGAGCTCTAGATCAATTGGAGCAAGAATCCAATCGATTGGCTCATTAATTTTGGCTCGTGGGTGTTTTCTTTTTTGTGTCAACCTCTAGCATATAAATAGTGGTTTATCCCTTTACATTTTAACATATATAAAATGTGAGCCCCCCCCCCCTCTCTCTCTCTCTCTCTCTCTCTCTCTCTCTCTCTATATATATATATATATATATATATATATATATATATATATATATATATATATATATATATATATATATTTATCTATCTATCTATCTATCTATCTATCTAAAATTATTTCTTCACTTTCTCTCACTTATATTTAGTAAATAGCGCTTCGAGAAAGACTTTGTGTTTAGTGAGGAATTTTGTATTCTTGAAAGGGTGTAATTGTAAATTCACCAAGGAATATTTTTTTCTTATCTTTTTTGAATAATTTATCCTTGAGGTAGTGTTTGTTTGGGTTCAAAGCTAAACCCTTTAAGCTTTGGCTTGGGATTTAGTTTCTAAGTTAAAAGCTTACTTTGGTTCGAGATCAACCCGGTTCAAAATCTCAATCTGGTTCAAGAGTTAATCCTAGTTAAAAGCTCACTTTGGTTCTAGATAAGCCCGGTTTAAAATCTAACCTTGGTCAATGGTTAGCTTGGTTAAAACTTTGGTTCGGTTCGTGAGTTCATCCTGGTTATAAGCTCGCCTTGGTTTGAGATATGTCCGTAGAAAATCTCAATTTAGCTTGGGGATTAATTGCTTTAATTCTGTATTTGGAAGGAAGACTAACCTCTTCTCTCCGCAAGTTCGTGTTTGGAAGGAAGACTAACTACTTCTGCCAATTGTTCATTGTTTAGTTGGAAGTAAGCCTAAAACATCCTTTTTCCTAGTACAAGGGGGTTAGAGAGTTTAACCTACTAATATATCTTTAGAGTTATTGGATACTCTCAAGATCAAATCTTAGGGACATGATTAAGTGTTCTTGGCAAAACCTGTATAAATATCTGGTGTCATTTCTCTTACCTTTAACTATTTTTTTTCCACATATTTGCTTTTTGCTGCTATTTGTTAAAGAAACATCATCGAATGGAATCTAAGAAATAGTAAAAGAAAACAAAGCCTCCACAAATGAAGAAGATTCAACCTTAGGGAGAACCATACAAGAATCCTCCTTAAATAAACTATATGAAGTTTGTTTGAAAATACATTATGAGGAAGATGTGAGGTTGCATGTCTTTAATACATTAAGGGGGAGAACCTAATACGATTTTGTTGCTTTCCTCTTAAGCTTTCATTTCGTTATTATTGGTTATTGAGCCTCCTCTTTGATTCTACATCTTTGGATTAAGTTTTAAATGCACTCGGTTTAGCATGCTTAATTCAAGTGTTTGAATTTAAGTATAATTACTGTGTTTTAAATCAATTGGTTGAGTCAATGGAACAATAACCATACTTGAAGTTGGTTCAAGTTATGTGGGAAGTGGAATCTTAAACTACTTTGAAAATATGAAAAATTAAGATTTCATGTGTGTGACTCAAATCACTCACAAACCATGATTCGAATCAAATTAAATAGAGGAGAACAAGAAGAAATTTAGTGTATGTGATTCAAATCATAAGTTGCACATGATTCGAATCACACAAGTTCCTGTTAGACATTTCCCAGTTAGATTCGAACCACCACTTAACCATGACTCGAATCACACAATTTTTCATATTTTCATGTTTGCCTCTGTTCAATTTGATTCGAGTCACAAGTTCTACATGATTTAAATTATGACCCTTCATTACTCAAATCACAGTTATAACCTTACTCGAATCATAGAAAAAATGGGCCACTTCTTTATGTTGATCTTGTTTCACTGTACTTGCTCGCTTGACTAAAAATGTTCTTAACTCGAATCTAATAACAATTTTTCACCTATTTTTGTGCTTAATCTCTATAACATATAAATTCTTTTGTAATCTCATATCCACAACAAATAATAACATATCAACAACAACTTCCATTTTTGGAAACATAAAAAAAATCTCTTTCAATAAAAAAAAATTCATCTTCAGCCTCTAGTTTGGATTCAAATTATGATTGAAAGATTTGTAATTATTGAGGGAGATATGTCTTTAAAAAATTTCTTGAAGAATTTGTAAATATTTTCAAGATGCTTAAAAGATTGTGGTAGTTGTGACTGGTGGTAAAAAAATTCTAGTGAAAAGAAAGAAGTTCTTCTCTCCAAGCTGACTTTGGTAGTGGTGTGTGGAAGCTTACAGACAAGGTAGAAGTTCTTCTCAATCTTCGAACAATTCATCGCTCAAGAAATCGGTGGGATCAAGAGATTGGCTCAACTTTGAATTATATAACTATTTTAATTAAGGAATACACAACTAAGGCTTTAATTAAAGAACAAGATACATGATGGCTATTATAATGTAAGGTCCTTAATGGCAAAAACCATGAAAATACGAGTAAAGAGATATGTTTATAAATAAACCGAAAGAGGACCAATCAGAGGCATGTCTTATTCATATATCATAGACATTAATGTTTTGCTTGTTCATCACAAGTAGGTTAACAAATATAAATTATATTATAGTAATTCTATAAACTTTTTTTTTACATTTGAGGTGCTACCTCAGTGTAAGCGCTTAGTCTAACAATCGAAATATCAAGATATATAATTTTATATTCTTGTGGACAATCAAAAAATCACTACTAGAAAATTTGTTTTTAGTGACCGAATTAGTGACTGGAAAATTTCGGTTACTCTAGTGACTGAATTAGCCACCAAAATTAGACATCATATTAGTAAAATTTTAAAACTCACTAAATCAGTCGCTAAATAAAATTAACCACCGAATTAGTGACTGATATTTTGTGACCATAATTTTTTGTCTCAAATAATCGTTTTTATATAAATTAATTCATTCAAAAATTCAGTGACCGAAATTTCAGTCACTAATATTTTTTTTTGTTTTTTTTTTTCATTTGCTTCTTTACCAATTCTTTCCTTTTATTTATTTTTTAAATTTTTTAGTCAAAATTTTACATTTTTATTTTTTTAACAAATAAAATACATATTTATATAAATAATTAACTCATTCAAATTTATTAATTTAGATCAAATATAATTTTAATGTCAATTAGTGTAAGAATCTTTTAAAATAATATTTGAAAGTTCTATTTCATTAATAATATATACATTTCAAATGTAAATTATACAACAAAAATCAAATGGCTTAGTGGACACCTGAAAGCCTCACAAATGAAAGTGCATTGGTTCGATTTATGCTAGAGGCAAAATTTTTATTTTATTTAAGGTTTTTAAACAATTAAAAATGGTCACTAAAATCGGTCACTAATTTTGGACACTAAATTCGTCTCTAAAGGTTAGCGACTAGCATTTTTCCAACCAAAATTTGGTAGTCGCATTATTGGTCGCTAAACGTTATAATGACCGATTTTTAGGCTTTTTCGGTCTCTAATTCGGTCACGAAATGCGAAATTTATAGTAATGAATGATTATTAGTATCATTTTAATTTTAATTTTAATTATTCTCCATTTTTAAAAGTAAAAACAT